>OX451217.1:104573550-105094103 GCA_949628195.1 Phasia obesa
AGGGATCACAAATGCTGTATATTTAATTGAGTCTTTATGCATCTAAATTTGGTGAAAGCTATTTCTGAGGTCTAATGTCGAAAAGTAGTTCTTGTTTCCTAAATAGTCCAAACAATCCTCTATAACTGGCATAGGGTAATTATCTTTTAAAGTGATTCTGTTTAGCGACTTATAGTCAACGCACATTCTTAAATCACCGTTTTTCTTTTTTACTAACACTATCGGGGAAGCATAAGGTGATTCACTTGTCCGAATTATACCGGCGTCTAAAAGTTCATTCAGCTTAGTTTTAACTTCTTGTCGTTCTCTATACGAGAGACGTCTAGACCCACTGTATATTGGCACGTTACTTGATAGTCTTATTTGCATACAGTAATCTGTCTCTATTTGCTTGCCGCCTATACTCTTCAGATAATTATCCCTTACAATAGATTTAAGTTTAATAATGTTCCTATTCTCCATACCAGCATCTATGTTAAGATTATTCACATCATCAACCGCATATATAACTGTCCCAAGTTCACTACTTTCTTCTATTTCCTCAATCACTTCTAACTCTTTACAATCAGCCTTAAAATCAGAAACAATTGTGTTATCATTTATATTATTTTTTTTCCGTGTATTCATTTTTGTTAACATTGCAATCAATTTCTTCCCTGGTTGAATCATTTCTTGAATCTTGGGTAACCCTGTACAAATTCAAAGACTTAAGTGCACTGACGTATTTTTTATTAAATTTTTCACTTTTATTTAAATTCAATTTTAATAATTCATTTTTATTATATTTGTATTTTATTCTACACAAATGTAAATTAAGTTTCGTTAAAAGATCTCGCCCGATTAGTATTGGCACTAAGGCTTCATTATCAGGAAGTATAAAAAAATTGTGATCTATTTTCATATCTTGGAATATCAGTTTACAGCGAACTTGACCGCACATATTAATCTTGTTATTTCCTACTCCTCTATAGGTTGTAGCAATTCGAATATCTTTAACACAACATTTCACTAACGACTGCTTAAGGCAACTAATGGGGCTACCGGTATCAAAAAGGGAAAAACAATTATTTATTCGTCATCGTCTACATCTATGGCAGCAACCCCTCTCTTCTTCGGGCAATCCTTATGATAGTGAACTACCTCGGCACAGTTGAAGCATTTGCTTTGGAAGTGTCCAAATTGCGAGCAATTGTAACATATCACATCTTGTACACCGGCAACCACCGCCTTTGGCTTGATTACACCACTCACCCGACATTGGCGTTTTTGCTCGTACCAGTCCAACCGCTCGATCAAGTCTTCAACGGTCTTGGCTCCGTATAGGCGACTGATGTTATTTGACGATTCAGGGATTCCGTCGATTACAAATTCGACCAGCTCTCTTTCGCCAATGTCTGCCTTTGCCACAATAGCCTGTATGGATATCAAGTAGCTTATGCAAGTTTCCGTTGACTTCAATGTACGAGACTGTAGCTGCTTATATACCTCTTGACGAATTACAGGGCGCTTAAAGGTCAAGATCAAGGCGAATTCAATACTAGGTAAAACTGATAGCACAGCTGAGCGTTTTCTTCTATATGTGTTTTTCACCCTCCTATGTCAAAATTTGTTTACATTTTCCTATGCGTTACATTTTAATTATTTGAATTTAAAAATTTTGTTTGTTTTGTAAAAAATCTGTTTCAGTGAATAAAAATAGTAAATAAAAATATTAAAAAAACCAAAAAGTGTACAAAAAAATTTCTTAAAAATTGCAATATTAATAAAAATAAAAAAATGCGTAACTGTGCACTTTGCAAAAAAAAGTACGAGCGTGGAACTGGAACGTTGTTTCGTATGCCGAAAGACGTTGCAAAAAGAGTAAAGTGGGGTGAAATCTGCGGAACAATCTTTTCAGCTACGGCACGAATATGTAGCGACCATTTTTTGCCTGCAAGCATCGTAACTTGCGGAAGTAAAAGCTTGCTCTTGCCGAGTGCTGAGCCTTTTTTTATACAAGAGCTGGAAGACTTCAGAAAGCAAAGTGAAACTCCACAGATGAGGTAAGTACATTCCTATAAATATCAATTGAAAAATAATTTACACGATATACACTGAAATGTTTAGATCTAACGTTTTAGACCAACACAACAATTTTGAATCAAATGAAAATGAGTCTTGTGTTTGTATGCCACCTGCCGATGATCCTTGTTTCTTCAGTTGGGATGAACTAAGAGGTGCATCACAGCCAATGGACCAACAAACTCAAACGCACAAAGAACAAGAAACTCAAACAGAGTAAGTGTACACTAATTTTTCAAATGTGATAAAAGAACTTAATATAGACCCTTCACGAATAAAATATGTATGAAATAAGCTTGGGAAGGTTACAAAATAGTGTTTCCTGATAATACATAACACAAAACTTTTTTTAGCCCATCAATTTTTTCCCTGGACAGTCAAAATTATTACTGCAGAATCCGATATCTGGAATCTGAAGTTAAAAATTTAAAACTTCAGCTTGAGAAAGCAAATGCGGCAGCTGAAGCAATGCGCAATATATTTACTGAGGGACAAATCAGAAAAATGATGTCTCCTGGCGGAATAAACTGGTCATGGAAAGACATTTCAAATGCAATATGTCTCCACGCATCAGGACCCAGAGCTTATAATCACTTATATAAAAAAGGTTTCCCGCTACCTCATGTATCTACCCTACAACGTTGGTGTGCAAAAGTCCATGTAACAGAAGGGATATTAAATTCCTCACTAGATTATATGCGACAAACATGTAATTTGTCAGTAGAAGAAAAAGTGTGCGTACTGGTTTTCGATGAAATGAAGGTAGCGGAAACCTTTGAGTACGAGACCGTGGATGATTATGTGCGAAAACCGGCCAACTACGTGCAAGTTGCTATGGCTCGAGGTCTTAGAAAGTCGTGGAAGCAACCCATTTTTTATGATTTCGATTGTAAAATGTCTAAAGAACTTTTGAGCGAAATCATATGTAAACTAGACAGCGCAGGTTTTCCGGTAGTGGCCATTGTCTGCGACATGGGACCAACTAACCGTAAGTTGTGGAATGACTTAGAAGTTACTACAGGTAAGTCAATTTGATATTAAAACACCACAAATGTTTCTACTTATTTTTAACACACATCTACTTACATCACACAACTTGTAATATCACACAACTTTAAATACTGCACACCTACGAGGAGGGATTATAACGCCAATGATTGGAATGTCGATATTTGTTTAAAGCGTAATCCTTCGAATGGAAAAAACATAGGTTCAGATTAGAAACTATGTTTTTTGGGAAATGGGTAATTAATTATTTATATTCGCATTTATTTAACATTAAGATTTCTTAATAATTATGAAATATTCGAATATTTTTATTGACGGTGAATTTTAATATAACTTTTTTAGTTTACAAATTAAGAAATATAAATCGGTAGCGATATTTATTACGATTTTTTATAAATAACATAAGTAAAACAAAATAAATATTTTAAAATTAATATAAAAATTGATCAGTGCAATATAAATTAATATATGTATTTAATTGAAACTTTTCAGAGAGACCTTGGTTTCCTAGTCCCGCGCGTGCGGAAGAAAAAGTGTTTGCTTTTGCTGACGTACCACACCTCCTAAAACTTATACGAAACCATTTTTTGGACACTGGTATCATTTTTCAAAATCAATTGCTGACTGCTCGTACCATTGAAGATTTGCAAAAGTTCACAGCAGACTCTGATGTCTCCATCACATATAAATTAACACGTGAACATATATCAGTAAAGGGTGCAGGTAAATCTCTGTTTTAACTTTATATATATATATATAAATATATATGTAAATATATATATTTATATACATATGTACATATATATTACAACTTCTATATACATATAAAACTTTTAGGAAGGCAAAAAGTTAAACTTGCAGCACAGCTTTTTTCGCACACCACTGCCAGTGCAATTAGAAGGTGTTGCTCTCTCGGCATGGAGCTCTACCAACCAACCTATACAGCAGATTTCATCCAATTGGTCAATGATTGGTTTGATGTTCTAAATTCGAAATTAAGTAATTTTAAATACCCAGGCAAAGTAAGTTTTCTTATAAATTCAACTTCTTGTTAATAAGTTATGGGTTAATAATCATTATTCCTCCAAGGAACCATACGGTCTAGCATTAGTGTCTCAAAATGCAATAATAGATCAAATGAACCAAGCTATGTCTATACCGGTAATACCTGGTAAAAAAAGTTTGGAGCATTTTCAAAAAGGCATTTTGAGAACAAATGCCGCCTTAATGATGCTTCAAGAGTATGTGGTAAAGTACAATATGACGTACTTGGTAACAAACCGCATAAACCAAGATGTCTTGGAACACTTTTTTGGTGCCATTCGAAGTAAAGGTGGTCTAAATGACCATCCGTCGCCAAGAGATTTCAAATATAGACTTCGTAAATACATCTTAGGTATGTTTAAGAAAAATATTTTTAAATAAAACTTTGTACATGCCATTAATTTACATTGAATTATTATCAATTTGCTTTCCTGATGCCATTTTTGTTTTATTTTTAGCCAGAAATACTGAGCAATTAAATGGTAAGGGGAACGTGGAAGAAGACGACACTGAATGGCTTAATTTATCAACTGAGTCCGAAAAAATACAACCTCAAAACGTAGTAGAAAATGAAGACATATTGGATGCGACGTATCAAGATTTAAATGAAGAACTAGACGATTTCGATGAACCGAATTTGGATGACATTGGTATTCTTCAAGAGGATGCTTTGGAATACTTATCCGGTTATATTATGAAGAAGCTAAATCTTGAAGAATACCAAAGTCAGGAAAGTTCCTTTACATGGGTTGATCAGGTTTCAATAACTTCCTTGAAAAAGCCAAATGTTAGTTTCCTAACTGAAATTAAGAAGTTAGAAGTAATATTCAACAACTTTAATGGCAATAAAATATCCCATCGGAAACATTTAAAACGAACGCTGTTAGATCTTAGCAAATCCGTTAATCTACCGGAAGATATAAAACAATTTTTTTTTAAATGTCGAATTCATTTCCGAGTAAGGTATTTAAATAAAATATTAAAGGCAAATAAAAACATAAAAAAAAGAAAAATATTTCCAAAATAACTCAGTTTCTATTATTTTTAATTTTTTATTTATTGAAACACATTTTACATTATTTAATTAATTAGTTTTAAAAATTCCGTTTAATTTAAATATAAGTTATTGTACATGTACTTCATTTATTTATTCATTTCATTTATTTATTGTTATTCCTGTTGTTATTCTTCTTTCTGTTGTTATTTCTTATTATTTTAATAGTTTTTAATCAATCAATTATGACCTAACCATGATGTTGATTGTTAAATATTACTTTTTGTTTGTACAAAAAATTAATAAATTTTGATTAGCAAAATTATAAAAAATTTTGTTTTCTTTACTCACACACGGTTCATGTCACTGTTGGAACACCCTTTAATATTCGGTTTAATTTTGTATACTTGCTTCTATAGCGAACATAGTTTAAATTACAGTGTGCAAATTTTAAGTCGTTACCTCCTAAAGATCAAGAAATAAAGACATAACTGCAAATAACACGTCACTTTTAGCAAACCCTATAAGTTTTAGTACTTGTTGCTATAGTGCCCACAGTTATACACCTTCTGTGAAAATTTCAAGGCTCTACCTATTACGGTTCTAGAGATAGAAGGCGCTGACAGACGGACAGACAATGTAGCGAAAACAATAGGGTTTCGTTTTTACCCTTTGGGTACGGAACCCTAAAAACCATTGCCACCTATATTTGTGAAGTTTGTGTAGCAGTCACATTGAAAGCATTTGTTGCAGGTATAACGAGTATATGGGTTGGTTGGGAATGTATCATTTGTGTTTGGGTCACGTTTGTATTAAGTTTCCATTAAAGGCAATTTAGGTGGTTCGTTTTGTATGCAGACTGAATCTGTATATGCCTAGCAAATAGTCACACAACTCAAACATGTTTGTTCTCTCCTTGATATAATGAGCCATAATAGATATACATGTTTTTAAAATCAAGAGCTGCATCGATTTCATCCATAAAGTAGAGAGGCGACGGTTTATAATAGTGTAAAGCGCCAGATAGATTCGATATGTTATTGCAGGTTTTCTTAGGGGGTCTCACACTGAATGATACATCTTCGGTAAACGAATCCATGGAATCGTCCAACTCCAGCTCAGCATTATTACAAGTTTCCTTGTAATAATTTGGAATATACAATATAGATTTGGTTTCTTTTTAAAAATTCTTCTTGAACACTTTTTTTGTACTGGATGTCTTGAAATGTGCGCGTGGGCAATTCTTCTTTTGTGTAAGTTTTTAAGGTGGTTCATAATATTATTTTCATTTAAATATACAATAAAATCAAAAACTAACAAAACTTCTTTGTTTTGTGTAACAAATTTTCTTTTATTTTCTTATAAAATTTTATTGTTTTGCCAGCTGTTTATGACAACCACGGGTTTTATTACACAAACAAAATTGCCTGTGTTTGTTTTTGTTGCAGCATTGCAATTACCTAGTTTGAATTCGCCTTGGTCAAGATTAAACTTGCTTTCAAATCTTGAAAATTTTTCAATCCTAAATTCTCGATGTGTCGCTTGGCGGTGCCGACTAGGCGACGACGAATGGCGACACATTTTTCTTTATCTGTATAGCAGCATGTGTTGGTGTAATCCTCGAATTGTAATATCCATTTGTGGATATCATACTGGTCATCACCACTAAATGTCGGCACTGCAGCATCCAGCTCCACCAAGTCAACTCGACGGCCATAGGCAACAGGGCTAAGATTTTCTTCCAAGGCTCGTATTTGATATTGTAATTTAAGCATTTCTAATCGCAACTGTAACTTTCTAATCTCTTCAGTTTCAGAGATGTTATCAAAAGAGGATAAATCGGCATTTGTCTCTATTTGGGCACTTGCGAGCTTAACTACAGTGATATTAGGAGGAACAAAATTTTGTCTTCCTGCAGTTGACGAGTCCGAAGTTAAAAAAATTCCCGCCATTGTTTCGGCAGTTGTATCAACAGCAGCTGGGCGTTGGGCATCTGGACGGCCGTCATCTGAGTGGAGGGCATCTGGACGGCAGGAATCTGGGCGAAACAATATCAATACCATTTGGATATATTATATACAGAACACAACATCGATACAATTTTAAGTAAACTTTTACTATTGATTTAAAGTGCACATATATTTTATTTAAATGTATTAATAAAAATTTATACTAAATTTCTTCCAAATAGCTTTGATTTTCATTTTGTAGTAGTTGTTTAGCTTCTTCATCTAACTCTAATGAGGTTGATTTCCATTTTTGTCGAATACTGGACATATATGGGTCTGATGTGCACAACAAAATATTAATAAGATCTTCATTAGTACAATATCTGGAAATTTTTCTTGTATTGTGCTCGCGAAAGAATCTGTAGTCTTTGTTCCTTTTTTCTTGCGCTTCTTCTGAGAGATCTCCAATTGGAAGCATATTGTGCTGAAATTTTTGTTCCCCATGGAACAAAATTTGGTGAACTGTGGTTGGCATATGTCTCCAAGAATATTTTTGGTCTCATTAGCATACTGACCAAATTTTTTTGCATCTATCTTTTTGCTACATGCTATAACTTCTAATATGATTTGGAATCGTCGTATTAAATCATAATCTATTCCAGTTATAGAAGCTGCAGTTTCTGGATCGGAAAAAAATCTCCTTGCTGTGTTTCCATCATTAGAATTTCCTTCTCCTTGCTTTGGCTGGTCAATTATAAGGCCTATCTTACGGTATTTTTCTGAATATCTTTTTTTTTTGCTTTCTTTTTTCCAAATTTTCTTTGTTGTTTCTCACTGTTTCGCCTAACGGGTCAAATTCCAAATCGTATCCCAATTTAAGAATATGCTCCATAAAACGAATTCTAGCATGAAGAGGTGACATTCCAAATTCATATGCTTCATTAAAACTATCGTCTTGTGTTGGTGGTTGGCTCAATTGACTTGATGTTTTTTGGCATATGGTGCAGCTTGACGAAGACTTTGTTTCGGTTAAAGCTTGTGCAACTTTTCCATCGATCATTGTAAGTGCAAATGCTTCTTATGGAGTAAATTTATTTTCTTCAGTTGGTGTCGGCATACTTTCTAAAATCCTTTTTGTGCGTCTGGGGCTTGCTTCCACTATTTTTTCAATGATAGCAATTTTACTCTTTTTAGTTTTCGATGGTTGAATTTGATGCAGAAATGAATCCTTTATGATGCTACAAGAAACTTCTTCATTGATATGTTTAAGCTTGCGTCTTCGTGATCTTTCACTACAATTGTCAATTGGCTTTGCTGGTCGACCACCTTTTCCAGTTTCCGTGGTAGTTACTGATGGCTTTTTAAAAATAAGTTTATTTCTTAGCCATTCTTGGTTGCGTGAGTAAAACAATTTCTTGTTTCTGGAACATTGATTGTACCGTTTTCTTAAAGTATTTAAAAAAGTTTTTTATTTTTAAGTTATGAATTTTAATTTCTTGTTTGTCGCATATTTTGAAGAATGGATTATTTATTGGTTTTAAATTTATTTGCAATTTTCAGGTATTTAAGTTGTGTAATATTAGATGGCAATAAAATCATTTTTTACCTTTTCCAAATGAATTGCTAGATACCACATAATTTAAGAGTTAACAGGTACTGGCAATAATATAACAGGTACTTGGTTTTACCAGTTATTTCCATTGGTTTTAAATTTATTTGCAATTTTATTTATAATATTAGATGGCAATAAAATCATTTTTTACCTTTTCCAAATGAATTGCCAGATACCACATAATTTGAGAGTTCTATTGTCATTTTTGTCAAAATTTTGATACACCCTACTATGTGGACTAGGTCCAAATATGGGCCAACTTCTCCTAATTTCAACAGAATTATTTTTTGGGTCAATTAGAACTCTTGTACAAAATTTCATCAAAATATATCCATAATAGCCACTTTCACATACAAATAACTTCTCAAAAAATATGACGTGCATTTGTACCGAATATCTTACCTTGGGTCAGAAATATTGCTGTAGCTCAAAAAGTGCAGTCCCGATGCATGGACATGTATATATAGTAATGTAGGGGAGAGTTAGGACTACAAAATAGTAAATTTGTGTTTTGACTCAGCTTGACTCACAGGAGTTGTGCTCTATGAAGTAGGAAATTTCCGAGAAATTTGACCTTTTTTAAAAAAAATATTTAAATTGTTCTGAAAACAGTAGAGCTTAAATTTTTTTACCAGTAATAGGAAATAAGTTAAGTTACAACACAAAATTTATTTCGTCCAAAAAAGTTATGATCATTTAAACTTTAAAAATTAACTAAAAATATCATAAATTTACTAAATTCTGAAAAAGCCCATTTTGGACCACCCTGTTCTCAGTGAAATAGTTGAAATAGAGTTCAAAGTTTTTGGCTCCCGAGGTTTACTACTGTCTACTTTCATATGAGTCTAATAACTTTAAAATCGGAGAACAAAAACTAAAAGGAGTTTTGGCCGCTATCTCAAAATATTGACCACAGTGCGCCGGCAGTTTGAGCAAATTCAGCCTTCGTATTGGCAATGTATAAAACCTTTAGCTGGCTTAGCGTCGCCGAGTCTGGGAATTCTATCCCGGCACTCGTTAAATACTAGATGATGGATTGACGGCTTGGCCGTAAGTCCATTTTGAATATATGTATCTTTTAGCGTAATTTTTTTTTTTATTTTAATGAATACTAAGTGTCACCCCACACCTGATGTTTTATTAGCTCGCGGTTATTCTTTTACTTTCTAGAACAATGTGTCCGGAAACGGTTCAACTTTCAAAATAGGTTATATTACATAGTTGTATTTTTAAATAGTTGCATAATTGAGTAATTGGTGTAGGAGTTTCTAGAGTTGCCAGACTAAGTATATTACTATAAAGCATTTTTTTTAGAAAGTAATTTTAATATTAAAAAGAACAAATAATCCGCCTAATTACGTATGTCGTAGTCACGCCGAATCTTTGTCGTGTTTTAAATTTGGCATTACCCATGTCGTTTTTGAGACTGAAGTACGACTCTGTAGAATTCTATTACAAATTGTGGTATTTTGTATGCCGTTTTTTATTGTGAAATTCGAGAAAAACAGTCGTAGTGTGTTTTGGTGGTGACAACGTCGAATTATTATATTTTTTTATAAAACTAAATAGAAATTTTTTTTTCATAAATTGTTTATTGTATCTTCAATATTTTTGAACTAACAATAATTACCCATATCTTAAGTCTAAAATAAAAACATACTTTTTAAGTCCAGCCAGTGCTAGACAAAAATAATGTTTGTTTCACGGATTTTGCAATCATTTGCGGGTCATCCCTCTACGGCCAAGAAAAGCAGTATCTCTTCTTTTCAGTCGAATGTAACCAGGTTCGTTCAGCATGTTACGCGCTAAAGGGTTTGGATGAGATTCAAGCCTCTTTAGATATGTGACTGCATGTTTCGCTATTTCTGCTTTAACTGATGGCATGTTTAGGTCTTTGTGGATGTTCGAATTTTTTATATACCAGGGAGCAGATGTAATCATACGTAGTATCTTATTTTGGCGCCTTTGAATTTTTTCTACATTGCTAGGTGAGGCAGTGCCCCATAACTGAATCCCATAACACCAAATTGGTTTGAGGATCGACTTGTACAATAGAAGTTTACAATCTAAGCTTAGGGTAGAGTTTCTGCCAATAAGCCAATTTAGTTGTACTGCTTTTAGTTTCATTTGTGTTAACTTGAAGTCAATGTGGCTTTTCCAAGTAAGGCGACGGTCAAGATGTATACCCAGGTATTTAACGTCTGAAAGCTGTGGTATCATTTGGTTATTTATGCGAACAGGAGGGCATGAGTCCCTACGCAGTGTGAAAGTTATGTGGGTGCATTTTTGTTCATTCACTTTTATTCTCCATTTTTCTAGCCATTTTTCCAAATTGAGTATGTGGTCTTGTAAAAGTTGTGATGCTTCTTGGGCACTTTCATGAATACTTAAAAAAGCTGTGTCATCTGCAAAAGTTGATGTGTGGACTAGGGTGCTAATTGGCATATCTGATGTGTACAGTTAATATAAAATTGGTCCCAAAATACTACCTTGGGGAACTCCGGCTTCAATGAGCTGTGGCGAGCTTAAAAAGTCACCTTCTTTTAGTAAAAACTTGCGATTCGTTAAATAATCTTTTAAGAGCTTATACAAGTTTTCGGGCAAGTTCAGCTTTAGCTTAAATATTAGGCCTTCGTGCCAAACCTTATCGAATGCTTGAGAAACGTCGATAAAGAGCGCAGAACAGTATTTTTTTTCTTCAAAGGTCGTTTTAATTACATTTACTAATCTGTGTGTTTGTTGGATCGTACTGTGTTGTTTTCTGAAGCCGAATTGATGATTCGGAATACATCCTTTCGCGCTAAGAATTGGATTCAGCTTAGTTATTAATATTCTCTCAAATAACTTTGACACGTTTGATAAAAGGCTTATAGGTCTGTATGATTCTACTTTTGTGTGGTCTTTTCCTGGTTTAGGAATCATAGTAATCAAAGAAACTTTCCACTCTGTGGGAAATTACGCAAGACGTAAGATGGCATTAAAAACAAACAGAATAATTCTGCGACCTATAAGAGGCAACTCAACTAACATCTTGTTACTTGTTTTATAAACTCCCGGGGCTTTTTTGGTGTTTAAAACTGCTATTGCCCTTTCAATATCGCTAAATTCAAATCTTAGGTGTACTTCGGCACTAGTCTCTACTGGTGGCAACTCAACTATATCAGTACACATATTTGGAGTGAAAACCTTTTTCAAATGATCAACAAATAAATTACCTTTTTCGGTATCATTTCTTGCCCAGACTCCACAAGAAGTTCGCAAGGGGGGCTTACGTACGACTGGCCTTTTAAGGTTTCTACATGCACGCCATAATGAATAATCTGATTGTGAAGTTGTGTCGAGGTCTTCCAAGTAAATTTTCAGAGATGCTACTCTTCGAGATTCTAGCAGCTGTCTTAGCCGTTTCGTGCAATCATTAAGTCTAGATTTGAGTTGAGGAGATCTGTGTGCTTGCCACTCTCTTCTAATTTTCCTTTTTTCAGCCAAGAGCCGCTCGACATCTACAAAGTAAATTTGATTGTATCTAGCTGATTGTCGGGTTACTGTTGCATGTTGGGCAGCTGATTTGAGGATTTGATCAAAATTAATAAGACTTTGTTCCACGTCTTCTGGTTTTCTCAGCGGTATATTTTCCGAACAGTGAGTACTGAGACACTTTCTATATTTCAACCAATTAATGCTTGTGCTAGTTGTTGGTGACGCAATATTTTGCTGGTTCCATATATAGACTATTGTGGGTGAATGATCTGAGGATAATTCGAGTGACGCTTCAACCTTAATCATTTCTCTCGAAATACCTTTAGTCACGCCAAAATCAATAACATCAGGTATTTTTGTCGATCAGTAGGCCAATAGGTGGGTTGTCCGCTTGATATCACATTCAGACGCATTTTTGAAATAGTGTCAAATAAAACACGACCTTTTGGAGTAATAAGTCTTGATCCCCAAAACGTATGTTTAGCGTTGTAGTCGCCTGATGCTATGAAACAGGGACCTAGTGATTTGTAGAAGTCGCTATATTGACTCTCTGATATTTGAAATCTAGGAGGTGAATAAATCGAAGAAATAACAAAGTTTTGATGATATTCTTCAATACAGATGTTTGTTGCTTGAAGATAGTCCTCACAAAAATCACACAGTAAATGATGTTTAATTCGAGCCTTTATTAGAATAGCTGAACCACCACATGCTCTGCCACGGGGGTCTTTAGTGTCATATAATATATAGCCATTGATTTTAAAAAAGCTATTTGTTGTTAAATGAGTCTCTGAAACCATCATGACATCAATTTGTTGGTTCTTCAAGAAGTACTCGAGTTCATTTTTGTGTTGGCGTAAGCCGTTTGCGTTCCAGAAACATATTTTTAAACAGTTCATGGTTTGTTAAGTACCGCCTGCAACATCATAGATTGCATGCGAACCATTTCTTGCATCATGCTGCTCATAGAGCTCATAAAACTGTTTAACGAATGCACTAATGTCTCGATACTTGCTTCGAGACGATTGTAGTTACCAGATGGTGTTTGTTCTTTAGCTTCTGGATGCATATTTGGGGTAGAATTGGTTGTAGGTGTCGCTTTGTGTGCTGAAACATGATTTGATTTTAACATATCCGCGTATGAAACATGTTTGGTTGTGGGTTGAGCTAACTGAGGGTAATGAGCATTTGCTTGGTATTGTGGCTGCCTAGCAGGAGTATTTAATTTCTGAGTTGACTTCCTTACCATAGAAAAAACTGGACAGCCTCTTTAGTTAACATTTTTTAACCTTCGAGTCATCCTTTGGTTTGTCGCATTGGGCGGAACAATGAAGCTCTCCACACACAACGCAAACGGGAGGCAACTTGCAGTACGCCCTTGTATGGCCATATTCTTGGCAATTTAAACACTGGACGGGTCCTGACCGCTTATGTGGTTCCTCTACACTTATCCTGCGGTGTAACAGATATTTTAGATTATAAATGGGATGCGTTTCGTTCTTCTTTAATCTAATATCCCCAGGTTCCAGTTCAACGCGAAATAGTGGTTGAGGGACACGCTCTCGATTTCTGAGATTGTCAACGCTTTTCACCTAAAATCCTGCTTTTTGGAGGCCAGCTTTTATTTCCACTGGATTAACATATGAGTCAACACCTTTGATGACTACCTGTAGGCCTTTGCTACTCTTCAGCTGGTAGGTATAAAAGTTCTTATTGCAGCTTTCAAACTCCTTTACTGCTTTACGATAACTACTTTCGTCTATGAATTGAATTTTAGTTTCATCAATGTTACCACGTTTGATAGGAATTACATAGAATGAGTTTTCCCCGATAGCTGAGATTAACTTAGTTATTAAGTCATTTGAATTTTTCTCTCTTAAAAAAATTGGTGGTGGTTTAAACGACTTGGGTGCCGTTTTTGTTTCAATTGCTTCGTTATCTAAAATAGCAAAACGATTATGGGAATTTATTCCGTTAGAGTCCTTGTCTTTTTGTACTTTAGCCATTGGTGCAATCTGCGAAGATTTAGGGATTCGACCTCTTTTCAATACAGTTATGTATCTGTCCATTCCCACTTGCGTCTTGGGTTTTTCTACACTATCCATATTATCTTTGGCAACGCTGTGTTCAGAAGGCGATTTGTTTGTAGTTATTTTATTGTCATCGCTTAGTAAAAGCGACGAACAAGATTGGGCACGTATAACTGGCGTATCATTTACACACAAATTATTTTCAGTTTTTTTGTTTTTATTTAATACAATATTGTCCACATTTTTATTGCTTAAATTAAAGAGGCTCATTGGCCTTTATTGTTTTTGTTTTGTTTTAAAAGTAGCAATTCAATATGCCGTTGTAAAAAATAAAGAAAAGGAAAAAAAATATTTTACAAACAACTTTGTTGTTGTATTAGAACAGGTTTGTTTGTTTGTTTTAAATTATTCACACAATGTATGTTTTGTTTTTTTTTTTTTTTTGTTAATGCGAGCTTAAAAAAATCGCGTCCGCACTTGTCAACGCCAAAAACAGAACTGAATAAATAGAAAATGGATGTAAAAACGTAAGAGCATTTTCATCAATAATATTTATTAAATATTTAACAAAATTATAACTAAAACATCTCTTTTTACTTATTAAAGACTGAAAAAAAACAACACCAAAGCAATTTGAAAGCCTAGTTGATTTTATGACACAAAAGCCACACCTTGCTAAAGGGTACAAGAAGAACCAAGAAAAAGTTTTAATAAAGGAGCAATGGAACACAATTAAAGAAAAGTTGATCAGCATTGGTCCTCCTGCAGAAACAGAAAAATAAAAAGACACTATAAAGCATCAGAAAACCAAGCACTCTTACAACAACAGTTTAAAAATCCAAAGTTATTTATCCACAGTAAACTTACATGGAACTTGGAAGATCGAATATGTTAGACCGGTCTCTTAATTGTCTCCGTAAACTTATAAGTTCCTGGCTCCTCTCATGTTCTTCTTCACCAGAAGATGCAAAATGTGCAACACTTAACATTTATATTAATAATTTTTAATTTTATTTATTAAAAAACAAATAACAAATAAAAATTATTGAATTTGATGTTTCTTCTATCAGCTGATCTGTTATTGTAAATGAATGAGCGCGTCTAATCTACTACAAAAACACTCACGTCGAAAGTTTTACATAATGCCCATAAAATGTAAATTCGGGTTCGACTACGACAGTTGTCTTAATTCGACTACGACGTACGTAATTGGGGGAAATGTTTTCTACCAAAAACGCAGAAGAATTGGAACAACCAACCAAAGTACCAAATCGTTTATAAATAAGAAAAAACTACCAATTTTGGTCCGATCAGACCAATGTGACATCCCTGATTAAAAGTGTATGTATCACAAATCAGACCAGATAAGACACGAAAATTTGAGTGTTGCCAGATCACAGCTTTCGTTGGAAAGGGGCTATCCCTTTTAATGATTTTCTTATATTACTATCTCTTTCTGGTTATAGCTGCAATTTGACATTTTATTGTTTACAAAATAATTTGTGAAATTGCTGTAAAATTTTAATTTCTGTGAAAAATTAATTTTTTTATAAATAGTTTTATGTTTTAAAATAATTTGTGCCTAAAATAATATTTAAAGAAAAACCATCCGTAGGCGGCCAAATAAAAATATATAAAAGAAAACAAACAACAGGAAAAAATATAAGTATAACAAAGGTTTTCTATTGAAATAAATTTGTTTATAATTAAATTATTTTGCTATTTCAGGAGTCGCCGATGCATAATGGGCTGCCCAAAAGGGGAAAAACTTCATCGGTTTCCGAAAAATCCGACCAAGTAAGTATTTACATGGTTAAATTTTATATGCAAATTATGCCTCTGAACATTTCATATGAAATTGTGATTGTGTACTACATTTTTGAACAAATTGTGTGAATATGGGTATCAATATAAAGCTTTTAGAAATATCTATCAGGTGGTGCTAAAATTTAAAAAAAATTAACCCATTAAGAATCGGTGACATTTTTTGATGAAATTTTATGCATAGTACGTAGGAAAATTTTAGTAACCGAAGCCGGTATTGGTCATACCACAGAGGAGAAGATCCTTTTGTCCGGCCAAAGCCGGCTATGCAAAAAACCTTTAGTAAGCGAAGCCGGTGCAGGTGTTCGATTTGAGGGTTTTATTTGTTGTTATATTTAACCGACAAAGAAGGAGGTTATCTACTCGTCTGAATGTTGCTTTTTTATGCATGTAACCACAGAACTCAGTCATTTCTAAACCGATTTTAATTTTTTTTCTTTATTTGAAAGGTTATGCTTTCAGGTTGGTCCCATTTTAAAAACAGTTCATTATATTAAAAATTAAAGGGTGTCCCCATACAACATACATGTTTTTTACGTGTATTAAGAACCGTAAAGGGCACCAAATTAAAATTTAAAAAAATTGCGTGTCTCTACAGCTCCCAACAGCAGAAATTAATAAAATATAAATTTAAAGGGTGTCCCCATAGGTGACGTAATTTGACCTATTTTGCCTATCTATTGAACCGTTATAGGCAAAACCTTCAAAATTTGACAGAATGTCGATTACTATGACTGTTATAATAAAATGTATAAATATTCAAAATTTTAAAGGGTGCTCCAATAGTTCATTTAATTTGATGTATATGGCCATACTTTTGAACAGTTGTACACAGACCGCTGAAATTTACAAAGAACCTGTATTGCTAAATCCGCTATAACAAAAAGTATAAAGTATATTTGATTTTGGAAATAAAAGGGTGTCCCAATAGTTAATGTAATTCTATGTATGTGGCCAAACTTTTTAACTGTTATAGACAGACAGCTGAAATTTACAAGGAACCTGTATTGCAAAGTCCACTATAGCAAGTATACAATTTGAATTTATAAACTAAAGGGTGTCTCCATAAATTATGTAATTTGATAAATATGGCCCTATCTTTTGAACCGTTAAATACAAACACTTGAAAATTAGGCAGAATATCCACTACTTTCTCTGGTATGATAACAAGTATAAATATTTGGAATTACAATGTAAAGGGTGTCCCAATAGTTCATGTAAATTGATATATATGGTTAAACTTTAACCGTTATAGACAGATAGTTGAAAATTACAAAGAATCTTTGTGGCCAAGTTCTCTATAACAACAGGTCTTTAATTTGAAATTGTAAATTAAAGGGTGTTTCAATAGGTAATGTTATTTGATCTATGTGACCCTATCTTTGAAACTGTTATAGACAGAGGCTTGAATGGTGTCCCCATAAAAGACGGATGCTGGTGAAAATAACTTAAATTTTGAACAGTAATAAGTAGATGCTTGACATTCACATACTCTTTACTTTTTTCCGTTAACTTTGGCGCATCTATTATTTGGTTTAAATCTAATTCTTACATTTTTAGTTTATAACTGGTGCCCTTCTATCTGTTTTGAAGTCGGTTTTTTTTTCAAAAATTCAAATAAAGAAAAAAATTTAAAATCGGTTCAGAAATGTCTGAGTTCTGCGGTTACATACATATAAAAAACAACATTCAGACGAATAGATAACCTCCTTCTTTTTTGAAGTCGGTTAAAAAAAAGTTTATCATCACCTGATAGATATTTCCAAAAGCTTTATGATGATACCCACATTGACATAATTTGTTCAAAAATGTAGTGTAAAATCATAGTTCCATATGGAAAGTTCAGAGGCCCATAACTCGGAAAATAAGGGCGACCGCCAAATTTTTTATTTTACATTTTTTTAATAATTTAAATAAAATTTTAACATTCAAACAGGTTTTTGCCATTTTGTTGGCCTGAGTTGGCAGGTCTTTTTTACTAATCCTGACTACAAGCTCAAGGTAAAAAAAATATATTACAAGTTTAATTTAAAATTTTTTAATATTTATATGTAACTTTTATTTTTCTAATTGCAGTTTTCTAATAGCGTAGACAGACGACAGAGTTAATGTGCATTATCAGTCTTAATTCAAATTAACTTGTGTGTTAACATGACATGATGTGTTTTCCTGAATACTATCACATCTGAACAAACAAGTAAATCAGCAGCAGCAGGTATCCATATCAACCACAAACTCTTATATATTACATTTAAAATTTGTTAAAAATTCTTTAACCTTTTTATTCTGTTAGACAATTAAAATTAAATTGTTTGTTTGTTTTTATACTTAAAACCTTTATTTCTTACACAGTTTCGAAATACTTGTTAAACAACAAATAATTACAAATAGCAAAACTAAATATAAAAAATATATATTTGTTTTTAATCACCTTTAACACATTGTAAAATTTTACAAATTATACATATACGAGTATATACTCTCATTGATATTGTTTTATTCAAATGAAAATATTATGTAATCAATTGTTAGTTTTGTTTTTAAATTTTGTATAATAATTAAGCATTTAAGAATTGAATCTAAATAATGAAAACATTAAATATATTATATTTAGTTTGTATGTTTTAACGATACTTGAAATTAAATTAATTAAAATAATTATTTAAATAAGAACAAAAATTTTATTTATTTATTTATTAACGAACTACCTTACAATTAAAATTATAAGATAATATAAAAAAACGAAGAGCTTTAGCAACATCGGCCGTTAACTCTGCATTTTATAAATACAAAACAAAAAAAAAAAACAATAAAAAAAACTTAAATTAAAAAATTTAACAAATCAATTAACAAAAATAGTACAAGAAAAATATTAAAACAAAGATTTCAATTTAATACTATACTTTGTAGGTACATATGTATAAAGAACTTATAAATATTTAGAGTCAGGCAAAAATATATAAATTTATGTATCTATAAGAATGACTTTTTATATAACGTAAAATAAAAACTTTAACAAATAAATATTCAAACAGAAAATAAATTCTTACATTTAAATTCAAATAAAGTAAAAATGTTTTTTTTTTTTTTTTTTTGAAGATATTTAATAATTATGATTAAGATTTTAACTTGGGCTTCATAGGCGTAGTATTTTCAAGTGGTGCAACATGACAACCCATTGGAGCGATTGAAACGTCAACAGATCCATTTGCCATTTATTGCTTGCAATTCGTTTTCGTTTCTGGCTTTTTCATAAAACAACGTATCGTTTTCATTTCATAGCTTGCGTACAATGCGATAATACTAGCGGCCCAATTTACCTTCAATGAAAATGCAATTTATTAGAAGTTGTATTTATATCACAGGGTATTGAAATTGTTTTGCTTACCTTAATTTTTATCGAGAAATACGCATTTATATCATAAGGCAATCGCGGCTGATTAATAAGAGCAATGAATACTCGATAAAAGCATGTGGATCATTGCTTGGCTCACGTATATATTAAAACTTTCCACCGAATCCATTAACTGAAACGAGCAATTGTTAAATCGATACGAATGCATCCAAATTCACTAGATAAATATATTTATTTATATATTTGTAAAATATATACATGTATATATTATCTATTAAGTTTCCATCATAATATTCAAAAACATTTCTTTGCAACTTTGTACATGAAGCTAACGTGCACTTCGCCGGACAACCATTCATGTAATGCATATAAGCATCTACATATATTGCACAATTCTTACGAAGTCCCATACATATTTAAAGTTGTTTATCATAAGACCTCTAATAATTTAGCCATTTCCAACAGCATTTGTGTTCAATTTGTTCCTGAATTCTGTTGAATTGAGACTTCTTGAACAAATACCACTAGGAAAATTTTGATTGCCAATTTTTGTAACAACCTTATGCACATGTTGTATTTTTTTAGCTTTTAATAGCACTTTGGAACCACCGCAATATATTTTTATAAATTTTAAGTTCTTTACTTTACGGAAATTTATATACTTTTAACTTTTTTTACAAAAATACAATTTTTGCTACAGTTCAATTTAAATTTTTTTTGTTTACTTCATACATAACATATGTTTGAAAAGGCTATGTATAGCTGTTTCTGTTAACTCATTGCGATGAATATTATTGGTTATTTTTTTATTCACTCTATCGAAAGCTGTTAGTACGTATGATAATGTACTTTTTTAAACGTCACAAGTGGGTAATCTGGTTAGTAATCTGTGATCATTATAAAGCTTGTGGAAATATCTATCAGGTGGTACTAAAATTAAAAAAAAATTTAATCCATTAAGAATCGGTAACATTTTTTGATGAAATTTTATGCATAGTACGTAGGAAAATTTTAGTAAGCGAAGACGGTGTTGGTCATACCACAGAGGAGAAGATTCTTGTGTCCGGCCGAAGGCCGGCAATGCAGGAAATCTTTAGTAAGCGAAGCCGGTGATGGTCATACCATAGAAGAGAAAATCCTTGCGCCCGGCCGAAGGCCGGCTGTTCAAAAAACCTTTAGTAAGCGAAGCCGGTGTTGGTCATACCATAGAGGAGAAAATCCTTACTCCCGGCCGAAAGCCGGCTATTCAGAAAACCTTAAGTAAGCGAAGCCGGTGTTGGTCATACCATAGAAGAGAAAATCCTTGCGCCCGGCTAAAGCCGCCTATGCAAAAAACTTTTAGTAAGCGAAGCCGGTGTAAGCGAAGCCTCGATTTTAGGGTTTTATTTGTTGTTATATTTAACCGAATTCAAAAAAGAAGGAGGTTATCTATTCAGCTGAATGTTGCTTTTTTTATGTATGTAACCAAAGAACTCAGCCATTTCTAAACCGATTTTAAAATTTTTCTTTATTTGAAAGGTTATGCTTTCAGGTTGGTCCCATTTTAAAAACAGTTCATTATATTAAAAATTAAAGGGTGTCCCCATAGGTGACGTAATTTGACCTATTTGAGCCTATCTTTTGAACCGTTATAGCCAAAACCTTGAAAATTTGACAGAATGCCGATTACTAGACCGTTATAATAAAATGTATAAATATTAAATTTTTTAAAGGGTGCTCCAATAATTCATTTAATTTGATGTATATGGCCACACTTTTGAACAGTTGTACACAGACCACTGAAATGTACAAAGAACATGTATTGCTAAGTCCTCTATAACAAAAAGTATAAAATTTGAATTTGGAAATAAAAGGGTGTACCAATAGTTAATGTAATTCTATGTATGTGGCCAAACTTTTGAACTGTTATAGACAGACAGCTGAAATTTACAGGAACTTGTATTGCAAAGTCCACTATATCAAGTATACAATTTGAATTTAGAAACTAAAGTGTGTCCCCATAAATTATGTAATTTGATCTATATGGCCCTATCTTTTGAACCGTTAAACACAAACACTTAAAAATTAGGCAGAATATCCACTACTTTCTCTGGTATGATAACAAGTATAAATATTTGGAATTATGATGTAAAGGGTGTCCCAATAATTCATGTAATTGAATATATATGGTTAAACTTTTTAACCGTTATAGACAGATAGTTGAAATTTAAAAAGAATCTTTGTGGCCAAGTACTCTATAACAACAGGTCTTTAATTTGAAATTGTAAATTAAAGGGTGTCCGAATAGGTGATGTTATTTGATCTATGTGACCCTATCTTTGAAATCAGGCAGATGAAAATAGCTTAAATTTTGAACAGTAATAGGTATATGCTTGACATTCACATAGTCTTAACTTTTTTCCGCTAACTTTGGCGCATCTATTATTTGGTTTAAATCTAATTCTTACCGATTACTTCTTACATTTTTAGTTTATAACTAGTGCCCTTCTATCTGTTTTGAAGTCGGTTTTTTTTATATGAAAAGTTCAGAGGCCCATAACTCGGAAAATAAGGGCGACTGCCAAATTTTTTATTTTACATTTTTTTAATAATTTAAATAAAATTTTAATATTCATACAGGTTTTTACCATACGAAGAATAATTGCCCTGAGTTGGCAGATCTTTTTTACTAATCCTGACTACAAGCTCAAGGTAAAAAAATATATTACAAGTTTAATTTTAAATTTTTTAATATTTATATGTAACTTTTATTTTTCTAATTGCAGTTTTCTAATAGCGTAGACAGACGACAGAGTTAAGGTGCATTAACAGTCTTAATTCAAATTAACTTGTGTGTTAATATGACATGATGTGTTTTCCTGAATACTATCACATCTGAACAAACAAGTAAATCGGCACCAGCAGGTATCCATATCAACCACAAACTTTTGATTCTGTTAGACAATTAAAATACAATTGTTTGTTTGTTTTTATACGTAAAACCTTTATTTTTTACACAGTTTCGAAATACTTGTTAAACAACAAATAATTACAAATAGCAAAACTAAATACAAAAACTATACATTTGTTTTTAACCATCTTTAACACTATATACTCTCATTGATATTGTTTTATTCAAATGAAAATATTATGTAATCAATTGTTAGTTTTGTTTTTAAATTTTGTATAATAATTGAGCATTTAAGAGTTAAATCTAAATAATGAAAACATTAAATATATTATATTTAGTTTGTATGTTTTAACGATACTTGAAATTAAAATAATTATTTAAATAAGAACAAAAAATTTATTTATTTATTACCGAACTACCTTACAATTAAAATTATAAGATAATATAAAAAAAACAAAGAGCTTTAGCAACATTTAGCTCTGCATTTTATATATACAAAACAAACAAAAACAATAAAAAAAATTAAATTAAAAAATTTAACAAATCAATTTATGTGTCTATAAGAATGATTTTATATAAAACGTAAAATAAAAACTTTAACAAATAAATATTCAAGCCGAAAATAAATTCTTTTATTTAAATTCAAATAAAGTAAAAATGTTTTTTTACTTGAAGATATTTAATAATTATGATTAAGATTTTAACTTGGGCTTCATAGGCGTAGTATTTTCAAGTGGTGCAATATGACAACCCATTGGAGCGATTGAAACGTCAACCGATCCATTTGCCACTTATTGCTTGCAATTCGTTTTCGTTTCTGGCTTTTTCACAAAACAACGTATCGTTTTCATTTCATAGCTTGCGTACAATGCGATAATACTAGCGGCCCAACTTACCTTCAATGAAAATGCAATTTATTAGAGGTATGTATTTATATCACAGGGTATTGAAATTGTTTTGCTTACCTTAATTTTTATCGAGAAATACGCATTTATATCATAAGGTAATCGCGGCTGATTAATAAGAGCAATGAATACTCGATAAAAGCATGTGGATCATTGCTTGGCTCACGTATATATTAAAACTTTCCACCGAATCCATTAACTGAAACGAGCAATTGTTAAATCGATACGAATGCATCCAAATTCACTAGATAAATATATTTATTTATATATTTGTAAAATATATATGTACATGTATATATTATCTATTAAGTTTCCACCATAATATTCAAAAACATTTCTTTGCAACTTTGTATATGAAGCTAACGTGCACTTCGCCGGACAACCATTCATGTAATGCATATACATAAGCATCTACATATATTGCACTATTCTTACGAAGTCCCATACATATTTAAAGTTGTTTATCATAAGACCCCTAATAATTTATCCAGGACTTCTTCATTTCCAACAGCATTTGTGTTCAATTTGTTCCTGAATTTTGTTGAATCGAGACTTCTTGAACAAATACCACTAGGAAAATTTTGATTGCCAATTTTTGTAACAACCTTATGCACATGTTGTATTTTTTTAGCTTTTAATAGCACTTTGGAACCACCGCAATATATTATTATAAATTTTAAGTTATTTACTTCACGGAAATTTATATACTTTTAACTTTTTTTACAAAAATACAATTTTTGCTACAGTTCAATTTAAATTTTTTTGTTTACTTCATCGATAACATATGTATGTTTGAAATGGCTATGTATAGCTGTTTCTGTTAACTCATTGCGATGAATATTATTGGTTATTTTTTTATTCACTCTATCGAAAGCTGTTAGTACGTATGATAATGTACTTTTTTAAACGTCACAAGTGGGTAATCTGGTTAGTAATCTGTGGTGCATACCACAAAATAATACATATGATATTAAATTAGGCGGTAATATATTATGTTTATTTACTATCAAGATGATTCACTATCACTTAAAGAACGCAAATAATGGAATTGCTTACTTTTCAGAGTTTCAGTATTAAAATTACTTAATAATATTACAGGCCTGAGTCAGTTTTTGGTCATTAAGCTATAAAATGGACGGAATTCCAAAAACTTTTATTCACATAGTAAATGAGCGCAAAATGTTCTATCTCATGATGAAGACAATTCGTATTTACAGGCCTTCAGAAATGAATGAGAGATACTCAAAGTTCAGTTTCGAGGTAAACTTCGAATTGAACCTCTAAAAAACCACTGACGCTTTATTGTTGGTTAAAAGTTTCTATGAACAAAAAATTTGTCCCTTTATAACGAATAAAAATTGTATATAACTAAATCATGAAAACCTCTTAGTTTAAGAGTTATTGATTAATAAAGCCACATAGGTTTTTTACAGTTTTTCAAGGCCATTTTTGTCACTTAAATGCTAGGGGCCTGGCCGGTTTATGGTTTAGAAACAAAATTTGTATGCACAACGTATTGTTTACCACCCACATAACCGAAAATGCGCGGGGATCGAAAAAAAGACATTTGCATATATGGGTGGTCAAGTGTGGATGAACTGACAGTTGTCTCCTTCATAGCGTTTACATCTAGGATGAGATCTGGAATATTTATTAATCCCAGAGCGAATTTTGTAACATGTAGACCTCAATTGCAATGCCATGAAATTTACGATGAGAGCGTTTTCATGAGAGATCTCCTCAAAAAATTTCGTAAAATGACTTGTCAAGTAATCGTGCACAATAATTTTTTTTTTCAAAACATCATCGCACCTCAACAGATCACGGATGCTTTTGTCTAAGTGATGACAACTTTTCAAACGCAAATTGCTTCAAAATGACTTCAAAATAGGTAGATATAGACAAAAAAAGGTCAGCTGGGATTAGTAAATAATGTAAAGAACTTAAAATAGCTGTTTTAGTTTTAGTGTGTTTTACCTATAACAATTGTGTAAAGGCAAAAAATCGGTCGTAATATTTTTACATTTATTTAAACAAAAAAATATTGATTGTTTTTACTCCTTTTCCTTCCTAGTCAATGTTTCGAAAAAATTCATATAGAGAATAAAAATTATGTTTAAAACTTTAATATAATTGGTTCAGCAGTTTATCCGGTTCTTCGTCATTAAATCAGTTCACTAAAGTTTTCCAACAGTTAGTTTTAGCAAAATTTTCTGGCAACACTAATGTTTGTTTACCATCCCTGTTTTAATACCAAAAAAAAGTTTAAGAATAAAATTTTGTGATTTTTCTCTAAAGTATATTTTTTAACATACTAAAAAATTGATAATAATAGCATGCCACCCCCACGACCAAGGGGAATTGGTTGTAGCACTGGAATTGCACCAGCGAGATCTAACCCAAGTACTCCTATGTCCGAAAGGCAGCAAATGGCACTCCTAATACAAATGACTGCCTCGTCTGGTAAGTAATTTTTTTTTGAACATTTGCGAAGAAGGCTATAACTTCTCACTTACTGTTTTTTAATTCTTTTGTGTTATTGTTTATATCGCACTGTTTTGATATTTAAAATGTTTTGATAATTATCGAGCTGAAGCAAGTAGTTATAATACCACTAGGAAAATTTTGATTGCCAATTTTTGTAACAACCTTATGCACATGTTGTATTTTTTTAGCTTTTAATAGCACTTTGGAACCACCGCAATATATTATTATAAATTTTAAGTTATTTACTTCACGGAAATTTATATACTTTTAACTTTTTTTACAAAAATACAATTTTTGCTACAGTTCAATTTAAATTTTTTTGTTTACTTCATCGATAACATATGTATGTTTGAAATGGCTATGTATAGCTGTTTCTGTTAACTCATTGCGATGAATATTATTGGTTATTTTTTTATTCACTCTATCGAAAGCTGTTAGTACGTATGATAATGTACTTTTTTAAACGTCACAAGTGGGTAATCTGGTTAGTAATCTGTGGTGCATACCACAAAATAATACATATGATATTAAATTAGGCGGTAATATATTATGTTTATTTACTATCAAGATGATTCACTATCACTTAAAGAACGCAAATAATGGAATTGCTTACTTTTCAGAGTTTCAGTATTAAAATTACTTAATAATATTACAGGCCTGAGTCAGTTTTTGGTCATTAAGCTATAAAATGGACGGAATTCCAAAAACTTTTATTCACATAGTAAATGAGCGCAAAATGTTCTATCTCATGATGAAGACAATTCGTATTTACAGGCCTTCAGAAATGAATGAGAGATACTCAAAGTTCAGTTTCGAGGTAAACTTCGAATTGAACCTCTAAAAAACCACTGACGCTTTATTGTTGGTTAAAAGTTTCTATGAACAAAAAATTTGTCCCTTTATAACGAATAAAAATTGTATATAACTAAATCATGAAAACCTCTTAGTTTAAGAGTTATTGATTAATAAAGCCACATAGGTTTTTTACAGTTTTTCAAGGCCATTTTTGTCACTTAAATGCTAGGGGCCTGGCCGGTTTATGGTTTAGAAACAAAATTTGTATGCACAACGTATTGTTTACCACCCACATAACCGAAAATGCGCGGGGATCGAAAAAAAGACATTTGCATATATGGGTGGTCAAGTGTGGATGAACTGACAGTTGTCTCCTTCATAGCGTTTACATCTAGGATGAGATCTGGAATATTTATTAATCCCAGAGCGAATTTTGTAACATGTAGACCTCAATTGCAATGCCATGAAATTTACGATGAGAGCGTTTTCATGAGAGATCTCCTCAAAAAATTTCGTAAAATGACTTGTCAAGTAATCGTGCACAATAATTTTTTTTTTCAAAACATCATCGCACCTCAACAGATCACGGATGCTTTTGTCTAAGTGATGACAACTTTTCAAACGCAAATTGCTTCAAAATGACTTCAAAATAGGTAGATATAGACAAAAAAAGGTCAGCTGGGATTAGTAAATAATGTAAAGAACTTAAAATAGCTGTTTTAGTTTTAGTGTGTTTTACCTATAACAATTGTGTAAAGGCAAAAAATCGGTCGTAATATTTTTACATTTATTTAAACAAAAAAATATTGATTGTTTTTACTCCTTTTCCTTCCTAGTCAATGTTTCGAAAAAATTCATATAGAGAATAAAAATTATGTTTAAAACTTTAATATAATTGGTTCAGCAGTTTATCCGGTTCTTCGTCATTAAATCAGTTCACTAAAGTTTTCCAACAGTTAGTTTTAGCAAAATTTTCTGGCAACACTAATGTTTGTTTACCATCCCTGTTTTAATACCAAAAAAAAGTTTAAGAATAAAATTTTGTGATTTTTCTCTAAAGTATATTTTTTAACATACTAAAAAATTGATAATAATAGCATGCCACCCCCACGACCAAGGGGAATTGGTTGTAGCACTGGAATTGCACCAGCGAGATCTAACCCAAGTACTCCTATGTCCGAAAGGCAGCAAATGGCACTCCTAATACAAATGACTGCCTCGTCTGGTAAGTAATTTTTTTTTTGAACATTTGCGAAGAAGGCTATAACTTCTCACTTACTGTTTTTTAATTCTTTTGTGTTATTGTTTATATCGCACTGTTTTGATATTTAAAATGTTTTGATAATTATCGAGCTGAAGCAAGTAGTTATAAGGGTTTGAAAATGGTTTTTCAAAATGTAATAGTCGCTTTACCACTCTCATCACAGAAGATTGGAAAAACAGTTCCTAACAATTGCAACATCTCTCATCTTTCTTAATATTTATTATCCCGCTTAAGCCGATAAAAAATTAATTGAAGTGGAGTTTGAAAATTCTTTGGGGAACAAGAAGCTTCTCCAATCAAAAAAAAAAAAAATGATCCATGGTGATAGAGAAGTGAAAAATAACAAATATAAAGTGAAAAATTGGCGGTCGCCCCTATTTTCCGCGTTATGGGCCTCTGAACTTTTCATATGAAACTGTGATTGTGCCCTTTAATATGGTCAATATGGGTATGTATATGGGTATCATTTAAATAAAACCTTTAGAAAATATCTTGGCTTAAATCTAGTTTATTGAAGCTCGACCAATTAAAAAAAAAAAAATATACAGGGTGATAAAGAATTAAAAAATAAATATGGTAGGAAACCTGAGGAGAAAATGCTTGCGCCCGGCCGAAGGCAGGCTATGCAGGAAACCTTAGTAAGGGAAGCCGGTGTTGGTCATACCATAGAGGAGAAGGCCGGCTATGCAGGAAACCTTTAGTAAGCGAAGCCGGTGTTGGTCATACCATAGAGGAGAAAATGCTTGCGACCGGCCGAAGGCAGGCTATGCAGGAAACCTTAGTAAGGGAAGCCAGTGTTGGTCATATCATAGAGGAGAAAATCCTTGCGCCCGGCCGAAGGCCGTCTATGCAGGAAACCTTTAGTAAGCGAAGCCGGTGTTGATCATACCATAGAGGAGAAAATACTTTCGCCTGGCCGAAGGCCATCTATGCATAAAAATATCATAAAGCGAAGTCGGTGTTGGTTGATTTGAGAATTTTATTTGTTGTTTTATTTTTGTTTATTCATTAATTTAATCGCTTTTCATCATATTTTTTATTACGTATTGCTGCTCTTAATGGGTTAATTTTTTTTACAAAATTTTAGCATCACCTGATAGAAATTTCCAAAAGATTTAAAATGATACCCATATTGACTTAATTTGTTCAAAAATGTAGAGTAAAATCATAGTTTCATATGAAAAGTTCAGAGGCCCATAACTCGGCGGAAAATATGGGCGACCGCCAATTTTTATTTATTGAACCTCTATCACCGCGGACACTTTTTGATTGGCGAAGCTTCGCTAAACTAGATTTAAGCCTTTAGTAACAGTAATCAAATTAGAACAAATCTTTCGTAGGAGGCATAGACTAAAGATTAACAAACAGTAATTAAAACTTAGTTCGCTATATAAACAAGTCCAAAAAATAAACCTAAAAATTAAAGGGTGTTCCGATAGTGGCGCGATTTGCATGTATAAGGCCTAAGTTTTGAACCATAGTAGGTAGACTCTTTAAATTTTAACAGAAGGTGTATAACTGTGGCCGCTATAGCAACAAATATTTAAACTTATAGAGTGTTCCGAAAGTGACGTGTTATTTGCCATTATGTCTTAATTTTTTGAGACAAAATTCGCAGACACTAATTAACTCTATGTTCTCTTTCTAAACAAGTATATACAATTAAACATTAAAATTAAAGGGTGATCCGAGAGTGACGTGCTTTGCGTGTATATGGCCTAAGTTTTGAACGATAATAAGTTGACTCTTGAAGTTTTTACAGGAGGTTTATTACTATGGCCACTATAACAAATAATAAAAATTAAAGGGTGTTCCGACAGTGACGTGATTCTCATGTATAACGCCTTATTTCTTGAACCGTAATAGGTAGAATCTTAAAATTTTGTACAGAAGAATTGTTGCCACGGCCGATATGACAATTACTAAAAACTAAAGCGTGTTCCGACAATGACATGTTTTTCACGTATAGTGACTTATTTTTTTAATCGTAATAGGTAGACTCTTGATATATTCATAGAAAGAGAATTTCTATGGACATTATAACAAATAACAAAATTAAAGAGTGTTCCGACAGACACATGATTTTTACTTAAATAGCCTTATTTTTTGAACCGTAATAGGTAGACTCTTGAATTGTTTACAGTAGATGTTGTACTTCGGCCGCTGTAACAATTACTATTTACTAAAGAGTGTTCCATCAGTGACATGTTTTTCATGTATCTTACCTTATTTTTTAACCGCAATAGGTAGGCGCCTGATATTTTCATAGAAAGTGTATTACCATGGCCGTTATAACAGCAATTTCTAAAATTTAAAGGGTGTTCCAATAGCGATGCAATTTACGCGAACAGGATTTTGATTTTAAAAATAAAGGGTGCCCCATAAGACGGAAAAATTAACAACTTGAATTTTTAAAGTCGTACTAAACATAGTACGGAACCCTACGTGTGTGAGAGTAACTCGCACTTGACTGATTTATTATATTTATTTATTTATTGAATTTCATTGTAATATAAAAAAGCCTCATAGGCCAAAAAACTTATATTACCTAAGTAAAATACCTGAATATTTTATAAATACATAACTAAAGGTTATTTCATAATCTTAAAATCAATAATACAGAGATATTACAAACTTAATTAATTTTAGCTCCCAGCCAAAGAAAAAAAATTACTTATCAAAGAAAAATGATAAACCCAAAAGTAGTAAAAATATTATTCAACTACTAAATTAAATAGAAGATTATTAGGTAATTGCAAAGTAATCAAATAGTTTTAAACGAAAAGCATTATTTGTATGTGAAAATATTCCAACAACGAGCTACCCTAACAACTGTTGTAAAATAATACTTGTTGTAAAAGCACTTTACTTATTTCAACATGAAATGGTTATGAAATGGTTATGAATTTTACTAATTAAATGTGACTACTAATTAAATGTGACTCTGGATCTAAGTTCTACTCCTTTTGTAAATTTGTATTTTTTGGGAGTATTTTGGATTCTAACGTGTAAAACCGCTAACGGTTCAAAAAAAATTGGTTTTCGCCATAATCGTTGTTTTTTTTTTTTTTTTTTGTAAAATACTTACTTCTCGTTTTTAATTAAAAGAAGACACGATTTTCTTCTGCTGTTTTCACACACAAACATTTGGTCCTTCGAGCCGGATCCTGAGAATTATAATCAAAGGAATAATTACTTTCTTTTTTCTTCAAGGATCACGTATATACTCCATTTTTAATATTTACACTACGCCACTTCATCAATTTAATTATTTTTAAATAAGGTGCGTAATTTGTTTTATTTTAATGTTAATAAACAAAAAAAGTGTGCAAAAGAAGAAAAGGTGTATGAATGTATGTGTTTTTGTATTAGTACATGCACTTACAATTGTTTACATAAATTTTTACCTATTCACCCCTATCGTAAACATTTATTCCCACGAAATATTTTCCCATTTTCCAAAAATTGCAATCGTGAATAAGTTTTCCCATGAGAGTATTCCCTTTTTTATATGTAATTCAATTGAGAATAACAACCGCAAAAATATTTACATTTATATAAAATTCCCCTTATCGTAAACATTTTTTTCCTTCGTATAATTTTCCCTTTTCCCTTCGATTTGTTCACATCATTTATACTGGGGATCAGCATAAATGAATTCTCTTACCGAAGAGTTAAATAGTGCTGGCCCTCCAATAAAAAATGTCTCCGAGTGGAAAAAGGTAATGATATTTTGTTCATAATATTGTTTTTTTATTACTGCACAAAAAGTTCGTTTTATTGACACATAACTGGTATGGATAGATCGAAAAAAATATGTCTGAGCAAAATCTGCCACGAATTTAAAAAACCAACGAGAGACGGGAGGAGGGCCAAACCAGACAAAGTTGCTATCTGAAATCGCAGCTTTATTTACCCTATACAATTCAATAAATCTAATACAAAAGTTGTTAGAAAAGTATATTTTGTAAAGGTAAATAATAAAATAACTTACGATACATCCCGCAAACGTCTACGAACAATGCGTTGTTCTCTACAGCCTTCTTTCTTCCTGCAGTTAAATAAATGTACCGATTCTAAGCATGGTAGAGTAAAACTTTTCTTGACCACAATTAATTCCAATTTGTTTATTTTGATCTTCTTTTCTCTTATTTCATTCACTGCAAACAGATAGCACTAAATAAGGGAACAAAAATTTCACGGGAGATTCACGATCGCACTTTTCCCTTCGAGGGAAATGAAAAGATCATGGGAATAAAAATTTCACATGTTATTCACGATAGGGGTGATTGTGATTGATCGTTTTGCAATCCTTTTTGTTCTTTTTAAAGTGAATCAACCGCAGTAACTTAATAATAAATAATAAAATTAATATTTTTTTGTTCTTTTTTTAAATAAAATCAAATATTTAGTGAGTATTCGTGAATTTAATTGAATATTTGCATAATAATTACTAAGTAATTAAAGTGTAGAGCTATATATGTATGTACTTTTAGTCACATATATACTCGTTTAATCAACGAAATTTTCCTTTTGTTTAATTGCCCGCAACCCAACGAATAATTTTAATAGGGTCGGTACGTTGATATACTTAGTGATTTTTTTCGGTTTAAAGGTTTTTAATTTTTTAAACTTATTGTTATAAATTTTGATTGATTCGGTTTTTTAATCAATTAATTTATTAATTATTAATTTTTAATATACAGATTTGCTGTTTTTAAATAAATCTTAATTAATAAAAATTATTTCTGAGTGGTAAATTAAAACACTTTTAACTGAAATTGTCTGCCATATTCATTTAAATAATTCAATAAAATAATGTCGAAATTACAACTACATAGATTTATAAGAGCATCGGATGCTCTTATTAGATTTGAATCGAATTTTAATAATTTTCGTGACGAAATGCATACCGTATATTCAAAGTGTAGAATTAAAAAAGTTTATGGGAAAAGGTAAAGTTGACATATGATGGTTGCTTAGATTATTTTGAGGGCAATGCTAAGGCGGAGCCTACTGATGTTGAAGTAGCTTCGTCAAAGTATCAAACCACATATTTAGCTTATTTAAAATGTTCTGCGAATATTAATGAGAAACTTCATAATTTCCAAGATGTCCCAAAAGCTATGAATGAACGGCAATGAATTCTAATGCAGGTAATGCTGACCACAATTTGACCTTGCCTCCTTGTGATGTCATTTGAAGGGGATTATATTGCATGGCCTGCATTTAGGGATTTATTTACGGCAATATATATTAATAGTTCACGCCTTAGTAATGTTGAACGGCTTTGTCATTTGATTCGCAAAACCGCCGGTGCACAGTGGCTGAAAATCGTTTTTCGTTGGCCAAAAGTAAATTTTTTTTTGTAACCGATTTTAAAAATTTTTACGTCATTTTGTAGTTAATATATCCAAATTAAGGTAGCCAAAAAATTATGTAAAAATATTGATAATTGTGGGCGTGGCATGCTGTCAAACTCAACTTTTTTTTTAATTTCAGAAAAAGGTGTTTTTCTTTGGTTTTTTATCAAAATTAAATGGTTACTACTCGCAAGCTATCATCGATAATGGTCTGCGGTTTTTTTTATAATGTTGGTAGGATTATTGTCTTTAGTTGTTGTAAGTAGACACAGCTCTAGCGTTTAATATTAGGGGCGTTATGAAATATTTATGAAACTACTATATTTTCCTCAAATTTAAACTTTAGTGGAATAGAACTTCTAGGGAACAAAAGGGAACAAGAAACGTATACAACCACGAGAAAGGTGAAAGTGTCCTCTTTAAGGCTATATATACTTTTGCACCCGCCACGAGCCGCCTGTAGAACACTTTTTTCATTTTAATGAAATTACTCGAAAAAAATTCATATACAATGGTGTATTAAATTTTCACTTTTTTGCCTAAAAGTTTATTTTTTTTTTTAGTTTAGGCTACGTATAACTAAAAAAAATAAATATAATACCTTCGAAAGGGTTTAATGGCTTTGTTTTGATCAGCAAAAAATAAGTAATAAAATTATCACAATGGGCTCTACAGGAAGCATATGATCTCTTTCTAAATTTACCTGTTATCAAATGTTAGGGTCAACCAAAGTCATAAACAATTTTATAACAATAATTGCGACATTAAACCACTAAAGTTAAAAAACAACCCCATATTGACGCATGAGTGCAGTTTTGTTCAATTTAAGCGCTACCTGCTATGAAATTAAAGATCAGTGTGTGAAGAACATGTATCTAAAAATTTATAAAAGTACGGATTCGTTAAGGGATTACTCAGTAATAACTTAATCCTTTAAGTGTACGGATAAAACATAACAAACGCAAATAAAAATATTCAAAAGAAAATGGAGAGCTTCAGTTATAAAGAACTGGCCGATGTGTATTTTAGAAACAAAAATCAGGAAGATGTTCTTAGTTACGTTAAAATAAAATTAAACTTAAATTCGTGTAGCACCGAAATGCAAGAGCAATTATATAATTTCGTCAAAGCACTAAAAAAAACGCTACAAAGAAGTTATGTACAGTAAACAAAAATTTTATATAAAAAGTGCAAAGTGGTTAGAAGGTCAACTTACTGTCGCTGCAGAAACAGCAAAGCAAGATAAGGCTGGAAGACCACGCAAATCATTAGTGGACAATTGCAGCGATAGATCTAAGAGGCGGAAGCTTAAAGATATTAACGATGCTTTTGGTTCTACAAATATAAAAGAATCTTTCCTACATCAATTACGATCACAGAACCAATTTACAAAAGTGGATATCATTGAAAAAGTTGTTAAAGCTAGTCCACCGAGAACAAAACGGATTCTTAAAAGTATACCAACTCCGAATGATGCAATACAGTACACAAATGAGGAGGCATTAGCATTATTTCTGGATTTGAAATTAACAAAACAGCAATATATTAAACTCAGACAGCGTGCGATTGAAAAAGGCTCAAATATATATCCAGCATATCATCACATAACCGCTGCTAAAATGGACTGTTTGCCATCAAAGGACACTATTACAATCACACCAATTTCGGCAGAGGTACAACTACAATCTCTACTTGATCACACAGCCGCACGCTTGCTGCAATCAATAAAAGGAAATGAGTTGAAGAAATACGGAAACACAAAGTTAATTCTTTTTTGTAAATGGGGATGTGATGGTTCTTCGGGACAAAAACAATATAAACAAGCTGTATGTGAAAATATTTCTGACTCAGATATGTTCATGGTATCATTTGTACCATTGCGATTGAAAAAGATTTTGGAAGATTCAGAGCCTTCGACTAGTACAACGCAAACAATGGATATTTGGAAAAATGAGACACCATTTTCTACGAAATACTGCAGGCCAATCAAATTTCAATTCAAAAAAGAAACACATGATGTTATTAATAAAGAAATTAGTGATATCAAGGCCCAAATTACAGCACTACAGCCATTACAATTACAGTTAGATGGGCAGCAAATTGAAGTAAGCCACCAGTTAGTCCTGACAATGATAGATGGAAAAGTGGGTCAGGCTTTGACTAAAACGAATGCTGCATCCAGCTGCATTATATGCCAAGCAACATCAACCCAATTAAACCAAGTCCCAGCAAAATCATTAGATAATACCGATGCATATGAATTTGGATTATCACCACTACACGCAAGAATACGACTTATGGAACACATACAAAAAATCAGTTATGATTTGGATTTCGGGTCTTCAGGATCAATAAGAAACAACGTGGCCAACAAAGAGTTAAGAAGTTCAAAAAAGAAACATGTTCAAGATGAATATCGCAAACGTGGACTGATTATAGATCAGCCAAAACAAGGGTCAGGCAACACAAATGATGGCAATACCGCAAGAAGATTCTTTTCAGATCCAGAAACAGCATCTGAAATAACAGGTTTTCAGATTTAAAATAATAATAGAAGTACTTGCGTGCAATGAAGAAATTGACTGTAGAAAATTTGGAGATTATGCTAAGGAAACTGCAAAAATATATACAACTAACTACCCATGGAGAAATATGTCTGCAACAGTTCACAAAATCCTTTATCATGGTGAAGATGTCATTAAATAGCATTTGGTGCCACTTGGAGATCTATCAGAGGAGGCTCAGGAAAAAAGGAACAAGGATTACATATTTTATAGAGAGCACAATACTAGGGGGGGGGGGGGGTGAGGTGAAGGTAGCGCAGAAGATCCGAGTACATTTTCCATTCGTCATGAAAGCTTAAAAATTAATTTTTTATGCAATCTAGGCTTAGGTAATACAATTTGTTAATTATTGACACTATGTTTCATATAATATGCTATATAAACGCCCACAAAAAGGGGGCGGGGTCCAAAAATAAATTTTTATGATTTTCTGGCTCCAGGGTAAAGACCTTGAACCTTCTTTGACATAAAAATGTTTCATTTGCTTAACAAATTTACAAAAAAACTTGTAAAAATGTGTAGTTTTTCAGGGGTTGGTTTAGTTCTTCTTAGAGGAATTTTTTCCCCCTGGTCCGATTTACCATTTACGAACTTAGCCTGCCCTATCCTTCAAGATATATATGTACCAAACTTCAAGGGTCTAGCCCTTTTCGTTTAGACTGAATCGTGTTCATACAGACAGACGAATGGACGGACGGCCGGATGGACAGACGGACGTATGGATAGATGGACATAGCTATATCGTCTTAGATTTCATCACTGATCAATAATATATATACTTTTTTGGATCTTAGAGGGATATTTTACTATGTTACACACAGAATAAACCCATATTTCACTCTGAAAGTTAAAAAAATTAAAATGTTCAACTTTGATTTCGAATTCCTTAAAAAGTCCTCAATCAATTTTAATGTAATTAAAACTGAGTCAAGCTGAGCTAAATATCTATCCATTAAAAAAAAATTATTTCAATATTTTGATCGGTTCAAAAGTTACAGAATATTGGCCAACGAAAAACGATTTTCAGCCACTGTGCGGTGAAGCGAATGAATTAGTGTCAAAGTGTGTTGGCTTGGCAAAATCTTAAAGATGAGAATCCTCGTATGTTGGTTAATAACCAATTAAAATTATTATTTAACCTTCCTTCGGTTGATAAGGAATCTAGTGCCGGGCTTAAGACTCTTCAGCGTGGTATTAATAATTGTCTTACTTCTCTTTCGGTAAATAAGGTGTGCACTGAAAATTGGGATCCAATTCTAATTTTTATGTGCATTCAACGTTTGCCTACGTCTACGGTCAGTTTATGGGAAGAAAGGGTTAGAAACAAATCACTATTATCCACATGGAAAGAGTTTGATACATTTCTGACGGAAAGAATTCAGACTCTAGAATGCGTTCGTGATCTTAAAGATTCACAACAATTTAGCAAACCTTGTGTCGTGCTTCGGGAGATTTTTTGAGAAACTGTAAACGTTTCAAAAATCTTTCGATTTCCGAAAGATTTTCAACGGTGAAGAAATTTCACTGTTGTGTTAATTGTCTGTCGCGAGAACATGAAGTGAAGAATTGCAAAAGTGCCTTTAATTGCACGACGTGTAATAAAAGGCATCATACGTTACTAATGGGTGATTTTTTTGAGGTTAGGATTTTCATGCATTAGTATTTGACAGATCACGTGAGATTTCAGACATGGTGCCAAAGAGAAAGATGCTCAGTATGCTTTGACATTTCATCATGAATAGACTTACTAACGAGCAACGCTTGCAAATCATTGAATTTTATTACCAAAATCAGTGTTCGGTTCGAAATGTTCAAATGTGACAAATTTTGTTCAGCGATGAGGCTCATTTCTGGTTGAATGGCTACGTAAATAAGCAAAATTGCCGCATTTGGAGTGAAGAGCAACCAGAAGCCGTTCAAGAACTGCCCATGCATCCCGAAAAATGCACTGTTTGGTGTGGTTTGTACGCTGGTGGAATCATTGGACCGTATTTTTTCAAAGATGCTGTTGGACGCAACGTTACGGTGAATGGCGATCGCTATCGTTCGATGCTAACAAACTTTTTGTTGCCAAAAATGGAACAACTGAACTTGGTTGACATGTGGTTTCAACAAAATGGCGCTACATGCCACACAGCTCGCGATTCTATGGCCATTTTGAGGGAAAACTTCGGAGAACAATTCATCTCAAGAAATGGACCGGTAAGTTGGCCACCAAGATCATGCGATTTGACGCCTTTAGACTATTTTTTGTGGGGCTACGTCAAGTCTAAAGTCTACAGAAATAATGCCAGCAACTATTCCAGCTTTGGAAGACAACATTTCCGAAGAAATTCGGGCTATTCCGGCCGAAATGCTCGAAAAAGTTGCCCAAAATTGGACTTTCCGAATGGACCACCTAAGACGCAGCCGCGGTCAACATTTAAATGAAATTATCTTCAAAAAGTAAATGTCATGGACCAATCTAACGTTTCAAATAAAGAACCGATGAGATTTTGCAAATTTTATGCGTTTTTTTTTAAAAAAAAAGTTCTCAAGCTCTTAAAAAATCACTCTTTACATCGTAACGAAAATAGTTCGGAATTTTCATCTAGAGAAAATACGGTTCCAGTTTCGGGTAATATAGCCCAAAATGCGAATGTAAATTCATCCCTACTTTCTACTTCGACTGGCATATATAATAATGAAAATGCTACTCGACAGGTTTTTCATGTCTCTCAGAATAGTGCTTCTGGGAACAGCTATGGTAAATATAATTCATCAGGGTATGACATACCCCGCTCGCGCCCTTATTGACCCAGCTTCAGAGACTTCTTTTATATCTGAACATTTAAGAAACCGTTTGAAACTGCATGCACTTTCGACAAATGTCAAAGTTTCGGGTATTAATCAAACTATTTCTGCTACTACTAAAAAGGTTTGCGCTTTGAAAATTGGCTCTCCAGTAGACAAGTCTATTCTATTGGAAACCATGGCCCTGATATTACCCAATATCTCAGGCAATTTGCCCTCTTTCTTACTTGGATCTAGTTTGCGCAATAATTTTTCGAACTTAAAATTAGCTGACCCTTGTTTTTACCAATCAAGACCGGATGATATACTTCTAGGGGCGGATTTATATCCTCAGCTAATTTTGAGCGAAATACGTCGCGATGTTGTAGGGACATTGGTGGCTCAGAATACTGTTTTCGGATGGATTATTACGGGAACCATTCCTGAGTCACGTGTTCAAGTGTATTCGACCACTATCGAGGTTTCTGCAGAGGATAATTTAAATAGGAATCTGCTTCGCTTTTGGGAACTTGAAGAAACTCCTAAAAGAAAAGTATTGACTTCAGTTGATAAATTTTGCGAAGAAAATTATAGGAAAACAACCCAACGTGACTCTGATGGCCGCTATGTAGTGACGCTACCCTTTAAGCCAGAGTTTCCTCATTCCCTTAACTTGGGTCTTTCTCGACAGAATGTTATGGCCCAATTCTTGAGAAATGAGTCCTCACTTCTGCGGAAACCAGCTATCAAAGCATTATATGATAACGTGGTTAATGAATATTTGACTCTGGGTCATATGAAACCTGTGGTAGCTGATTCAGCTAATTATTTTTTCTCGTGCTACCTATCTCATCACCCGGTAAATAAACCGGAAAGTAAGACTACGAAATTGCCTGTCGTATTTAATGCATCAAATAGAACCTCTAATGGAAGTAGTCTAAATGATTGCCTTTATGTGGGACCCACTTTGCAAACAGATTTAGTGCTACTTATTCTTCGTTGGAGGCTATTTAGATATGTTTTTAATTTAATTACTAAATTTTAATTTAAATTTTAATTACTCAAATGTATAGACAAATTCGTCTTGATCCTGCTCATACGCCATATCAGTGTATACTTTTTTGATCCTCGACAACTGAAGAGGTAAAGACGTATGAGTTACAGACTGTAACTTTCGGTGTCAACTGTGCTCCTTATCTAGCAATAAGGACACTGTTACAGCTAGCAGAAGATTCAGAGGCTGAGTACCCTCTTGCTGCCAACATTTTGCGCAAGGATATGTACGTTGACGACGTATTAACCGAGGCTCACGATGTTTTATCTGCTCTGAACGCTCGGGATCAATTACGAACTGTTTTGTCTTCAGCGAAATTTGAATTAAGGAAATGGACTTCGAACGAAATTTAAATCCTAGGGAACCTCCCCTCAAGTCATCTTGTTGATTCTAAACTGTTGATATTTGTTGAATCCAGCAGTTCTAAGACACTGGGTATTCAATGGAATGCTCAATTAGATTAGTTTTATTTTAAAGTAGAGCCTATTGCTAAGAAGTCAAACTACACAAAAAGGGAAGTTTTGTCTGCTATAGCAAAATTATTTGATCCTGTAGGTTGGCTAGGCCCGGTTATCATTACAGCAAAAATTATTATGCAAAAAAATTTGGCTGGATAACATTGGTTGGGATGATTTTTTGCTCCCCTTGACAGGACAAGAGTGGAAAAGATTTGTCGCCTCCTATACGGAAGTAAATAGTATCCAGATTCCAAGGTGGGTACATTATGCTCCAAATATGTCAGCAGAATTACATGTTTTTTCAGACGCCTCGGAAAAAAAATACGCGGGGGCAGTGTATATCCGTATTGAGGCCTTTGACCAGATTTTCACAAACTTACTCACCTGCAAAACTAAAGTGGCCCCTATTAAATCTATTTCATTACCTCGTTTAGAACTTTGTGGAGCAGTTTTAGCTTCTGAACTTTTAAAAACTGTTAGTAATGAAATTGACATACCAAATAAACAGGTGTATTGTTGGACCGACTCTACTATTGTTCTTTGTTGGTTGAGAAAAACACCTAATAGCTGGACAACCTTTGTGGCTAATAGAGTTTGTAGGATTCAGAAGAATGTAGGGAACCATAATTGGTATCATGTTAGGTCGGAAGAAAATCCAGCGGACCTAGGCAGTAGAGGTCTTTCGCCCTAAGAATTGGCAAGAAGTGAACTATGGTAGCATGGACCCACTTGGCTTCGTGAGCCTAAAGCTCACTGGAGCATAAGGGATCTTTCTCCATTAGACACAGATGTTGAAGCCAAAGCGGTCAAGATACACGCATCTTTCTTCTCGGACTATGAAGATGTTCTTGACCGATTTTCTAAATTTGATCACGCTCTTAGAGTATTAGCCTACATGTTTCGATTATATTTTATGACACATTCGTCGCATAAAGGCAAGCAAACATTTGATACCACTTCAATTTCAAGCAATGCGATTATAAAAGTTAAGCTACGCTTAGCAATATTGGCTCAAAAGGTTAATTTCGCAGAGGAATATAAAGCACTCTTATCAAAAGAGCCTATTTCATCAAAAAGCTCACTACAATCGCTTAATCCTTTCTTAGATGCTAATGGAGTAATGAGACTAAATGGTCGGTTAGCAAAATCGCTATCCTTGTGTTATACAGAAAAAAATCCGATTATTTTGCCCTATTCATGTCGTTTTACAGTTCTTTTAGCAGAATTCGTTTATTTAATTTCGATTCATGGTGGTAATCAGTTGATGTTGAGAATTATTCGTATTGAATATTGGGTACCCCGTCTTAAGGTCCTAGTTCGAACTATAATAAATCGTTGCAAACGCTGCATATTAGATAAAAAAAGCTCGTGTAGTCAGATAATGGCAGCATTACCTCCAGAACGCACTATTTTAGACCGGCCTTTTACCAGCTGGCAGGTCCTGTCGAATAACGAAAGCGTATGTATGCATCTTCGTTTGTTTTTCCACCAAAGCAGTCCATTTAGAAGCTACGACTAATTTAACGTCAGATGCGTTCTTGGCTGCCTTACATCGGTTTATTGCTCGACGATAATATTTTCCGATAATTGCACTAATTTCGTGGGAGCTTCTCGTGAGATTGAGAGAGATTTCCGAACGTTTTTGGCGGAGAGCCAGGCTCGACTGTGTTCTACCTTTGGCCTTTAGGGTCTTTCATGGCGGTTTATCCCTGCTGGTGCGCCTCATATGGGAGGCCTATGGGAAGCTGCTGTTAAAAGTTTTAAACACCATTTTCGAAAGGAAGCTCAATCAGTAAAATATACATTCGAAGAGCTTTCTACTATACTTGCGCGAATAGAGGCTTGCTTGAATTCCCGACCCTTATGCCCCATGTCAGAAAATCCTAATGAGCCGTAGCTCTAACCCCGGGCCATTTCTTAATAGGTGGTCCAATATTGGCCCCACCAGAACCATCTGTATACGAATCGCCCATAGGTTTAGTGAATCGTTATCGCAAGATGAAGGCATTTTGTCATGATTTCTGTCGACGATGGAAAGAGAAGTATCTTCATAACTTGCATAAACGCTATAAATGGAAATTTCCCGAAAGGCCGTAGACGACTTGGTTGCTATTCGTCATGAACAACTATCTCCAACTTCCTGGAAATTAGGTCGCGTAATTAAAACACATCCAGGAAGTGACGATCATGTTCGCGTCGCGGACGTTCGCACAGAGAACGGGGTTGTGAAACGACCAATCACGAAGCTGGTCATTTTGACCAATTAACTTATATATATTTACCATTTATTAATCCTCATTGTTTCCTAGTACTATGGCTACCTTACCAACAATTTTTGAAGATGCCTTACTAGAGGATTACGAGGAAGCTATGGAGGTAGCAGATCCAGCTACAGTGGCACTCAGCGCTCCAGGGTCAACAACAGATTTAATGACAGTGGAATCTCTAGCTCCACCAACCCTTTGTAATCTAAATGAGCCTCCTGTTGCGGTACCAAATTCTGTAGATCCCCAAGCTTGGTGGACAGCTCTGGTCCGGAAAATGATTTGCGGGCGAAGAAAAGGGCCGGTTCCAGTGCACCCAACTGCAGCCTCTGCAAAAAAACGCATCCTCTCAGGGCGTGCTTTCGTTTTACGCCAGCTAGCCCACGAGAAGAAATTGCGTCACGTGTTGATTTGGGGCCATTGTTCACGTTGCTTGGCCAGCACTCACACGTTGAAGTCCTGCCAAAGCGTGCGAAAATGTAACAACTGTCAGGGGGATCATAACAGTCTGCTGCATTCCCCGAAACAGGTTGAAGAAAAGGGCACGAAAATATTAAAGGAAGGTCGGAAAAATAAAATTGTGAATACTGTGCCTTCACCCATTGCCAGTGTAACATCGTTACCACTGCGCCATGTGGTGAACTTTTCGCCAACACTGCAGGTTAAGCTTCATCTGGGGAATCGACAGATTCAGATTCGTGCGGCATTAGACCTCTGCTGTAGCACTAGTTATATAAGCGAACCACTAGTTCGACGGTTCAACAAAACTTGGTTTTCGCCAAATTCGTTGTGTTTTTTGTAAAATACTTACTTCTCGTTTTTAATTAAAAGAAGACACAACGCAGCTTTTTATTATAAAAGGTAAATATATATATATATATATAAAATATATGAACACAAAACTAAAACAATTGTTTTTTTTATTTCACGATTTTCTTATGCTGTTTTCACACACAAACAGTAAGCTTTGAAAAATACTTTTGAAGTAATATTTTTCTCTTCAAATATTTTTCATTCGTTTTTCTAATTTCTCATTTGAAACACTGTTTGTTTTTTTTTAATAAACGTTTTTATTTTAAATTAAATTGTGTATTAAATTCTTCCGTGGATATAAAGAGAATTCTAACAGGTTGTGGGCCCAGGGCTTTCAAGAAATATAGAGGAATAATTTTTTTTTGAAAATAGAATTTGATAAACGAATCATTAATCAAAATAACATCGTCATCATCTTCATCCCTTTATCAAATTCAAAAATTACAATACAAGTGTAAATATTCATTGCGGCTATTGGAAATATATGAATGGAGAAGAAAAGAATATTGCAACATGGGAAGCCAGCATGAAAAAGGAATGGGACACAGCAGATGAGAAGATGTTAACGACCATAATGTTAAGTATCAAAACATCTCAAATAAATTACATAAAGAATTGTGCTACATATCAGGAAGCCTGGTTGAAGTTACATGAAATATATAAACCGAATGGCCCTATACAAAAAGTGAGTTTATATAAAAATCTTTTAAGTTTGAATATGAAGGATAGTAAAAGTATGGTGGAGTACTTAAACAAATTTTCAGATATACCTTAGACAAATAATTTTATGTGCAATGCTTCAACTTTAATTTGGAGGAAGCAATGGAAATTGGGAACAGATATTTTTTTCTAACATATACTTAAAAGTAATAAAAACAAAATAACAAAATTATATTAATCTATTTTTTTAACATGGAAAAAAATTAAAGCTTTAAATCTTCATAGAAAATAATTATATGTGCAACAATTTTATTTAATAGATACTCATATTTTTTTAGTTACAAAATAAAATTTGTATATATATTAATAAAAGGTTGTGTTACTCTTATATATCCTGACCAATTTGACACCACGGGGCATTGACTCCACCAGTTTTTTCAGGACAGATACATCAATATTGACCTATTCAACCAATATGTCCGTATTTATCTGTTTCCAGCTGTCATATAGCTTCAAGATGTATAAATTTTTGCAGAAGGTATTTACCATAGATCCTCGATGGGATAGAGGTCTGGACTTAAAGCAGACCACTCAATCAAATCACTTTGTCGAAATTTAAACAACGCCTTTATCTTTTTTACCATGCGGATCGGTCCATTATCCTGCTGGAGCGTTAAGTTATAGCGTTGTAAATCATCAGCAAAATCAAGGTGTTCGCTTTGTAACAAATCTATGTAGATTTCTGCATTCACTTTTCGTAGTACAAAGCCTATCTTGGGCTTCCTTCTTAATAAAAAATACCTCCCATACATTGAGTGATCCTGCACCGTGAATTCGATTATTGCAAGCTTCCCGTGGGCGTCTTACCTCCATCTAATTTTTGTGGAGACCATCTGGTCCGTCCAAATTAAACTTTTTGTGTCACTGAATATCACAGATTCAAATTTATCTTCCCAATATTTAGACTTTTCCTAAAATACCACATGTGCATTTTGATGACGTTGTTTTAGACATGGTTTAGGCACTGAATACTCATATTTAAGGTATAAATATTGTCTTATTATTTAATGAACACGTTGTTTAGTCACATTTAGACCAAGTTCCACTTTTATTTGTTTACAACTCATGTGGATATTAGTTGCTAACTGCTGTATGCGTCGTTTGCTCATATCATGTATAGTGCATATTCGGCCGCTATGTTATTTATACTGTAAGCATCTGGATTTTTCAAGAAATTTGTTTTTGTTTTACGGTTTCTCTTTACAGAAACAGCAATTTAACCAACTTTCAGGCCGGATTGATTCATTCCCTTGAATAATCCACGTTCCTGTTAATTCAGTTTCATGTGGCATTTTCCAAAAAATTCCAAAAATTTGATTTGTTTTTTATCTTACACATTTGCTTACACGCTATACTAACTTCTGGAGTGATTTCTCAGCTTTATGTGCTGGTATGTCGATTTGGCATCAGTTAGAAGGCAAATAATTCATTTTGCACATATAAATATTTTACACGGGATTTTCGACATGCTTGATTAAAAATGACGGTATTAGGAATGCGGTGCAAAGATAAATTTAACAAACAACAACAAAAGATAAAGTAATTATAAGAGAATGTGTATACCAAAAACAACAACTTTACCGTTAGTATAACATAAGATGCAAAGAAAAGCAATTTTGAACATATAATTGTTTGACTGGGAGTAGCTGAAAAATTAAATGAAGTAGGTATTCAATTACAAGACGAGTTGCTTTCAAGTCTTTCAAAAGATTATGAAAATTTTGTAATGATAATTGAAACAAGAGATTCATTACCTTCACTTTCTGTAGTTAAACCCAAACTTTTGGAAGAAGCTGAGCGTAGAAGTAATCAAGAACTCGAAGGATAACATAATCAACAAACGTTTGGTGCCATAAAAAAAAAAAAAATTTAACAAATATAATAAAAATTTTAAAAACAACGGAAATTCCAAAAATTAGAAAGGAAATAGTTTTGTTTGTGGAAAGAAAGGTCACTATGCTAATAATTGTACTGCAAGATGTGAAAGTAATTCGTTTTCGTTAATTGCAATGGCAAAATATAAAAATCAAAACCCATCGACCTGGTACATAGACAGCGGAGCTACGAGCCATATGTTTACAACATTTGAAGAGAATAATGATATTATTACGTTAGCAGACAAGAAGTCGATATCTGCAAAGGGAAAGGGTGCTGTAACAATAAAAATTAATGGCTATAGCATTATACTGAAAGATGCACTGTATTCACCAGATTTGCATGGGAATTTTATGTCAGTTAGTAAAATTGTGCAATACGGTGGAACAATAAAATTTAATCAAAATGGTGCTTTTTTAATTGATAAACAGGAAATTTTCTTTTTCAAACTAGAAGGGAAAACAATTTGTTTGTACTTGAAGCCGAAAAATCAGGAGAATAAATAAATGCACTTACAACCAGCGTTTACACTTTGCAAAGAAGTTTTGGTCACCTAAATTATCAAAGCCTAAAAGAATTGTGCAGTAAGGAAATGGTGAATGCTTTAAAATTAAATAAAAAAAACGCCAGGTCAGTGTAAAATATGTATGATTGGAAAAATTCATACTTTGATTTTTCCTAAACAAGCTGAGAGAAAATCTGATGACGTCCTTGATTTGATTCATTCGGATTTATGTGGTAGATTCCTTAGGTGGCTCTAAGTACTTTTTATCATTTATAGACGATAAATCCAGAAAAATTTGGATATACTTTCTCTAACAAAAGAGCGAAGTTTTTGAGAAATTTAAAATATTTAAAAATATGGTAGAACGTAAGAGTGGTCGGAAAATAAAGGCACTGTGAAGTGACAATGATGGAGAATATACCAGCAGTGTATTTAACCAATATGATGGAATGAACCGCTCAGAGCCCAGACCAATTAAGAATTTATGGGCAGATATAAAAAACAGTGTCTCAAATGCAACCAACTAACAACTAAGCGCTTGGGACAACTGTTCAACAAATCTGTAATAAAATTCTAAAGGAAAGATGCCAAAAACTGGTAAATTCGATGCCAAAACGGTCATGCTGTCGTTATTGAAAATAAAGGACATGAAAGAAGGTATTAATTAGAATAAACAAATCATGCTGAAAGTAAAAATGCATCATTTATAATACTTTTTAATTTGTTCTTAATTTAGTGTTAAATATTAGTACAAATTGAAGTCTATTTTTTGACTGATTGTTTTTCAAGTTTTTTTTTTAAATAAAGTAAAAATTTCAAAATAAAATAATTAGCAAAAATAAAATTTATTATTATTTAGTTATACAGTTTCCTAAGCGTCTTATGACCAAGTTTGAAATATATCAATTTAACCTATAGGAAAATATGTATTGGAAAGATATTTTCTTAGGCTTGGTGCTATTTTTTTGACCGCAGCTGTATGTATAGAAGATTCTATGTAGTTGATCCTTAAAACGAGCAAATACATGTGTTTCTTCCAAAGATGTTATACAAACGTGCAATATATGACACCTTTTAAACGGCCACGATCTTGACAACCTGAATTTAGTTTCAGATCTTAGTATTTTTAACCACTATAAAATGCTTGGGGAACGAATTTAGTGACCCGTATATCACAAAACATCTTTACACTTCTCTGGTTATACCTATTCTGGAATACGGCACAATAATTTGGGCTCCAATGTATGAAGTTAATAGTAATAGCATTGAATCGGTACAAAATCAGTTCTTGTTATTTTGTCCTATCCTACACTAGTAGACTTGCTCTTATATTATGCTAACTCTGTTCCGTTTTTAAGAATTCATACTGAATTTAATAAATTTTATTGATTTGAATTGAATTGATTTTTCTTAAAATGTTAATGTTGTTAAATGTTATCTAATTTTATATTTAAATAACTAAATTTACGTATTATGTACTAATATTATTTACTGTTTTATTGTAAATAAATAAATTGGATTAATTATTGCTCTTTAAAAGCAACCGCAATTATTTCTACAATATCTATAATATTTTTGGTATATAATAATGGAAGATGTTAATAACTTGGCTTGTTGATGAAAGATGTGGGCAAATGTAAAAAGGTTATAAAAATACAACACGGCCTCGCGAAGCTTTATTTGCTTGTCTGCAGAAAACACCGAGAGTCTATGGCGGGAATCGAACCCGCAACCTGCAAACTGATAGACTAGCACTCTACCAATAGGTCTATCGAGACACTGAAGGAATTAATATGAACAGTAATTTGCATACGTAGTAAATTTTCTTTAAATTCTATAAATAAAGGAAGTTAATTATGTACTAGGATTTTTTTAATCCAGCGCGTCTTCCCGAGTTCGGTTTACCTCTTTCGTTTGTGGAAGTATTATATTATCCTTTAAAACAAATCTAGAGTCCGTAATATTCCAGATAATAAAATGAAGTTCGATGTGGTTTTCATTTTTCTGCAACAGCCTGAAATTAAAAAAAATTATAAAAATCGAATAACGTTTTATAAAATTCCCGGTATAATAATCCTTTCAAAATATGGATTTGATGCTCATTCATTTTTTAAATATATTAATAGTGACATAAAATTGGATGAGAGTAGAATAATTTAAACATTAAACACATATAAAATTTTTAGCGACAGGTACATTTTTAGTCATAGGTCCTATACACACCTGTTGCATTTATATCGGGATGAATGTCAAACTTCATATAAATAAATCAGTCAAGTGCGAGGTAGACTCACACACGTAGGGTTCCGTACTATGTTTAGTACAACTTTAAAATTCAAGTTGTTGATATTTTCATGTCTTATGAGTCACCCTTTAATTTTAAAATTAAAGTCATAATCGCGAAAATTGCATCACTGTTGGAACACCCTTTAAATTTTAGTAATTGTTATAGCGGCCATGGCAATACACTTTCTATAAAAATATACATGCTCCCACCTATTGCGGTTCAAAAAATAAGGTTATATAGGTGAAAAACATGTCATTGATGAAACACTCTTTAGATATTAGTAATTGTTACAGCGGCTGAAGTGCAACATCTACTGTAAACAAAGAGTCTACCTATTCCGGTTCAAAAAGAAGGCTATTTACGTACAAATCATGTCTCTGTCGGAACACCATTTAATTTTGTTATTTGTTATAGCAGCCATGGCAATTCTCTTTCTATGAATATATCAAGAGCTTTCCTATTACTATAAAAAATAAGTTACTATACATGAAAAACATGTCACTATCAGAACACCCTTTAATTTTTAGTAATTGTCATAAATGCCATGGCAACACTTCTTCTATATGGAAGAGTCTATCTATTACGGTTCAAAAAATATGTCACTGTCGGAAAACCCTTTAATTTTTACTTTTTGTTATAGTTTCCCTAGTAATACACCTCCTGTAATAACTTCAAGAGTCTACCTATTATCGTTCAAAACTTATGCCATATACATGCAAATCACGTCGGAACACCCTTTAATTTTTAGGTGTAATATTGTATACTGGCTTATAACGCGAACATAGTTTAAATTACTGTCTGCAAATTGTATGTGGTTGCCTCCTATAGCTCAAGAAATAAAGACATAAAGGCAAATAACACGTCACTTTCGGAAAACCCTATAAGTTTTAGTACTTGTTGCTATAGTGACCACAATTATATACCTTCTGTGAAAATTTCAAGAGTCTACCTATTATGGTTCAAAACTTAAGCCTTATACATGCAAATCACACCACTATCGGAACACCCTTTAATTTTTAGGTTTATTTTTTAGACTTGTTTATATAGCGGACTAAGTTTTAATTACTGGTTGCATATTTTTAGTGTATTCTTCCTACAGTTCAAGAAATAAGCACATATTCATGAATAACACCTCTCTATCGGAACACCCTATAAGTTTTAGTATTTGCTACTATAGCGGCCATAGTTATACACCTTCTGTGAAAATTTCAAGAGTCTACCTGTTATGGTTCAAAAATTAGGCCTTATACATGCAAATCACACCACTATCGGAGCACCCTTTAATTTTTAGTTTTTTCAGATGTTTATATAGTGAACTAAGTTTTAATTACTGTTTGTAAATTTCAAGTGTATCCTTCCTGCAGTTCAATAAATAGGCACATATTCGTGAATAACACCTCTCTATCGGAACACCCTATAAGTTTTAGTATTTGTTGCTATAGCGGCAACAGTATAAAAATTCTATCTCTTACAGTTTTTTAGCTATACAGTTATCAAAATAGGAAAATATCGCTTTTTTGCATATGCGCTAGAGGATTAAATATGTTCTAATTCCAGTTCTAAAAGCCCTAGGAAGCTCATTTTAAAGGGGATTTCATACGCTTTAATTTGATATCAATCATGAAAAAAACAAATTTTAAAACAATATTTTTTTTTTAATTTAAAAAAAAAAGTTTTATAAAAATCTTTGAGATAGTGTCTTTTAATTTCTTTAAAATGTATATATATTTTCTAATGTGGCTTAGTGAGTACGACATAAAAATTTCAGAGTGGGACCATGATGGGATCAGAAGTAATGTTAAAAAAAAACTACATATTTTTCAGTTTTAAGGAATATTTCATACCTCTATTAGCCAGATTTTTAAAAAAATTATGTTTTTTCAGTTTGTAATGAGTCAAAATTAAGTTTTTTTTAACATAACTTCACATAATAACTTCATACAGACTTTAGTAACACAATTTAATAATAATAATTTGTTTTCTTTTCTATTCCCCTTTGTGCTCTTCGCTTTTTTGGACAGAGATGTCACATGTTAGTAATTTATGTAGGAAGAAAAATAGTGTTGTCTACTATCGATAAAAAGTAGTTAGTAAATACTGCGTTCGTTACTGCAAACAACAAAATCCATTGACTAATATAGCGATTGTCGTATTGTTAAAAGTTAGTGAATTGCACTACAGGTGTGGACTTCTGGTTAAAACTGCTTATCAGATTGTAACTCACTAGTAAATATTACTATAAAAATAAAATTCATAAAAATTAACTATCACTAGTGTTTCGGCGTATATCCGATTATAAGAAAACATAAGAATTAATATTATAATAAATATAAAATATTTATATTTTTATTATAAGATTATTATATTTTTAATCAGGCTTGATTATCTTTGTAATATAGTTAAATTGGCCTAACGTGGCTTTTATATTACTATGAATAAATAAATAAATAATAATTTAAATCCAAAATGAAGAGTACAATATTATCTTGAAAAAGGAATGCAACTGATCTATATCAAACTCTAACTGAACCATTTCTTCTGGATTGTTGCTCTACAAAGCAAAAATATTGATGCCATATGATAAAAAGCTGCCGTAAACACTTGATTCTTAAAATTAACAAAAAACACAATATGCACATTTACAGTTAACAATACGAATACATGTGGTCAACCAAAAGAAACTGTAACTCGATACAGTTAGTCGAGGCAAACCATTAGCCAATGCGATAGTGAGATCAAAATAATGATAATCACTAGCGAATTATGTTGTTATTATATATTATAGAAAAAAAAAAAAACACAATGATGAAGCTTTCTTTATTAGAATAAATTGTCTTTATTTAAAATGATTGTAAAAACTAGCTTAAAATTAAGCTATGCAACGTTTCCAAAAATGCTTACGTTGCACTCTTTTCTTCAACTATGCAACGTGTTGGGATGTAACTCCTCCCCCTGACTAAAATTCTCCTGATTTTACTCTTAGACATATTATTTATTTTAATTATAATTTCATTTTAAATAGTTTTATATTTTTTCATAATTTCGTTTAAAGACATTAGTGCCATTGGGTTGAAATTCCCAATAATGGCTCTTAATTGAAAATTGAAAATCCATATTTTTAAAAAGTAATCTATTTCAGGTTATAGTAAACAAAATTGTGCATCACTAATTATCTTTTTCATTTTTCTATGTTATCTACTTTTCGAGTTGTTTTAATTAAATTTTTGTATTTTCCTAGCATAATAGTAATATTTTTTCAATGGAACCTTCAACTTCAGGTATTTGGAAACTTCAAAATGTATCTCAGTTAAATATTTTTGTTGTAGAAATATTTTTGTGAAAATTGGTGTAAAAAACAATAATTTTTCATTTTCAAGTAGAAATTCAAATCCGGTTTGGGGAAGCTTGGGTAAATTTTTTTTTGAATTTTCTATGATATGTCTACTTACAAATCATATAAAAACATTTTGCGGGTTTTTTGCGATAAGAAGGAAAAAAAATTGTTTTCTATTTCAACATAAAAGAAAAATTCGTGTATGGTTAGCAGCGCACTCACTGCATTAATCATGTATGTCTGTAAGTGTGTACATATACATGTAGTTTTGTTATTGTTTTTTTGTTGTTAATTTTCTGAATCTTAATATTCCTATTTTTAATATTATTACCCTGCATTTCCAAACTATAAGTTCGTCATGTACACTTCCTTGGATAGGCTAATATGTTTTTTTGAGGTAACAGTGTCTGAACGCTTGGATTTGTAAAAGTATATATCAAAAGTGCTATCCTAAACGTGAGTGCATAAAGTTTTGTGAAACTTCGTCTGAAATAAGTCTTCAAGGACTTTTAAACCATACTATTGAGCGATTGTCAATTTTAAAGGAAAAAGAAGTTGGCAATCTGACTGATTAAGAATTACGTAACATTAAATTGTATACAAAGTGGGGCTTCGATGGTAGTTCAGGACACAGTTCTTACAAATAGACATTTCATGGTTCTGATGACGATGATTCTGCAGTATTTATTACATCTGTCGTCCCTTTAAAGTTAGTAGCCAATGATAAAATTATTTGGGAAAATCCTGCCCATCTTTAACAAGGCCTATTTCCGGGAAAATTTTGTATGGGGGCTATACGAAATCATTTACCGATTTCGTTGAATTTTTGTATGTTGAGTTACTAACCTAAAAAAATCAAATTGCCCAAATATCATTCATTTATCTTTAAAAATGGAGTTTCCAAAGCAATTTAAATATTCATACGAGCTGACAAACGAACACCCCTGGCGTTTAAAAAAATTTATTTTTTTCAAAAATGATTTTTTTAAGTAGTAATGACCCACTTAATACTACGAAACGAAAAAATAAGCGATATCTCTAACGCCTGAATTAAGAGCCGTTTTTAGCAATTTCAACCCAATGTGCAATGGTGTGATATCATATTTCCCGTTGGGACACTTTCCTTCATTCTCTATTCCTCAATATTAATAGTGATACTATTTCTCTTCACAAAACAATATAGTGCAATGATAGCTGCAGTGACAAAAACTATTAATGTTATGTTTATGCCATAATATACTCTTTTATGGATCTTTCCTGATTCCTGATACATTTAAATACTCAAATACCTTTGGATAAAAATATTTTTTATTAATATAAATTTTTTGTTTAAATATGATTGAATAGGAATTGTTATACTAAAATTATTAAAAGTTATAAAAAAAAAAATTTCCTTCCAAGTTAAATTTTCTATTGTCACAATTTTGCCTCAGCTCCTCAGAAAAAGCATTTTTCAGAATTATTGTTTCTTCGTCAAGGCCAAATATAGATGTAGCGTTATTAAAATTAAAATCACATGTAACATCATAAGAACAATGGTTACTTTTTTTAAATTTTCTCAAAGGTACATTTTCCTGATAAGTAAAACGGATGTCATGAATTTCCACTACGTATTCGTCATTTGAATCTATTACAATTTGATTTTTATTTGGAATCGTAGTAATCATTTTCAAGTCTGCCTTAATATAATTGTCGGGGAGCAGCACCACGATGGCTATATAGTGCTCAATTTATGTTATTACATATGTCTACCTTTAACCTCTTTAACTTGTAGAAATCGATTTCAAACTGCGCTATTTATTGTGCATTAAACATACTTGGATGTATAATATAACTTTTTGTTGATACTATGTTGTCCTGAATCGGATCTATTTTATGTTCTAATATCGTAGACAGACGACAGAGTTAATGTGCATTAAAAGCTCACTAATGTGAATTAAAATTTTACCCTGACAGACGACAGTTATGTGCATTTAGCATTGCTTGTCAAGTAAATTTTTTTTATTAGTTAAATATATTTTTATTAAATGGATAGAAGGCAGAAACTGCGTTTGGCAGCTATGCTGTTGGTGAAAACTCAGCATCTACTTCAAAGAAAGATGAAAATACATTTTCTGAAACTGTTCCTTAATTGAAATTTTTAAATAATTTTAAATGATTTGTCATTATCTGATTGATTGTCGATCATGTTGCCATATTGAAATAGCTAAATTCAGTATAAATTCACAAAATAATTTAATTAAGATTGTTAATGGAAATTAATGATAATACACAAGTTAATTTGAATTAAGACTGTTAATGCAAATTAACTCTATCGTCTGAATACGCTACAAGGTTTTGGGTTTTGTAAGTTGGTCCAAGTAAATCATTTACTTCACTATTTCATTATTGGTTTTCTTAATCTTCAGTTAATATATGTTTATTTCCTTTCTATCGTTTCCACCGCATTTTCAGATAATACAGTGGTCTGTTTAACGAATTATTAAATATCAGTAAGGGAGAGGTGTTTTAGAATTTCCTGTCTATCATCGACATCCATCGTCCCGAACAGCCATTTGTATAATTTTCCTCCCGCATTAATCAACCCTCTTTTCTTTCTATTCAGAATTAGTGGTAAGGATTTTATCTTAGACTCTATCAATTGTATTTCGTTTTGGAGAATACTCTCTTCATTAAAAAGCAAATCTTCCAGTTTCCCTTTATCTGATTCAATATGTTCTTTATTTCAACTAAGTTTACAATATGCAATAGAGTAATCGTACCGTTAAGTCCCCTTTTACATTATACAACTTTTGTCGCTGCAATTCGGGGTACACATATGCATGTACTCTTGAAATTCGTTTTGTCCTCTCATTCAACGATTTAATCGTAGTTAGCTGTGGGTCTATTTTGACATTTATTTTCATATAAAAATAAAATAGAAATTTCAAACAATAAACTTAAAAAATATAGAATATTCGGAATAAAACAAATATAAATATATAATTACTAGCTGACCCGGCTGCCTTCAAGGTGATTGAAGAGGAATCGTTGTTTTGCCTTTAACTTTTTTGTTTTGTCACCTATAAAACAAAATTTTCCACTATAAACGTAAATTGGGTCTATAGTGCTTCACTACACTAAAAAGAATGAAAAGCCCTAGAATTTCAAGAATTTGTTTTATTTTTGAGGTCTTATTTTAATTATTAATGTAATACATTTGGATACACAACATTTTTCGTTTTTCCATCTGGAGCATGAATAAACAAAGCGTTTGAAATGCCAACTCTTGAACAGGCTACGTATAGTTGCCCATGAGAGAAATACGGCTCCTCCAAGTTCAATCCGAAGCGTTTGTCCTTGCGACTTGTTGATAGACATGGCAAATGATAGACGGACTGGAAATTGCAAGCGCTTTAATTCAAATGACATGTCTGTTGGTATCAGTGGAATACGCGATATGCATCACGCAAGTGGATGTATTCTTCTGATAGTAATTTGGTTTGATTGAATCGAAGGTAATTCAGGCGTTCTGCTTCACTTTTCGCATACATATCCACAGCATATTGATGGGATAGTTTGCCACATTTTAAAATGAAGTTGTCTTCTTGTGGACGAATCATAAACCTGTAGGAATAAAAATTCATGCCACTAACCGCAACTTGTAAGAAGTACATAGTTATAACATTTTAATGTGTTAAAGTGAGTACATATGAAACTGGTGTGTATTTTACCAGTTTGTGGATCAATCATTGGTATATTGATGTGGTAGCCGTCGTCACCTTTCCAATGCAGTAACGGATATTGTAATGCATCATAACTAGTCATTTCTACGATGTAGTACAATATCGCGAAATTGAAACTGATCGCCAACAATTACAATGGCCACATCATCAATCAATGGTACATTAAACGTCTTGCATGCTCCCCAGAAGGGATTTTGGTGGCTCTTATTACGTTTTTGTGGTTATCGGATGGCATACGATCGAGAGCGATTTTGAACAATCGAACTAATTCATTGTGCTGATGGAAAAATGTTTGAATAACAATTTCTCGTCTTGTATGCGAAGCAATTGTACAACGTTGATCCAATTTACGATTTTCATCTCTAATGAAATATATTTGCAAAAATTGATGACCAGCATTAGGAAATGTTAACAATGAGCCAACTCTATAATAAATCTGACCCTGAATCTGTAATGTGTAAGAAATATAATTAGATGCTGGATCAGAATTTCTGAAAACATAAACAAATGCTGCTCGGATTGGAATTTGGGGTAAGGTATTCCGCATGAAGTGATTACCTTGAACGTCGGCATAAAATTATCTTTTAAAATTTTTGTCTCACCAAAAGAAGTCATTAGAAATGTCGTGTTGTATTGTTGAATATGAGCCAAAAAATGCTTGGACGTTGGTGACGTTCCAAAAACCAATGAATGGAGTGTATAGGGCGGAGATTTAAATGGTGGCAATTTCACTTTTCCGTTAGCACAACACATGCCTTTGGTTTCACCTGGAAATTTGGCTGCATAACAATGTGGACATCTCACCGTCATTCTACCGATACATTCATGTAGACTGTAAATTAAAAATGTTACGATTTGCATAAAAGCACCATAGTAACTGTTGAGAAATAAAACAATTGTAATTTGGATCTTATTTTAACATAAGGTAAAATTAATTTTATTTTGTATAATTGACTTTATTCGCAATCAAAATTCACTGTATCGTAGGAAGGGCGAAGCTAAAGTAAAGTTACATTTTGTTAATTTTACATAATAAACCTTAAATCAAAGAATAAGTTTACAGCTTGAGTCGTGAGTATTTAAGTATAAGAGAAAAATTACAACAACAATATGTACTTACAAAGCATGTATGTATAATGAATGAAGGTAATTATCATATGCAAATGTTAACAATTATAAAGACTAACAACATCGGAATGTGGGTACCGTTGTAAATGAAACAAATATAATTAATCATGCCAAAAGAATGTACAGTGGAACCAAAAACTCTAGCACAGATTATGTGTTCTGTAATATGTTCGAAATATACATAGAGGAAACAAAACACAATAATCTTTTGTGTTCTATGTGTCGCGACAACGTTTTAACAACTCCACACATATCTTTTATTAAACTTCTTTTTATATTATTTATTAATAATAATTTCTTACATATTAATGTGGTGTCATGAAAGTAATGGTAATACGAGATGCAAATGCAATAATTAAAGAATGCCAAAATATATTTAAAGTCACACGGTATTGCAATAATTTAAAGTCACATGATATTGAAATAATTTAGAGTCACACGGTAATTTGATATCGATATAATTTGGAAATGGAATGTTATATTAAAAAGTTTATTGGACATTATACCTTCATAACACCACCCCTCTTAAATAGAAAGGTCTTATAGCTAACATTGATCAGATGGCAGCCATAAGAGCTTTCTTTACAAATGCTATATAATATGCATTTCTTGAAGAGAAATAATTATAATTTATATTTATTTACCAAAAAAAATATTTAAATAATTAATAAAAAATAAAAGTATTTGCATATGTATATACATATATATGTATATATTTTTGCTTAATTCATAAAATTTTGTTTATATAAATTCTTGTAGTTTAATTTGATATCTTAAAAATAAATTATTATTCTACCTTTTTTTCTTATTTTATAGTTTTTTTTTTATTTACTGTGTTATTTTATTAACATACTTGTTACTATGTATTTTTCTTTAGACTATTTAGTTCTCTTTTTTTTCATATATGTTTATATAGTTGCTAATTTAAGCCTATTTTTATGAACTATTATTTCTTTCTTTTTATCAATTTGTAAAGTGCAATTGTTTTTGTTATCGACTTTTATTACTTTATATGGACCTTTATAAACGTTTTCTAATTTATGACCTTGCTCATTTTTTATAAAAACTTGATCATTAATTTTAATTTGTAATGCCTTTGTATTTTTATCATAGTTTAGTTTTTGTAAATGTTTTGAGTTTTGCAATGCAGATCTTGCATTTTCATTGGCAATTTTGAGTCGGTATCTAACTTCTTTAACATAATCATCAAAATTATATAAAGGTTCTATGATTTTTGAATTCAATAAAGAAAAAATTTCTGGAGTTTTACCAAATATCAATTCAAAAGGGCAATAACTGTGTGTTGTTGATGGGGTTGTGTTGTAACAATAAGTGAAATAGGGTAACCATTGATCCCAATCATTAAGAGACTTAGATACATATGATCTGATAAATTCGTTGAAGGTTCGATGTGAACGTTCAACTGTACCCAACGTTTCATGATGATATGGTGTTGAATTTACTAAGTTTATGTTAAGTAGTTTTAATAATTCCTGTAGTACTTCATTTTTAAATTCAGTACCCATATCAGTTAAAATTTTATGGACGGGTCCATAAATAAGAAATAAATTTTCAAAAATTGCTCTTGCTACAGTTTTTGCAGTTTTGTTTGGAATTGGGATGCTTATTAAATATTTTGTTAGATCACACACTATTGTTATTATGTATTGTTGTCCATGTTCGGTAATAGGTAATGGTCCTATCGTGTCAATCACTACTGTATCAAAAGGTCTCATTGGTGTTGGTGTTATAATTAGGGGTTGTTTAATATTCCTATTTGTTTTGTTCCGTTTACATGTTTCACAGGCCTTTACATACTTTGCGACATATTTAGTAATATTTTTCCAATAAAAATACCTTCTAATTTTGTTAATCATTCGAGTTATCCCTGGGTGGAAGTCAATTATACAATTGTGCGCCCTAATGAAGTCAAGTCCCAAAACTCCATCGCATGGGATTGAGAAATCATCAGGTACAACGTGAAATTCATGTTTTAGTTTGAAGTTGTTGAGGCACAACCAACCTTGAGTTACGCCGATCGTGAATTGACTACCCTCGCCTATGCCCTTTAATTCATTAACTATTTTACCATCAATTGATCCTTTAACACTCCCATGTTTTAATAAGGAGATATCTGCGCCAGTATCTATTAAGAATGTTAGTGCCTGTATACTTCCCGTAAGGGAGAGGTTAACAAAAGCATATTCTTCCCCCAGTGTTATCTGGGGGTCCTCGGGGTTTCCCGAGACCCTATTCATAACCCTCATGTCCGCATACTGTCTGGAATTAGTATGTTGCCTACTAGTTCTACTGTGGTTGTTATTTGAGTTTGGCCGGTAATTGTTTTGTCTATTAACTCTTCGGGGGTTTCCCCTGTTAGTTTGCTGGTAAAGACGATCTCCACGGTATGTATGAGATCCTTGATTGTTATAATTCAGGCGCCCATTTGGGTATCTTTGCCTGCCCCATCGGTATCTACCACGCAGTTGTAGGACATTTGATACACTTGATTGGTGTACATCTGTGCTCATAATTTTTTCTGTTATTTGGTCTATTGTATCAAAGGTAGCTGCTTCAATGATGATTCTTGTTCTATCATTATTTAGATTCTTCGCGAGGGCTTTTACAGTTGCCTGTACGGCATACTTGTTTGCTATTTGTGGTGGTAAGCCATCTGAAATATATGCGTTTGATAACATTTTCGAGAGCTCGTCTATTTCTTGGGCATATACGCTGTTTGGTTTACTTCCCTGGCGTGCGGTCATTAATTTGGATACTAATATGTCAGTGGAGTCTCCCTTTATTACCGTTTTCAATTTGTCTGCAATGGCTGCAATGGACGTTAAATCGTTGATTGATATGCGAGCTGTCCCGCTGATTTTTGTCTGTATTATTTGTACTGCAAGATTTTCATGGGTTCCTTTCAGTGATTCTAAAAGGTTCAAAGCATCAAGAAATTTTTGAAGGTTCTTAAATTTACCATCAAATTCCGGTAGGATTTTAGTGGCTAATTCTATGAATTTAATGGGTTCCATTTTTGAGTCCGCTAGGTCAGGGTCAATGTCTTCAAACTGTTCCCAAATATTCGAGTTTTCCAATATGCTCCCATAATCTATCTCCTCCAATGTTATAGTTACGCATCCATTCTCCCTGAATATTTTTACTAGTTCTTTTTGTAACCGTTTCTCTATTGACTGAACCTTTGTCTTCAATTTGGTTATTAATTCAAAAATCTCTTGTCTGTGTTCGGGTGTAAGGTAATAAGCAGTGTTATTAAAAGTATTTACTATTGTATTAAAGTGGACTTCTATTAAATGCAGATGATATTCTATTACTGCTCTGCTAGGCAGTTTCTGTTTGTTTAAACATTTGAAGGACCGCAGGAATTTGCCCTGATTTTCTTGAAATTGTTGAGATAACTGTTCCCAATTAGGGCATTTTGCGTTTTGCATTTGAAATGGGTCAGGTTTTGATAATGTCAGCTGTTATAGTCAGACATATGACTGGAATAATTATGACTGGAATAATTTTCCCATATTTATATTTCCTTTTTCTCCTAATATTTTGCCAAATCGTACTCTTAATAATTTATTGTTAAATAATTAATATTGTCATATAAAGGTTAATTATAACAAGTTAGATGTTTATTTTGTTTTCAATAAATATATTTCAAAAAAAAAATTTCTGCATTTCACACTATTGTCTATCTTAAATAATTATACTATAATAAATTTTTCTTTTGTTACTTATCCATTTTCTAGGGTTGATTATTTTTTTTTTTGTTGCTGTTGCTGGTGTTGATATTGGTGTTGTTGTTCCTGGAGTACAACGTTGGCTTCTCCTCGGCGTGGAGAGCATACATCCCATGGCGTGGGGATGCTTCTTCCTTCTCTTTTTTTATATTGTTATTAAAACTTTGTTGTAATGTTGAAACTGTTTTCTAATAAATTTATTTCTTATATAGTTATTTTTTTTTTTTGCTTTATTATTTTTTCTTTTTTTTTTCTTTTTGTAAATTAAACACGTTTTAAAGCTCTAAAGCTGGTTTTATATTTTTGCAGAGTTTTTCTTTTGTTCTTGTTTTTTTTTTATATTATTATTTTTATTTTCTGCTGTTTATGCAATATTTATACAATTCACTGTCTGTATAAGTTCACTTTATTTGTAATATATTAATTTATGAAATAGAATTATTAATTATTAATTATTTGATTTATAAAAGATATTTTAATTTATTTTATTTTATTTATTACTGCACTGTTAAAGGTTTTTTTTTTTATTTATTTATAACACATTTGCTGTGGTTCACTTATACTTGGGGCTGTCGGTGTTGTCCCCTTTGCATATCTTTGATTGTTTTGCATACTAATTTAACCAGGTAGATAATTACCATTGCTACTGCTAACAACAGAGCCATAATTTCGATGTGAGTCATGCTCTCAGTTGTCTTATCAACGTTGTCCTCCTTTATAGTTTCCAATATTTTTTCTAATTGTTTATTGTCGTTTTCTTCCTGATTTTTCCCTACCTCGTAGCCTGCTACTAGTAATGGGATGGTTGACAGTATTTTTTTTCCACCAAGTCATTTTAGCTTAATTTAAGTATATATTTTTTAAAAGGTTTTGTTTTTAATTTATCATTTTTAACAGAAACTTTATATGCATACATCTTGAATCACTTCGTCATTCTTTTTAAATTTTTCATTCATCTTTAACAAAAAGGCAAATTATTTTGTTCTTTTTTTTTTTTTAGAGTTTTAATAAAATTTTTTTTTTTTAATTTTTATATATTGTTTTTTTCCCTTTTTTTCTTAATACACTTTTAATCACTTGCAGTTTTACACAATAACAACCCACTTAGTTCACGTCTTAATTAACACTTTTTTCACTTGTCACGGTCGCCATGTAATATGTTCGAAATATACATAGAGGAAACAAAACACAATAATCTTTTGTGTTCTATGTGTCGCGACAACGTTTTAACAACTCCACACATATCTTTTATTAAACTTCTTTTTATATTATTTATTAATAATAATTTCTTACATATTAATGTGGTGTCATGAAAGTAATGGTAATACGAGATGCAAATGCAATAATTAAAGAATGCCAAAATATATTTAAAGTCACACGGTATTGCAATAATTTAAAGTCACATGATATTGAAATAATTTAGAGTCACACGGTAATTTGATATCGATATAATTTGGAAATGGAATGTTATATTAAAAAGTTTATTGGACATTATACCTTCATAACAGTTCATGAACATCCCGCGCCACCTGAAACGTTGTTTCAGAAAACGGGTAGTTTGACTAATCCAGTGATTGGTCGCATAATTTCGCCATGATGTGACTTCAGTTTTACCACACGCACCTTACCATCAGTTCCTGGGTATGTTTCTATCACCTTTGCCATCAGCCATTTCGCAGGGGGCATATTCTTTTCTTTTACTGTAACTAAGTCACCTTTTTCCAAATTTGGCTGATACTTATTCCATTTAGGACGCTGTTCCTTATGCCATCGCTGCCAAAATCCTTGAAACATGTTTTGAACATGTTGCCAATAGCTAAGCTTATTTAGATTTATCTCCGCAAGGTTTCCTTCGGGTACAGTTGTGTAGGGTCGACCAATAAGAAAATGGGCTCAGAATCTGGAACAGTACCAAGGGGTCTTGAGTTAACCACTGCTTCAATTTGAGCCAGTAATGTGTGCATCTGTTCGAATGTAAGTACCGTGTTCATGATTACCCGTTTGAGGTGAAGCTTCACCGATCGTACTGCTGACTACCAAACACCGCCCCAATGGGGTGCTAATGGAGGAATATAATTCCATTGTAGTCCGTCTTCAGCTAAAGATGCGGAGACAATTTCATTGTGAGTTTGCGACATAAGTATTTTGTGCATCTCGTTTAGTTGTCGAGAAGCACCAATAACATTTTTCCCGTTGTCGCTGTAGATTTGGCGAGGTTTTCCTCTTCGGGCTATAAACCTTCGCAGAGCAGCAATAAAACATTCTGTCGTTAAGTCTGTGGCAAGTTCTATGTGAATTGCAGAAGTTACAAGGCAAACAAATAGGCATATATATCCCTTAGATTTTCGAGAATTTCTGCCAGAAAATTGTTTCAATAGTAGAGGACCAGCATAATCACAACCAGCATTCTCGAATGGAAATGCTTCACGTACTCGAACGCTAGGTAGGTTGGACATGAACTGTTGAGTCGTAATTTGGCGTTGACGAAAACATCTTAGGCACTTGTATGTCAATTTCCGAATGAGATTTCTAGCGCCTATGATCCAATACGTTTGACGTGCTATAACAAAAAGGGCTGATATTCCGGGATGTAAATTTCGTTCATGTAAATCCTCTAGAATGAGTTCGGTAATTCGACTATGTTTTGGCAAAATAATCGGGTTTTGTGTGGCAACATCAAGTTCGGAGTTGGATAAACGGCCGCCAACGCGTATTATTTCATTAGGGTCCACAAATGGAGAAAGTTTTAATAGATGTGACCTAGGGCCAAGAGAGCGGTTATTTTGTAAGTGGACTCTATCATCATTAAAAGCATTTTGAGCATGTTTCAGCAAAACATATTTGGCTCGTTGTAGTTCATCAAAGGATAGACTGCTGGTGTGGACACTTTGTCTTTTAGTGGCATTGAAAAATTTAAAAATGTAAGCTACAATTCTAACCAGTCTTGTCCGCTTTGATATTCGATTTACTACGTTCTCAAGGGGGTTGTAATCTTTCACGGTAACAACCATGGTATTAGTACTACGCTTTAGCCCGGATAGTGCCTCAGACCCTGTAAATACATCAAAATTATTAGAACGATTTACAATATAACTATATTTTAATTTATCGCTTAGCCATTCAGGCCCCTTCCACCAGAGATCAAAGCTTAGTAATTTTGAGACAGACATTCCGCGGGAGGCACAATCGGCAGGGTTGTCTTTGGACGCAACGTGGTCCCAGAAAGTTCGGGGCAAAACTTCTAGAATTTCTGAAGTTCTGTTGGCCTCAAACGTTTTTAATTTAATCGATATTGAATCCATAATGTAGCAAGATGCTCTGGCAGTGGTTCATCCCATGACAGATTTTGTGACCACAGTTCTCTAAGTAAAATCTTAAACCGTACAACTGTTGGAGCTAAGATTCCCATTGGGTCAAATATTCGGGAAACATCTGAAAGTACTTGTCGTTTTGTAGAAAATGAGCTTTCTGTAAGTGCAATTTTGTAACCGAGCTTATCACTGGCAGGGGTCCAGTAGACTCCTAGAACCTTTTTGGTATCTTCATCTGGGGATGTAATAAACGAAAGATCTTGGGTACTCCTTGAGATAATTGGACAATTAGAAATCCATTTTCTTAATTCCATTCCTGCATGAGATAGTAAGTTAATAAGGTCATTTCTTTTGAAAACTATCTCATCTTCAGAGGCAGCGCCAGTGAGAACGTCGTCCACATAAAAATCTTCAAGCAAAACCTTTGATGCTAATGGATAAGATGACTGGTAATCATGAGCAAACTGCTCTAGGACACGAACTGAGAGATAAGGTGCGCAAGTGGTTCCATAAGTAACAGTACAAAAATTGGTAGTGTTTAACTGCTTCTGAGGGCGATTCTCTCCAGACAATTCGTTGATTATTTTTGTGGTTCTCAGAAATCCATATTTGTGTAAACATCTTTACTATGTCGGCTGAGAAAACGTAGCGATGAAAGCTAAAGCGTAGGCACACTGAGAATAAATCCCTTTGAAAACTAGGTCCAATGTGTAATGTATTGTTAAGTGCGATTCCAGTTGAATCTTGAAAAGAACCATCAAATACAACACGGATTTTTTCTCCAAGTACTGGATGGTGAGGCAAATAAAAAATTCTACCATCATTTATATCGACTCCACTAGAACTAATCTGACGCATGTGGCCCAACCTTTCATACTCACGCATAAATGTGATATACTGGCTTCGTAGGGCATAATTTTTTTGAAGTCTTTTCTCTACGGCGTAGAATCGGGACAAAGCTCCATTAAGTGTATTTCCAAATCGGGGGTTTTCTATTTTGAATGGTAATTGGACCACGTATTTACCATCACTGGCACGAGACTGAGTTAACTGGAAGTGGGATTCAACGTAGGCATCGTCAGGATCGATTCTTACTTGATGGCAAGGCTCTTCTATTTCCCAGAAACTCCGGAGACACCTGTCGATATCCACAGAGGAAAGCAGACACGTTGTTTTGTTTCTAACCTGCAGTATATCAACACAGGTAACGACCCATCCAAAAATTGTTGAAATAGCAATGATGTTTTTTTAGGATCAAATCGTTTTTTAAAGGTAAATATGTTCCAAATATATTCAAGACCAAACAGAATATCTATATCTGATGAAACGTTGTAATCTGGATCGGCAAGAGGCAACTTCTTTAGGTAGGTTGCGGCTTGATTATCAAACGAGTGATTTGGAAGCGATGCAGTTATATTAGGTAAAACATGCACCACTGCATTAAATTTGTGTTCTGAAACCCGAGACATCGCCATAATGTGACAGTACCCGCGGATTGTTTCTGCTTTTACTGATGAAATTCCGTTTACTAAAATCTTTGAAGGAGACCTACCGAGTCTAAGACGCTGAGCGCAGCTTTCGGTTATATACGACAACTTTGATGCGGAATCCAGTAAAGCACGACATGTTTGTAGTTGACCCCACTTATTTTTTACGTGTATGAGTGCCGTGGGCATGATACATTCCTTTTCTTTTCTTATTTTGGCTAACACCGGGCATGCGATATTAGCAATAGTGGACCAGGAACTAGTGGAAGTAGCAGAAGTGCTAGGCAATTGAGATGTTTCAGCAATAGAAGGCCGGATAGCACTCGCAGAAGTAGACACATGTAAAAGGGAATGATGACGGCGATGGCAACCTTTGCACTTGTGCTTCGATGGGCAGTTTAAAACAGTGTGACCAGTTCTAAGACAAAGTTCTAGTTCTTCGCATCGGTTGTCCAAAAAATCAAAAAAATCAGCAATCGTAGGGCATGGGTTATTACGGCTGGCATGGATCCATCGGCTTTTTGACTCAGAATCAATTTTAGCAAGCAACAAATAAATTATCCAGCAGTCACGTTCGATTTTTCCAATAGCATCAAGACCTCGAATTATTTCATTAGCTTCGTCAGACAATTTCCTTAAGATCATACCATTTTCAGTTGAGGCAGAGGGCAAACCCATAAATGTTTCAATAAAGGAATTAACTATATGCTTCGGGCGATCATATCTGTCATTTAACCGAATTCAAGCGGTTTTATATGCAGCCTCTGTAACCGGAATATGTTGAATAAGTCGGGCAGCTTCATCTTTCAACAACGATTTCAAGTAATGAAATTTCTGTGTATGAGATAACGTTGCTTTTTAGTCAACTGTACTTTCAAACAAATCTTTAAACCCTGGCCAATCTTTATACGATCCACTAAATGAGGGAATATTAATACGTGGCAATTCGTTTTCTTTTCCTGGAGCAGTTACAGAAATTTTCTGTAAAAAAGCTGCTTGTTGATCTACCAGCTTTTCGATAGCATCCGCATTGTTAGAACTTTCATTTGGTTTGGGTGCAAATTTGGTTTTTAGTGCATACAGTTTACCTCTAGCTGCCAAGAATTTGTCTTCATAATTTTCAAAGTCCAGTTCTGGATCAACAAAATTTGCTTGGTTCCGATATTGGTGCATCTCATCAGTGGATTTAACAAAATCGTGCCATACGGTTTCTAATCGTTCCAGTCGGCACAGCACAATCTCAAAAGTACAGTCTTCAGGGGGACACTCGGCAAAGGCAAGCAATCGTGTTAACGAGCCCTTCAAACGGCCTCTATAGATAACCAATGTATTCATTTCATCTGCCATCTGTAGAAGAAAATTTATTAAAAGCAGGATTCAAGGTATATCCCTTCTAATAACAAGAGCTACACAATAATTTAATCACTTGTGCCCATGAACGTTTTATACTATAATCAATTTTTTGTTTTTATTCGTTGAACTCGATAATTTCCCGGGTAGACTAGCTGATCCGGTTCCAAGAAGGACCAAACTCTTATGTTGAGAAATAAAACAATTGTTATGTGGATCTTATTTTAACATAAGGTAAAATTAATTTTATTTTGTATAATTGACTTTATTCGCAATCAAAATTCACTGTATCGTAGGAAGGGTGAAGCTAAAGTAAAGTTACATTTTGTTAATTTTACATAATAAACCTTAAATCAAAGAATAAGTTTACAGCTTGAGTCGTGAGTATTTAAGTATAAGAGAAAAATTACAACAACAATATGTACTTACAAAGCATGTATGTATAATGAATGAAGGTAATTATCATATGCAAATGTTAACAATTATAAAGACTAATAACATCGGAATGTGGGTACCGTTGTAAATGAAACAAATATAATTAATCATGCCAAAAGAATGTACAGTGGAACCAAAAACTCTAGCACAGATTATGTGTTCATGAACAGTAACAACAGCAATAACACATACATACGTATAACTTCAGTGCACGTAAAATTACCTCTCCTTTTTCTTTAGAAAATAAATTCAAACTTAAACGAATTTCAGAATAAACCGAAATCAAATACGTAAAAAACACCGCACTAACAACAATAATTTGCCACTTTTTTGTTTGCATTGTGTTTTTGTCACTATAAATCAATGATTGAAAATACTTATGTACATGGAAAATTTGATAATTTTTTTGTGCAAAGTATTGGAATGAATGAAATAAATTCGAGCGAGAGGTAAAAAAGCATGTGGCCAGCGTAACAATAAGAGAGACCGAATGTCATTACTAAATCAAAAATTTAATGATTTGCATAAAAGTACCGTTCTAAGAGCAACAACAATAACACATACCTCTGATACAATGCGTGTGTATAGCACGTGAAAAATCGAATGGTTGGTAGAAAAAAATTTTTGTCAATTTTAATTATTTTTATTATTATTTTCCAAAAAAAATGCTTAAAAAGTTCTATATATGTAATTTACGAAAACAATAAAAAATATATATAAGTATAAGTTTATCTACTCTAAAATGAATAAAAGAAAACGTAGTAAATGATATCATGAAAGCAATGCAAACGAATTTGTGTAGTTAACGATATAAAGGATACAAATATTTTATGACAAAAAATTTTGGTAGTTTTTGTTTAAGTTTTGCTAGGTTTTGGTAGGATTTAGGGATGACTTTGGTAGGAAAATATTTTTCTTTGTGGCAACGCTGGTCACCGCACAAATAAAATGACGATCGCAGCAACGACTGAAAAGATTCAGTTCAACATTCCAATTAGAAAGACCGAATGTCATTGTACACATAAGACATTACGATACATGGTTTGGTAACTTTTCAAGTGACAACAAAAAATCACAATATGGAAAATTGAGGGCATTTTTTGTGATGTCCATGTTCCCAAGCTATGGTGTTTCGACCAGCTATTGTTTTTAAAAACTCATACTATAATGAGAACAGGTCAGGAAAATATAGAGGTATGTATTTGTTCATTTGAATTTTTCATAAAGCTTGTAAAGAAATTAAAGTATTTTCCCAAAAGCTTAAAAATTCTCAACAAAGCAATATTGATGAAGAAAGCAGCTCCTCGAATAAATTTGAAGAAAAAGAGTTTGAAGAGAAAAAGTTCGCATGGTTGGGAACTCCGATAGTTTCACTGATGGATGAAATTCATCCAGATGAGCAAGGTGATGCCGCCTGGGAGATTCAGTGTTTGTTGCGAAAGCTTATAAATAAATCGGTGCAAAAACAAACTATTTCTTCTTGTTCTTCCTTATCCACGAAAGATGTTTTAGAACTATCAATGAGTGATGTATTTGATGAAGACGATTTTTGTTAAGATCTCATTTTATGGTAAATATTAACATACATACAGTGCTGTTCCATAAAATAGAGCCACCTTTAACTACATATTTCGAAAAAAAAAACATACTAAATATTCATAACAAATTTTAAGGTTTTTATTTTTTTGTGACCGAACAACTGAGCAATTAATTTACCTGTTTTAATAAAAAACTTAAATTAAAATATAAACGTAAAAAGCATTCGAAATTCAAGATTTTAGGTGTGCAAAAAAATAGAGCCATCCACTTCAATTATCTAAAAAACGCAAAATTCCAAAAGATGAATAAAATAATATACTTTCATTATTTTCAAATTACTCAGTACTTAGTGGATATTGATTTATTTTTGGTAACGACTAGCTTTGAAGCTTTGTAATACATTTTTTATTAATTAAAAAAACTGTTACAACACATGGTAAATTAATTTATATTACAATTAGAAAACTAACATTTTAGATCCAGTTCAATTTCCCTTCATTATTGAAGTAAGCCATAAATTGTTGCCTTACAGCTTCTGCCGCACCCTTCCGTGGATTATATGGGTTGTCGCTATTGTTGTTGTTGCTAGTTGTTGTATGTTGTGATGTATTTATAATGTAGGCATCGTCCGTTTGCACCAAATAGTTGTGTAGTGCGCAGCAAGCAAATGTAATTTTTAGGCGGTTTCGACTTTAACGTTCATAGGCGACAAAAAAACACGAAATCTGTTAGGCAGGATTCCAAAAGCATGTTCTACAACATGCCGAGCTCGAGCTATACGTGTATTAAACATTTGCTTTTCGTTACAATTTGTGTGATATGGATGAGGTTTTAATAAATGACTTTGTAACGGAAATGCAACATCTGCAACTACCACGTATGGAAGACATCTACCATTGCCAACTATTGCATTAGGCGGTATATATTTATCTTCTTGTAAAACGTTCGTAAGTTTACTTTGAAGAAAAAATCCAGCATCATTACAGCGACCATTGCAGTCAATGTCCACGAAAATGAATTTACCATTGGCGTCAACAAGGGCCATTAAAATGATACTGTTCGTTCCCTTATAATTATGAAAAAATGTACTATCTTTCCGTGATTGTCGGAAGGTTATGTGTTTCCCATCGAAGGCATCCAAGCAATTAGGAAATTGCCATTTTATTGCAAATTCCTTTGCAATAGCCTCCCACTCTACAACGTTGCTGGGAAAACATTTTATATTACAATAATTAAGATGAAATGTGATTCTTTCATCTTCTTCCTAAGTATTTCGCAAAACTCTGGAACTATACCGGAAATAGTATTTTTTGAAACTCTACTTTGGTAATAAAGGCTCTGAAACGATTCTCCTGCAAAAAGTAAACGAAACATGCACATTTCACAATAAAACAATTTCACACACAAATGTATGTATAACTTACCGGTAGCAAGAAATCGCAACGTCAATGCCAACGTTTCTGCAGCTGTAATTGCTTCTCGAAATAATGTATTTTTACGTTCTACATCCTCTTGCACTAAATCCATAAAAGTTTTGAACTGCACTTTTGACACTCTTAAATAATTTTTATACGAAGCTTCGTCACTCAACTTTAGCTCTTTTGTAATGAACGAAAATGAGCCAAGTGCTTTTCTAGCTTTCCTCCAAGGTTTCACCCAGTGCCTTTTAGTTCTGTTCGTAGGAAGGAATGTAGCTTTTATGCATAACTCGGTCAATCCTAATATTTAAAAATGAGTAATTTCAAAATTATCAATACAATAAAATAAGGAAATAAGTGCATAATTTACCAATAAGTATGTAGTCTTTATCACTGTTTTCAGAATCCAATCTTGCGGCTTCTTCAATGCATTGAAGAAAATCATTTACTAATTTATATTTAGGAAAATCCATTTTAAATGGAAATTAAGTTGGTTGATACTTTGGAATCAAAAAGAATATTCTTTACAACAATATATTTGTAATATTAGAATATTTCACAGATTTGTTCTTTCAATACAAAATTTATTTTAATTCGGGCACAAATTTATCTGATTGTTTATGAAAAGGAAAATGTCATAAAGTTTGTACACATATGTATATGTGTTACTGCAACAATTGCAGAATATAAACACAAACGCAATATTAAAGAAGAAACGAGAAAGATTGCAGCGACAAAAGTTGCATAATGTAATTCGGGACTAACATCCTTCACTTCGCCAATCCTTATCTTGACGAACCCACCGTTTTCGGTTATTTAATTAATTTGAAGAGCAGCTTGGCTCAACTTAATGTTCATCATTATCAAGAGCACGAATGCCAGTACCTGAAAATTTTAACGGTCTTTTAATGTTGCTTCTATGAATACCCTCTAAGTTTTTCCTGACAAATTTAAGTTGTTCCTTGTGCCTAATACTTTTATAATTTTTTATAAATCCCTGTTGTCTAGTTTCTAAATATTTTTTCCCTATCTGTTTGCTCTGTTTATTTTTTTTATCTTAATTTTTAACTAAATTTCTGTAAATAATGTTTTGATTGATTTTATTATTTTTCGCACCATGTTAGTTGTTATAGTGAAAATTGCTTTGTTCATCTGTTCCATAATTGGTAATTTTTCTTCAATATTCAGGGTTCTTATTTTTTCGGTTATTGTTCTGTTCAGTATTTCTGCATCGACATTGCCGATGTCCTTTACTTAAAAAGTCCTGAAAATTAGTATTATTAAATTCATTATAAACTATACATTTTTTATTTTGCCTTTTATGGATACAAATTCTTGTTTTTTTGAAACTAAGGTTCTACTGTTTGTGTCTATTACTGGAAAACATATTGCATGTTTTGTGAATTTTTCCACGAAATTGACATACATATGTGTCAATGTGGACAATTTTATTTTTGCGTTTTGGTGTTTCTATTTAACTAAACTCCTTTTTATATGTTTTATGTCATACTTCCCACCAGTACATATTAATGATCTTATGGATATTTTCTTTTAATTTTGGGTTGTAAATTTTTTGTTTTGATACCTTCAAACATTGGTATTATACCGGGATGTCCAGATTCATTTTTGTGAAACAATGCTATTTGCTTATGAAGTTGATCCTCGTTGTGGTATCTTTAGCGAAATATGAGCACTTGAAAAACTTTCCAATTTCCACTTTGCATTTAAGAAATTTTCCAATTATTGTTTGTTGCAGTTTGTTATATTCGTGATAATTTATTTGATATTTTGATATTAATGACTATGCAAACAGTAATTTTTGTATATGAAGAGTATGTTTTGTTTTGTTCGATTTTGCTTTGAAAGCAATCCACACCAAAGACCCTTACATTTTTAGTTCCCCCGTAAACCATGCTGCATATCAGTTTATGTGAAGTATGCATATCCTGTTAGTTCAGTTACGGTTTATTTACTTAGTACTAAAATAACTGCGTATTTTCACTGCTTTTTCTCTACTTTCTCTTGGAAATAAAAAAGTATCCTATATTGGAATAAGGATGCTGAGGTACCTCCTCAAAAAAATTTGTTAAAATCTATCCAGTAGTTTTTACGTAATGCGAAGGCAAAAAAAAGCAGACAGACAGACGGAAATGAGTTACTATTTTATTATATGGTAGTAAGTATAGAAATATTAACATTACGTTGTTTCCACTTCCATGGAACTTGCGGATTGTCTTCTATCTCTGTTGTAACTTGATGTGAAAATTATAAGAATTTATGCGGCTTAAAAAGTCTGCCCATTCTATGGCTAGTAATTATTTTTCTACTGTAGAGTAATTGCATTCATGTTCTAGATGCATAAGTTACCGGGTGGCCTTCCTGTGTCAGAATTGCCCCAAGGGCGAAGTTACTTGCATCCGTTGTTAATTAAATTTTATTTTCGAAAAGTTAGAATATCTTAAAAGGTAGCTTTAACCATTGTTGTATCTATTTTCTGACTGTCAGGTTTGACATCATTTGCCGTCGATATCTGTCCCAGATATGAAGTTTCCTTCTTAATTTGTCTTAAAGTTGACAAGTTTATATTACATTTATCCTCTTCCGATGACGTACCGAAAATAGGTATGTCATTCATATAGACGACACATACAAGGAGCGTTGTTAAATCCGAATTGCTTTTTGACAAACCCATAGTGTCGAAATGAAGTAGAAAATTCCGAAAATAGCATTTTCTTTTATTTGATAAAAGTCTTGCAAGGTCTAAGTTCCTAAAGTATTGCGACCTTCCTAGTTTATCTAGTATACTTTTTAAATTTGGAGTTGGGGAAATTGTATCGATAGTATTATTGTTTAGAAGTCTATAATCAACAACCGAAAGTCATTTCTTTTTGCCTGAATTATCTATTTTCTTTGGTACAATCCAAAGCGGTCTATTGTAAGGTGAGTTACTATTTACTATTATTTTTTGTTCTAGCATCTCTTTAATTTGTCTTTCTATTTCCTTTTCGTATACTTGTGGGTATCTATAGATTTTTGAATACAAAGCTTTGTCAGTTGTTGTATTAATTTCGTGTACTACATTGTCAATAGATCAATTTTCGCTTTAAATGGAATTAAAAAAAATTTACCGATAATAGCATTATAATTATTGCTTTGGAAATCTATAATATTCCATAAAATTGTTCCTGTTGAGTTAAGCTCTTTCGGAATTGGTGTTGGGCCATATACTCATTTATTTAATTTAATTTAATAATAATAATAATAATATACCTGAATTTACTTATAATACCTAAATTTTAATTTAAAATTATTTCTAGTAAACCCTACCAGCTTACAAAAAGTAACGGGTTTGCTGAAAGTAAATACTGGCATTTTTAGTATATAAGAATGAATAAATATAATGTACTTGCAAAGTAATATCGAATCAATACGGTCGTGTTTTATTTAAAAGTTTTATTTTTCACCATAGTGCCCTATTTTTCATTTAAATTATAAATTATTTAATTAAAAGTGTTCCTAAAAAATATTAGGAGAAAACATTTTGGCGCCCGAGCAGGGACAGTGAAAAATAAATAAACAATTTGACAAATATTTCAAAAGTGTATTATTGATAAATTAATTCAGTATTATACAAAAACTTTGAGAAGTGTTTTTTATATAAAAATAACAAACATAAAATAATAACCATAAAAAGTGTATCAACAAACAATTAAAACAAACAGTGCACAAACAGTTTTATAAAAATCAAACAAACAGTTTTGTAAAAATACAGAACAAAACAATTACACAAACAATCAACAAAATCACAAACAACAACAACTAAACTCTTGGATTATCATCCTGCCTATAAGCTTATTTCTGTCCAGATGCCCCGTTGCCGCTGCATCATCTGTAAAGCTGAACGAATCCAGGGGAGTAATTCCGATACTGATAGTCAGGTAATAAGTGTAAAAAATATTGTGTTAAATATAACCTTAAATTTGTAATTTAATCAAATTTAAGAGATTTTTGTAAGTTAATCAAAAATTTATTTCGCTTTGCAAGTCGAACACAATAAATATTTTTTACACTTAAATATTTGTGAAACAATTTATTTATTTAATATTTCTATTAAATATAAAAACCCACCCTTAAAAGTGAAATCTAACGCGAGTGTTATTAACATAAACATACATTCGTACATATATAATTTATTCTCTTTATTATTGAGAGAAAAATTATTACTTCTTTTTTACCGTCGGCATTTTAATAAATTTAAAATAATTTTAATATCGTTATTAAATACACAAAAATATTCGCGAGTGTTAATTTTGTTTATTTTAAATAAATTAACTAATACTAAATTTGCATTTTCTTTTATTCTTGCATTCGTTGTTATTAAATTATTAAGATCAGTGTTTCATTCCGTGTGTTCCTATACCACTTGTATTAATTTACATACAGCAGCTGCTAACAGTGTAGTGCGTTTACACTAGCATCGAAAAGTTAATTTACATACAAGTTTAAAATAATAATTCGTTCGTGCGTTCACACTATCAACGAAAAATTAATATTCATATAATTGGAAAATAATTATTATTAGTGTGTTCTAACTAACATTTTTATTTTACATTACTTTTGCTAATTAACTTGAATTCGATTTTACTTGGTTAAATAACTATTTTTATTTACCAAAGGCTGTTTTAAAGTGGTTTTCGAAAAAATTAAATAAATTATTTTTAATTTCGGAACAAATTGATCAAATAATATTTCGAATAAAAGAAGAAAATCCGAATATTGTGTAACCGACGAGAGAGTAATATATTTTTAATTCTTATAATCCAAAGCAAATTTAATTTCTTCGTTTTTAAAAATATTTCGACCAATAAATTAATTTGGTATTTTAAACTTTTGCTTTGAGGAATTATTTACATAAATTAAATTAATATGACTAGTAGAAAACGTCAAGATTCTCCTTCCAGAATGGAAACTTTAGAGAAAATAGTGGTAAAAAAGGCAAAGGTTGTACAAAATATCGTTCGAATTCGGCAATCTATTAGGGATAAGACAATTTCTTTCAATCCCATCGAACTAGAATGCCGCTTAGATATTTTAAAAACGTATATTGATCAAGCAATGAAGTTTCAGTCTGACGTGGATAATTTAGATCCCGAAAATGACGATAGAGCTGAGCTTGAAGAAGTTTGTGTGACCACAAAAGCGATGTTTTTAAGTCTCTTGGCTAAAAATAGACAGGCAAATATGCCTGAAACTTCATTTTGTGCTCAAAGCCATCAGTCAAGACTACCAAATATGAAGCTCCCCAAATTTACTGGAAAGTATTCTGATTATAAGAACTTTATGAGCTTATTTGAGAACTTGGTCCACAATGATCCGACGTTGACAGATATTGAAAAATTTAATCATTTGATATCATGCTTGTCCGATTCAGCTTTAGGTACAGTTAAAGCTTTTCAGATTTCAGAAGAAAATTACCCCAAAGCACTAGCCAGTTTAAAAAAGGTTTATGACAACGAATGTCTAATATTTTTTGATAATATTTCTAAGCTTTTTGATTTACCAGAAATCACAAAACCTTCGGCTACTGCTTTGCGAAGCATGATAGACACAGTTTCTGCTATATATGATTCCCTATTATCAATTGGCGATGACAAGAAAATTACAAATGCCATTTTAATACATTTAGTGATGTCCAAAGTTGATCCAGTGACCAAATCGAAGTGGGAAGAACAGCTTGATTTCGAAAAGCTCCCGTTGTGGTCAGACTGTGAATCCGCCTTGAACAAACGCTATCAGCATATTTCTGCTGACGAATCTTCGAGTTCAAGACCGAGGTTTAATAATAATTATAATAATAAAACTGAATATTCTAAGAAGAAAAATAACAGGACATCATTAAATTGTACAAAATCGAAACCATCTGCTGACAAATGCTTATTCTGCAAATCAAATCAACATATGATTAATAATTGCCCTTCTTTTACTGCTGAGTCCGTAACACAAAGATTTGAATTCATAAAATCCGTACCAGCATGTATTAATTGTTTGAAAAAAGGTCATACAGTAGCAAGATGTTCATCTTCTAAATGTAGAATATGTAGTGGTTCTCATAATTCACTACTACATAGATATAATACAAGTTCTAACAATTCGAATATCTACTCTGAACAGCCGTCTACTTCTCACGCTTCGGTGAATTACTCTTCATCTGAGGAAAGAATTATTCTTGCCACAGCTGTAGTGAAAGTAAGAAGTAGTTCTGGTAAATTTATTCTAGCCAGAGCTCTTTTAGATTCCGGTTCTCAACCAAATTTGATAACTGAGGAACTTGCACAGCTACTACGATTGAAAAAAGAAGGAGGCAGATTGAGTTTAAATGGCATAAGTGAAACAAATTCAATCTCTAAATCTTGCGTAAATTTAACTGTCACGTCGAGGGTTAACTCTACTCACTACTTCAAAGTTTTGGGTATTGAGTTCAATTACAAATTTGCAACCTGATCTCAAAATAAATACAACTAGCTTGAAAATTCCTAATAATATAGAATTAGCTGATCCTTGCTTTTATAAGCCACAAAAAATTGATTTATTAATTGGAGCAGAAATTTTCTTCGATTTGATTTGTGTTGGCCAAATAAAGTCTGGCCCGAGCCTGCCAATTCTTCAAAAGACTTCGCTTGGTTGGATTGTAACTGGAAAATACAATCAATCAAAGGGTTCGACAAATAACAACGTTTTTCATTTGAATACTTTTGTAGAAAACGAGAGCAATGTTGATTCAATAGTCAGAAAATTCTGGGAATTAGAAGATATTCCAAACGAGTCCCCAAAAATATATTCTGAGGAACAGCAACAATGTGAGGACAAATTTAGAAATTCAGTACGACGTTTACTGTCAGGACGATTTGAAGTCTCATTGCCTTTCAAATCTGATACAAAATTGCTTGGTTCATCGTTTGAAACTGCCAAAAGACGATTTCTCTCTTTGGAACGAAAACTTTCCAAAGATGATACTATGAGGCAGATGTATCATGATTTTATGAAAGAGTATTTCAATTTAGGTCATATGTCACTTTTAGACAAAATGCCCAATTTTCCTCACTATTTTATACCACATCAATGTGTTTTGCGACCTCAGAGTTCAACTACGAAACTTCGAGTAGTTTTTGATGCTTCATGTAGAACTTCTTCGCATGTATCACTTAACGATTTGTTAATGGTTGGTCCAACAATTCAAGAAGAATTATATTCTACATTGATCCGTTTTCGTTTCCATAGATACGCAATCACTGCAGATGTTGAAAAAATGTATCGTCAAGTTTTAATTTCTGAAAATGACAGAAATTATCAATTAATCCTTTGGAGAGAGAATCCATCTGATAATTTAAAAGTGTTTCGTTTAAAGACTGTTACTTACTGCACAGCTTCAGCGCCATTTTTGGCCATCAGATGTTTGATTCATTTAAGCGATTTGTACAAAGAGACTTTACCTATTGGTTCAAAAGTTGTTCGCAGTGATTTCTATGTTGATGATTTGCTAACTGGAGCTGATAGCTACCAAGACCTCAATATAATTCGTAACCAGGTTACTGAAATTTTAAGTTCAGCTGGTTTAAAACTTACTAAATGGTTTTCAAATCATCCCAATATTATAAATTCAATACAAAATGAAAAACTTTTATCAAGCGATTCCGATTCTGCAAAAGCTCTCGGCATACATTGGGTTCCGAAGAATGATTCATTTAAGTTTCATTTGGAAGATAATTTTCAAGAATTAAAAGCTACAAAAAGAAACATATTATCAGTTTCTTCTCGTTTATTCGATCCTCTCGGACTCTTATGCCCGATAGTAACAAAATCCAAAATGTTATTACAAGAACTTTGGATTCAAAAACTTGACTGGGATGAATCGATTCCTATGAGACTATATACTTCGTGGGAAAATTTCAAATCTAATTTACTGGAAATTGATTCAATTACAATCCCAAGATTCGTGAACACAACTTCTACAGCAAAAATTCAAATTCATGGATTTGCTGATGCTTCAATTCGAGCATATGGTTGTTGCATATACATTAGAAGCTCCGATTCAAACAAAATTGTATCGAGACTACTTACGGCGAAATCTAAAGTTGCTCCACTCAAGACTAAATCTCTTCCGAGACTTGAGTTATGTGCTGCACACCTATTGGCTAAGTTGTGGAATCGAATTAAGTTAATGATGAGCTTTGAAATCGAGAGTGTTAATTTCTGGACTGATTCCGAAATAACACTGCATTGGATTAAAACGCATCCATCTTCATTATCTACTTTCGTTTCAAATCGTGTGGCTGAGATTCAAGAATGGTCTGAAAAAGTTTCATGGCGCCATGTGCCAACTAAGCAGAATCCAGCCGATATTGTTTCAAGAGGATGTGATGTCGAAGAATTAAAAAATTCTATTTGGTTTGAAGGACCATCGTTTTTACTAAGCGATAGTTCCAATTGGCCTGTTAACGAACATTTCGAGTTAACGGAGAACCAACAATTATTAGAAAAAAGAAAAACAAATGTATTTCTTGCAGTAGAGGATCCACAAAATTGCTTTTTGGATCTAATAGAAAAATATTCGTCATACAAAAAGTTGCTGCGAGTAACCTCTTTTGTATTTAGATTTGTTGACGCTCTAAAGAAACGTAAAATAGAGAAAAGTTCTACACCTACTGCAATTGAATTGAAATGGTCATTCCTTCGGCTTGTAGAGACAATCCAGAAACATAATTTTTCTGAGGAGATACAAAAATTACAAAAATCTCTTGTCTTGCCATCAAATATTCAAAGATTGACACCATTTGTGCATACGTTTACTGAAGAGAAACGGACATTTTCACTTATAAGGGTAGGTGGGAGATTGCTTAATGCAGACTTGAAGTACAATACCAAGTTCCCACTTTTATTACCGAAAAGAAATAGCTTTGTCACACTTTATTTGCGAAATCTGCACTTCAAAAATTGTCATGCTGGCACAAAAGCACTTGTAGCTCTTTCGCGAGAAAATATTTGGCTCATTAATGCGAAAGAAGAGTGCAGCAAAATAGTTCGAAAGTGTGTTCATTGCTTCCGCTATAAGCCAAAATTAATGTCCCAAATTATGGGCAATTTACCCACTAGTAGAGTGAGAGCTACCCGTCCCTTTTTAACGGTCGGTGTAGACTTCTGTGGTCCCGTGAATGTATCATTAAGAATTCGTGGTAGACCACCAATAAAAATGTATATAGCGGTTTTCGTGTGTTTCACTTCTAAGGCGGTACATCTAGAATTAGTATCTGATCTGTCTACTGATTCTTTTCTTTTATCTTTTAAAAGGTTCGCTGCCAGGAGAGGACTGCCAACAACAGTGTATTGCGACAACGCAATGAATTTCGTAGGAGCCAGCCGAGTCCTCAAAGAGCTCCAACAAGCGTTCGACAAGAGCCGTCAGACCGTCGCATCATACGCAGCGTCGTCCGGGGTGAAGTTCAGCTTCATACCACCTCGGGCGCCTCACTTCGGAGGACTGTGGGAAGCAGCCGTGAAGCAGGCGAAGTTCCTACTTCTGCGAGCCGTGGGCAACGCATCGCTCACTCAAGAAGAGATGGGCACAATGCTCGCAGAAGTAGAGGCGATGCTCAACAGTCGACCCATAGCACCGCTGTCTCCAGACCCCAACGACGGAGAAACGCTAACTCCAGCGCACCTGCTGATAGGAGGGGGTCTGCGTTCGCTGCCGCTAGAATCCGTAGAAGACGGGAAAGGCAACGAGGGGAAGTTATGGAAGCGATGGCGACAGCTTTGCGGTCTCAAGCAGACATTTTGGCAAGCTTGGTCTCGCGACTATATCCTGGGACTTCAGGGCAAAGGCAAGTGGCACGAGGAGATGCCCAGTCTCAAGGTCGGTCAAGTGGTAATAATCCACGAAGACAATTGCCCGCCACAGAACTGGTTGACCGGGAGAGTCGTCAGCGTCCACGAGGGAGAAGACGGCAAGGTCAGGGTGGCGGAGGTCAAGACGAACAACGGCACATTTAAACGCCCAATATGTAAGTTGGCTCCTTTGCCATATGTTTGAAGACGTCCAGTCCTTCAACGGGGCCGGAATGTTGGGCCATATACTCATTTATTTAATTTAATTTAATAATAATAATAATAATAATAATAATAATAATAATAATAATAATAATATACCTGAATTTACTTATAATACCTAAATTTTAATTTAAAATTATTTCTAGTAAACCCTACCAGCTTACAAAAAGTAACGGGTTTGCTGAAAGTAAATACTGGCATTTTTAGTATATAAGAATGAATAAATATAATGTACTTGCGAAGTAATATCGAAACCAATCGGCTGTGTTTTATTTCAAAATTAATTTTTTCACCCAAGTACCCTATTTTTCATTTAAATTATAATTTAATTAATTTAAATTTTCTTAAAAAATATTAAGAATAAACAATTGGTGTATTGTGGTAATGTGTAACTTTAAACAAACCGTTTATTGGTTTGTATATTATCTTTAAGAGTTGTGGTTTAAAACCACAGAGTGCTGATAGCTTGATATTCCTTGTCTCCGACCCGGTGTCTATTAAGCATTTTAATATTTGCTTGCCTATATTAATAATTATTATTGGTAATTTTGATCCGGAGGCGGTATACGACACTTCGCCATCGGAACTGATATTATCCATATTGTTTCTTCGAGAAAAATTAGACTCATATGGAATTGACAAGTTTGTCCCGACGACTTGCCAATATCTCCAAACTGCTTTCTTTCTTCTCCAATAATTTTTGCTTTTAGACTATCTTTAGAACAAAATCAATAAGCGCCACATAAACAATAAAGGATGTTATACAATGTCGCGGCTCAAAGGGTGTATCCATCTTAACTGCTCTGTAACATCCTTCAGCTTCATCATGAACTGCTGTTATTGGTGTTCTTGACTGTTTTGTTTATGTTGTAGTTGTTGTTGTTCCAATTGTTGTTGCTGTTGTTGATTAATCTGCTGCATTTGTTGTTAAGCAGCTGCTGTTGTACAGTTATTTAAATTTCTTGTTGTTTAAGAACTGTTTCCAATTCCACAATTCTTTGCTGCAATTCCTCCTCCATGCTGATCTGTCGGTGTTGGTCAAAAGTCTCTTTTCGATTCATGCTTCTCTATTTTTAACCGACTTCATAAGAAGGAGGTTATCAATTTGTCTGTGTGAGGCTTTTTTTATGTTTGTGCCTTCAGGTGCCATATTCTGTAATTCTCGTAGCTAAATCTATCGCTAAAATTCTAAATATGCACCAACAAATTACGAGTATGTTGTAAGAATACTCATAATTTGTTTGTGCATTTTTAGAATTTAAGCGATAGATTTAGCTACGAGAATTACAGAATGTGGCATCAGAATTCGGTCTTTTCTGGACCGATTTTAAACATATTTTCTTTATAACCTTTCTTATGCTTACAGATTGGTCCCATTTGAAAAGAAGTTTAAAATTTTAAAAATTAAAGGGTGTCACCAATTTAAAATTAAGAAAAGTGCCTCCAATAACAAAAAGTAATAAAAAAATAAAATTAAAAATAAAAGGGCGTCCCATTATTTGGTATAATTTTATATATATATATATATATATATATATATATATATATATATATATATATATATATATATATATATATATATATATATATATATACAGTGGTGGCCTTATAATTAGAAACGTATTTGCAGCTTATATATTTGTTAATTTATTTTAAAAACTTATTTCACCATATTAAAACTAAAAACTAGAAATAGTTAAGTAACAAATTGCGATTAAAATAAAAACAAAAAAAATTAAAAAATTAAAAAAAATTGGTAAAAAATTAACTAAAAACAAAAAAAATCTATTTCAGTTTGGTCATACAATTAGAAACGACAGGAATATTTACATACAACTTAAAAATATTATCGTAAGTTTAACAAAAGGGGACACGTCTTTTAATATTTTGTTGGATAACCCTTATTTTTGACAACATTTGTCAATCTTTTTGGTAAACTTTGTACTAAATGCTGGCATGTTTGTAGAGGTATTTGCTCCCAGCTTTGTTGCACCATCTGAAACAATTCATCATTATTTCTTGGATTTTTGTCCTTGATATTTCTTTTAATAATAGCCCATAAGTTTTCTATTGGGTTGAGATCAGGACTTTGGGGCGGCCAATCCAGAACATCAATATTTTGATCCGAAAGCCAACACTTCACTAACCGTGAAGTGTGCTTTGGGTCATTGTCATGCTGGAAAATGTATTGGACAGGCATAATATCGAAGGAATATGGTTCCATTACATTTTCCAAAATGTTTTTATATTGATGTTGATCCATTATCCCCTGAATTCGCACAATTGGGCCCACACCACGCCAAGAAAATGCGCCCCAGACCATAATAGACCCGCCCCCGTGTTTTATTGTTTTCACAGTGTACCTGGGGTCCAAGGCTTTGTTTGGAGGACGTCTGACATAAGTTTTTCCATCAGATTGAAACAAGTTAAATTTGGATTCGTCGCTCCAGAGTACTCTTTTCCAGTAATGCGGATCTTTTCTGAGCATGTTCCTAGCAAACTGCAACCGCTTCTTAATATTTTTTTTTGAGACATGCGGTTTTTTTTGTGCAATGCACCCACGAAGTCCCGATTCTTGTAAGCGTCTTCTTATTGTTCGTGTTGATATTTCTGTGTTTATATGCTCTCCAATTTCAGCCTTAATTTCGCGCGAAGACAAAAATGGATTTTTTTTACTAGTCCTGCAAATAATTCTGTCTTCTGCTGGAGAGGTCTTTCGTGCCCTGGGCTGCCTGGTTGGGGTTTCAAACTGTTTTGTCTTTTTGTACAAGTGGATTGCTCCAAATACCATTTTTTTCGAACAAGCAAACTTTTGTGCTATAGCCGACATAGACAGTTTTTCATTCTGAAAAGATTGTACAATTAACTCCCTCAGTTTTGGAGTACAAGACTTGTTTTTTCCCATTTTAAAAACTAAAACGTAGCAAAATTATTAAAAGTTAATCTATAGCTTTTTTAAACACACTTACTTTGTCAATAACATCAAGATAAATTCATTAATTTAAGTAAAAACTCCGCGTTTCTAATTTCCTGACCAGCCAGAGAAAATACTTGGGAACTAATATTTATTTATTTTTAATAAGCAAAGTTTAAATTCAGCATGTTTTGCAACAACAACAATGTTGATTGTTCACTTTGTAAATAACTGTAATTATAATTTACAGTGGTGGTCTTAAAAAAAAGTTACACATCGATATTATTTTTTGAACATGTCGTTTCTAATTATGTGTCCACCACTGTATATATATATATATATATATATATATATATATATAATATATATATATATATATATATATATATATATTATATAAAAAATTAATTATTTTCGGTTCGGGGTGTTAAGTAAACTACCCCATGCCCTCTTCCAATTATGCCCAAAAACTATACAGCTCTTTGTCTCTATATACCAAAGGCACATACTAAATTATTACGAAAATAGCCAAAATGGATTCAGGAAACCTCAAAACGTATAAATCCGTCGAAATCCCGACCTCGATTTTTTTTCACGATTACTATACTTTACCTTATACTACGTATGATAAAGTAAAAACTTGCCGGTCACCCTTATTTTCCGATTTCCGATGGGCCTCTACATATTTGAGCATAATAGTTCAATATGTGTATCATTTTTGGAAATATCCATCGAATGGTGCTAAAATTTAAAAAAAAAATTAACCCAATAAGAACTGAATCATTTTTTTTTTTTTATTTTTTATATTAATTAAACTCTATATATTAGTTTGTTTATGTACTTAAATAATTGTAATAAAAATGTGCTAAAAAGTAAAGAAAAACAACAAATAATATTTGTTTATTTTTTGGTCAGTTTGAATTTTTGAATGTGTTGTTCGTTTTAAGCTAATAGGCCTGAGGTTTGTAAGTAAATACAATTTCCTTTTATTTATTTTACCCGACGCACAGTGGCGCCTTTTGACTTTTTTCGTTGCAAAAATCATAACTTTTGAAATAATTAAGATATTTTAAAGATTATATATTGACAGAGGACACTTTATAAAATACTCTAGAGGTACAGGAATTCTGTCTAATCCGTGAAATTTTGCAAGTATTCGTGTATCTAAATTTTTTGTAGTCTTTGTTTTTGCATTCCTGGTCTTCTTCTGACAACTCTCCAATCGGTAAGCATTGATATTCAAATAAACTTTTACCATGAGCCAAAATCTTATGAACCGTAGGAGTAAGTTTCTTCTCAGGGTACATTTGAGCTTTGGGCCATTTACCATTTATCTAGATTTTATAACATTTAGGATAACTGCCAACCTTTTTATAATATTATTGTCGACCCCAGTAATTCGGGCTGTTACCTCATCATTTTCAAAAAATGCTCTGGACATATTACAATCTCTAGTACTTCCATACCCCTGCTTTGGGCAGTCTACTTTCAGCCCAAGCTTCTTAAGAAATTCATTTTGTATAATTTTTTCGAGCAGATATACATATAAGTCCTTTATTTCCTTATATGTATATAATGAAATATATTATATCTAAGTAAAAGTTCACGAGAAACATAGGGCGTTGATAGTTTTTCTTTTTCTGTTGCGTTCATATCAAAACATTCACCTTCAGTCGGAATTGTATACGCTAGTTTTAAAATAAACTCCATGCACCTTATTCTGGCATGTAATGTAGAAATTCCATATTCATAATTTTGCTCATCACTTGAGTCATAAAAACTTTGAAAATCTTTCTGTGACTTTTTGCACACTTTAAAGTTGACGAGGTATCTGTTATTACATTTAAGACTTTGCCATCAATCATTGTAAGAAAAATTTCATAATCAATCGAAACACTTTTTCCATTCTTTATTTCAATAACAGAAGGCTTTAGTTCCGAAATTTGCTTTTTTATATCGTTCACTGTAGATTTGATTATTTCTGAAAACTCCTTTGCATATTGAAAAAATATCGGACGGCAAAAGTGAACTGATGATGGGCGAGGATGTTCAGCGATTTAACTTCTCAGTAGTAAAGGAACTCCTGAAGCCAAAACATATTTCTATCTGTAATAGTTGTGTCATTTGTCGATATTGTTTGTTTTTAAGCACTTTGACCGGATGATCCATCACATCCCCACTTATTTATCAATGTAAGCCTATCTGGAAGTGATACTGCTTCCTCTTCAGGCAAACTTTGAATAAGGCGTTTTGCTGTATGATCCATTAAGTCTTGCAGTTTTACCTCTACCGATACTTCAGTAACCTTTACATTAGGTGGCACTGGTTTTTTTGGCAGATGTAATCTTTTTGTATCCAGGAAGAATATTCACATTATGATTCTTTAAAGAGCTTCGTAAAATAGAATATTTTTCCTATGACAATCCCAATTCCATAAACAACGCTAAGGCTTCTTCTATATTATACTTTGTGGGTAAAGCATTTGGTGGAGTAGGAAACATTTTTCTCGTTTTCGCTATGAGGTTGTAACAGTTTTCTTCTTATTTCACCTACAGGGGCAACTTGCGGCAACCAAACTTTGTTAAATTATTTAAAGTATTATGTAGCAAATATGCTTAGAAAATATGGGCGAGACCATTTTTAGATATGCTCTATTTTATTTGTAAAAATGACCTAAATATAGGGTGTCTAAAAAGCGGTTACTGCCGAAAAAGTAGGGCATCTGCTAAACATTTTACTACTTTTTTTTAATAAAAAACAAACATACCTTAAAAAATACAAAAAAAGATGTGTGTGAAGATAAATACGTATTTAACTAGCAGAGACAAAAACCATTTTTTTTTAACATAGCTCATTTTACAGTTAACAGAGCGCTGTTAATCATTTAACAGTTGTCTTTTTTTTGGACTTTCCATATTTAGGACCTTATACCAGGGAAAGATGACCAAGTCCAACTAAAAAACCGAAAGGGTATGTTGCTCCAAAAGAAGCTTTATGGTACCATAACAGTGGAATTTGTAATACTTCTTTGGAAACATAGAAAATCGGGTTTAAAAAACGACACATAATGTGGGATTTTATTGGAAGTTTCATGACCATTTTTGAACAAATATGGAAGTGCACACGTAGTACACCATATACAAAAGGTAGACTAAGGGGTCCTAAAAGAGACCCCATTAGTCGGATTTCTGAAATAATTTTGGAATTTGAGAAATTTGAGATTTAAAAAATGTGTTTTATAAAGAAATTCTTGAGAAGATTAGGGACCATTTTTGGACAAATATGGAAGTGCACACGTAGTACACCATATACAAAAGGTAGACTAAGGAGTCCTAAAAGAGACCCGATTAGTCGGATTTCTGAAATAATTTTGGAATTTGAGAAAATTGAGATTTAAAAAATGTGTTTTATAAAGAAATTCTTGAGAAGATTAGTGACCATTTTTGGACAAATATGGAAGTGCACACGTAGTACACCATATACAAAAGGTAGACTACGGGGTCCTAAAAGACACCCCATTAGTCAGATTTCTGAAATAATTTTGGAATTTGAGAAAATTGAGATTCAAAAAATGTGTTTTATAAAGAAATTCTTGAGAAGAGTAGTGACCATTTTTGGACAAATATGGAAGTTCACACGTAGTACACCATATACAAAAGGTAGACTAAGGGGTCCTAAAAGAGACCCCATTAGTCGGATTTCTGAAATAATTTTGGAAATCGAGAAATTTGAGATTTAAAAAATGTGTTTTATAAAGAAATTCTTGAGAAGATTAGGGACCATTTTTGGACAAATATGGAAGTGCACACGTAGTACACCATATACAAAAGGTAGACTAAGGAGTCCTAAAAGAGACTCGATTAGTCGGATTTCTGAAATAATTTTGGAATTTGAGAAAATTGAGATTTAAAAAATGTGTTTTATAAAGAAATTCTTGAGAAGATTAGTGACCATTTTTGGACAAATATGGAAGTCTTTTATGACCCCTTAGTCTACCTTTTGTATATGGTGTACTATATGTGCACTTCCATATTTGTCCAAAAATTGTCACTAATCTTCTCAAGAATTTCTTTATAAAACACATTTTTTAAATCTCAATTTTCTCAAATTCCAAAATTATTTCAGAAATCCGACTAATGGGGTCTCTTTTAGGACTCCTTAGTCTACCTTTTGTATATGGTGTACTACGTGTGCACTTTCATATTTGTCCAAAAATGGTCACTAATCTTCTCAAGAATTTCTTTATAAAACACATTTTTTAAATCTCAATTTTCTCAAATTCCAAAATTATTTCAGAAATCCGACTAATGGGGTCTCTTTTAGGACCCCTTAGTCTACCTTTTGTATATGGTGTACTACGTGTGCACTTCCATATTTGTCCAAAAATGGTCACTAATCTTCTCAAGAATTTCTTTATAAAACACATTTTTTAAATCTCAATTTTCTCAAATTCCAAAATTATTTCAGAAATCTGACTAATGGGGTCTCTTTTAGGACCCCTTAGTCTACCTTTTGTATATGGTGTACTACGTGTGCACTTCCATATTTGTCCAAAAATGGTCACTAATCTTCTCAAGAATTTCTTTATAAAACACATTTTTTAAATCTCAATTTTCTCAAATTCCAAAATTATTTCAGAAATCCGACTAATCGGGTCTCTTTTAGGACCCCTTAGTCTACCTTTTGTATATGGTGTACTACGTGTGCACTTCCATATTTGTCCAAAAATGGTCACTAATCTTCTCAAGAATTTCTTTATAAAACACATTTTTTAAATCTCAATTTTCTCAAATTCCAATATTATTTCAGAAATCCGACTAATGGGGTCTCTTTTAGGACCCCTTGGTCTACCTTTTGTATATGGTGTACTACGTGTGCACTTCCATATTTGTCCAAAAATGGTCACTAATCTTCTCAAGAATTTCTTTATAAAACACATTTTTTAAATTTCAAATTTCTCAAATTCCAAAATTATTTCAGAAATCCGACTAATGGGGTCTCTTTTAGGACCCCTTAGTCTACCTTTTGTATATGGTGTACTACGTGTGAACTTCCATATTTGTCCAAAAATGGTCACTAATCTTCTCAAGAATTTCTTTATAAAACACATTTTTTAAATCTCAATTTTCTCAAATTCCAAAATTATTTCAGAAATCTGACTAATGGGGTCTCTTTTAGGACCCCTTAGTCTACCTTTTGTATATGGTGTACTACGTGTGCACTTCCATATTTGTCCAAAAATGGTCACTAATCTTCTCAAGAATTTCTTTATAAAACACATTTTTTAAATCTCAATTTTCTCAAATTCCAAAATTATTTCAGAAATCCGACTAATCGGGTCTCTTTTAGGACCCCTTAGTCTACCTTTTGTATATGGTGTACTACGTGTGCACTTCCATATTTGTCCAAAAATGGTCACTAATCTTCTCAAGAATTTCTTTATAAAACACATTTTTTAAATCTCAATTTTCTCAAATTCCAATATTATTTCAGAAATCCGACTAATGGGGTCTCTTTTAGGACCCCTTGGTCTACCTTTTGTATATGGTGTACTACGTGTGCACTTCCATATTTGTCCAAAAATGATCATGAAACTTCCAATAAAATCCCACATTATGTTCGTTTTTTAAACCCGATTTTCTATGTTTCCAAAGAAGTATTACAAATTCCACTGTTATGGTACCATAAAGCTTATTTTGGAGAACATACCCTTTCGGTTTTTTAGTTGGACTTGGTCATCTTTCCCTGGTATAAGGTCCTAAATATGGAAAGTCCAAAAAAAAGACAACTGTTAAATGATTAACAGCGCTCTGTTAACTGTAAAATGAGCTATGTTAAAAAAATGGTTTTTGTCTCTGCTAGTTAAATACGTATTTATCTTCACACACATCAAAAAAAGTAGTAGTAGAATACTGGACATATATGGGTCTGTGCACAACAAAATATTAATAAGATCTTCATTAGTACAATATCTGGAAATTTTTCTTGTATTGTGCTCGCGAAAGAATCTGTAGTCTTTGTTCCTTTTTTCTTGCGCTTCTTCTGAGAGATCTCCAATTGTGCTGAATTATTTGTTCCCCATGGAACAAAATTTTGTGAACTGTGGTTGGCATATGTCTCCAAGAATATTTTTGGTTATAAAGGGTTGCTGTCTCATTAGCATACTGACCAAATTTTTTTGCATCTATCTTTTTGCTACATGCTATAACTTCTAATATGATTTGGAATCGTCGTATTAAATCATAATCTATTCCAGTTATAGAAGCTGCAGTTTCTGGATCGGAAAAAAATCTCCTTGCTGTGTTTCCATCATTAGAATTTCCTTCTCCTTGCTTTGGCTGGTCAATTATAAGGCCTATCTTACGGTATTTTTCTTGAATATCTTTTTTTTTGCTTTCTTTTTTCCAAATTTTCTTTGTTGTTTCTCACTGTTTCGCCTAACGGGTCAAATTCCAAATCGTATCCCAATTTAAGAATATGCTCCATAAAACGAATTCTAGCATGAAGAGGTGACATTCCAAATTCTTATGCTTCATTAAAACTATCGTCTTGTGTTGGTGGTTGGTTCAATTGACTTGATGTTTTTTGGCATATGCAACTTGTGCAACTTTTCCATCGATCATTGTAAGTCACATTTTAAAGTTAACTTCGATGCATTGGTCATTAAATTCAAATATCACTGGTTGAAGTTCTTTAATTTCGTCTCATATTTTGCCAACTTCTTCAGTTATGACATCTTTAGTTTCTTTTTTGTAAGCAAACTTTATTGGTCTACAAAATTTTGTTGACGAGGGAATATCATTCTTCCATACATCTATCTCTGCAGCTCTACTAGTTGACGGCTCTGAACCAATATAAGTTTTTGTTAAACGTAATGCAACGAAAGAAATCATGAATAAATTGGCATCTGATGAATTTTCCGCATTACATTGTTTGTATTGTTTCTGGCCAGAGGACCCATCACATCCCCATTTAGAAATTAAAGTCATGCTGCAAGTTTTAAACTTCTTTAAATAGTCAGCATTAAATGTCTTTAATAATCGTTCTGCAGTGTGTTCAAGAAGATCCTGCAATTTTATTTCTGCTGAACTTGAAGTTACACTAATAGCAGTTGGTGAAGGTAAGCAATCTTTTTTGGCAGAATATACTCGATATGATGGAAAAATTTCCACAATTTTTTTCATTGATTCGCTTCCGCAATTCTGTATATTGGTTTTTAGTCATTTTTAAATCCGAAAATAGTGCAAATGCTTCTTCTGGAGTAAATTTATTTTCTTCAGTTGGTGTCGGCATAGTTTCTAAAATCCTTTTTGTGCGTCTGGGGCTTGCTTCCACTATTTTTTCAATGATAGCAATTTTACTCTTTTTAGTTTTCGATGGTTGAATTAGATGCAGAAATGAATCCTTTATGATGCTACAAGCAACTTCTTCATTGATATGTTTAAGCTTGCGTCTTCGTGATCTTTCACTACAATTATAAATTTGCTTTGCTGGTCGACCACCTTTTTCAGTTTCCACTTCAATTTTAAGTATTTGTTATAGCGGCCGAAGTAATACATCTACTGTAAACATTTCAAGAGGGTATCTATTACGGTTTATAAAATCATGTCTCTGTCGGAACACCCTTTAATTTTATTATTCCTTATAGTGGCCATGGCAACTTCCTTTCTATAAATATATTGAGAGTCTACTTATTACGATTAAAAAATAAGTCACTATAAGTGAAAAGCATGTCCCTGTCGGAACACCCATTAATTTTTAGTAATTGTCATATCGGCCGTGGCAACACATCTTCTGTACAAAATTTCAAGAGTCTACCTGTTACGGTTCAAGAAATAAGGCTTTATACATGCAAATCACGTCACTGGCGGAAAACCCTTTAATTTTTACTATTTGTTATAGTGGCCATAGTTATACACCTCCTGTAAAAATTTCAAGATTCCACCTATTTATTCAAAACTTAGGTTATATACATGCAAATCACGTCACTATTGGAACACCCTTGAATATTTAAGTTCAATTTTGTATACTTGTTGCAAATTGTAAGTGGTTGCCTCTTACAACTCAAAAAAAGACATAAACGTAAATAACACGTCACTTTTGGAATACCCTACGTTTTAGTATTTTTTGCTATAGTGGCCGCAGTTATACACTTTTGGTAAAATTTTCAAGAGTCTATCTTTTATGGCTCAAAACTTAGGCCTTACACATACAAAGCACACCACTATCGGAACACCCTTTAATTTTAAGGTTTATTTTTTTAGACTTGTTTATAAAGCGAACTTAGTTTTAATTACTGTTTGCAAATTTTTAGTGTATGCCTCCTACAGTTCAAGAAATAAGCACATATTCGTAAATAACACCTCTCTATCGGAACACCCTATAAGTTTTAATATTTGTTGCTATAGCGGCCATAGTTATACACCTTTGGTAAAATTTTCAAGAGTCTACCTATTATAGTTCAAAACTTAGGCCTTATACATGCAAATCACGCCACTATCGGAACACCCTTTAATTTTTAGGTTTATTTTTTCAGATTTGTTTATATAGCTAACTAATTTTAATTTAGTGCTTGCATATTTTTAGTGAATTCCTCCTACAGTTCAAGAAATAAGCACGTATTCGCGAATAACAACTCTCTATCGGACCACGCTTTAAGTTTTAGTATTTGTTGTTATAGCAGCCACCGCTATACTCCTTCTGTGAATATTTCAAGCGCCTACCTATTACGGTTCAAAACTTAGGTCTTACACATGCAAATCACACTACTATCGGAACACCCTTTAATTTTTAGGTTTATTTTTTTATACTTGTTTATATAGCGAAGTAAGTTTTAATTACTGCTTACATATTTTTAGCGTGTGCCTCCTGCAGCTCAAGAAATAAACACATATTTGTGAATAGCACCTCTCTATCTAAATTTTAATATTTGTTGCTACAGCGGTTACAGATATACACTTTCTGTGAAAATTTCAAGATTCTACCTAGTATGGTTCAAAACTTACGCCTTATAAATACAAATAACACCACTATCGGAACAGCCTTTAATTTTTAGGTTTATTTTTTAGACTTGTTTATAAAGCGAACTACGTTTTTATTACAGTTTGTAAATTTTTAGTGTATGCCTCCTGCAGTTCAAAAAATAAACACATATTCTTGAATAACACCTCTCTATCGGAACACCCTATAAGTTTTAATTTTTGTTGTTATAGCGGGCACCGCTATACACCTTCTGTGAAAATTTCAAGAGTCTACCTATTATGGTTCAAAACTTATGCCTTATATATGCAAATCACACAACTATCGAAACATCCTTTAATTTTTAGTTTTATTTTTTTATACTTGTTTATATAGTGAACTAAGTTTTAATTACTGTTTGTAAAGTTCAAGTGTATCCTTCCTACAGTTCAAGAAATAAACACATTTTCGTGAGTAACACCTCTCTATTGGAACACCCTATAAGTTTTAGTATTTGTTGCTATAGCGGCAACAGCTATACATCATCTGTGAAAATTTCAAGAGTCTACCTATTACGGTTCCAGAGATAAAAGGCGCTGACAGACGGACAGACATTGTAGCGAAAACAATAGGGTTACGTTTTTACACTTTGTGTACGGAACCGTAAAAATGAATGCATGGATTAATATACTATTGCTCGAAGTTTCAACATGATCTTTTTTACCTCTTTGAAACATAATATAACAGGTACTTGGTTTTACCAGTTATTTCCATTGGTTTTAAATTTATTTGCAATTTTCAGGTATTTAAGTTGTGTAATATTAGATGGCAATAAAATTATTTTTTACCTTTTCCAAATGAATTGCCAGATACCACATAATTTGAGAGTTCTATTGTCATTTTTGTCAAAATTTTGATACACCCTTCTATGTGGACTAGGTCCAAATATGGGCCAACTTCTTCTAATTTCAACAGAATTATTTTTTGGGTCAATAAGAACTCTTGTACAAAATTTCATCAAAATATATGCATAATAGCCATACAAATTCACATACAAATAACTTCTCAAAAAATATGACGTGCATTTGTACCGAATTTCTTACCTTGGGTCAGAAAAATTGCTGTAGCTCAAAAAGTGCAGTCCCGATGCATGGACATGTATATATAGGAATGTAGGGGAGAGTTAGGACTACAAAATAGTAAATTTGTGTTTTGACTCAGCTTGACTCACAGGAGTTGTGCTCTATGAAGTAGGAAATTTCCGAGAAATTTTACCTTTTTTAAAAAAAATATTTAAATTGTTCTGAAAACAGTAGAGCTTCAACTTTTTTTACCACCACAAGTTACAACACAAAATTTATTTCGTCCAAAAATCTTGAAAAACAAAAAAGTTATGATCATTTAAACTTTAAAAATTGACTATAAATATCATAAATTTACTAAATTCTGAAAAAGCCCATTTTGGACCACCCTGTGCTCAGTGAAATAGAGTTCTAATTTTTTGGCTCCCGAGGTTTACTACTGTCTACTTTCATATGAGTCTAATAACTTTAAAATCGGAGAACAAAAACCAAAAGGAGTTTTGGCCGCTATCTCAAAATATTGACCACAGTGCGACGGTTCGTCTATTTAAATATAAAACAAATTATTTTTAAAAATACACCCAATTCTGTTTTTACACGGTCTTTTTTTACACGGTTTTGATTTAACACGGTTTGAAATTAAAAAAATTATTTTTTACACGATTTTATTCCATTTAGAACGATTCAAAATCTTTTGTGCTTTGATTTTATTTGTAAAATTAAAGTTTTGCGAAATATTTTTATATAAAAAATTTAAAGGAATTTCCTTTTTGTGCATACAAGCATTTATTTGTTAAAGCAATTAAAATGTGTTAATATTTTGTGAACTATAAATGCATCGCTAAAAGAAAACGTCGAAAACTACAAATAAAAAACTACAACGTAAAGCCATTTGTTTGGATAACAAAATTGAAATTTTAAATCGCCTTCGAAATGGAGAAGGCTCAACATTTCTTAGCAAAATGTTCGGTTTAAACGAAGTGACATTAAGAACTATAAAAAAATTAAAATTCAATTAGGCAATCCTTGATTTCTGGAACGAAACTATCTGTTAAGTCTTCATGTTAATTAAAGATGCAAATAAACGATGCAAATACACATTATACGTACATGCATATATGTGTAAAAATAAACATGATTTTTTGTTCTTAAAAATATTTTCGTTTTTCACTAATTTTAATAGGTTTTAGAGATAAGGAACCAATCACCTATTTTATCAAAAAATTACCTGGTGTGTGAGTCACAGGGCAAAGCGGTCGAGAGGTAAGACAATCTTCTAATCTTGCTAGTACCTCTTGGGCCTCTACAAGAAAGTTTTTTTTTTCATATTATTAAAATATATATATAGAAAAAATTAAAATATATAAACTTAAGTCCAGCCAGTGCTAGATAAAAACTGTATGATGCCACGGTTGTTATTATTTTGGTCACCTTTCTGATGTTCAGCCAAGAGAAGCAATATTCCTCCTTCTTATGTGCTGTTTATGTAACCCAATTGAACAAATCGCCTAGGAAATTTGTATGAAAAGTACTCAATTTTTTGAGTTATTCCTATACAAATTTTCTAGACGTTTTGTTCAATTGGGTTACATAAACAGCACATTAGTTTTGCAATCTAGGCTTAGGGTTGAGTTTCTGCCATTGAGCCAATTTTTTTGCACTGCTTTAAAATTCTTTGTGTAAATTTTGCTTCAATATGACTTTTCCAGGTTAAGCATCTAACGAGATGTATTCCGAGGTATTTGATCTCTGAGTGTTGAGGTATGGCTTGGTTATTGATTTGAATAGGAGGGCATGAGTATCTACGCAGTGTGAAAGTTATGTAAGTACATTTTTGTTCGTTAATTTTTATTCTCCATTTTTTAACCATATCGGCATATAGGATGTATACAGCGAATATAAAAAATATTACCTTGGGGAACTCCAGCATTAATTAATTGGCGAGCTAAGAAATTTCCTTTAATTATAAACTTACGACCAGTTAAGTAACCTTTTAACAATTTATAAAGATTTTTGGGCAGATTTTGCTTTAACTTGTAAACAAGACCTACTTTATCGAACGCTTGAGAAACGTCTATTAAAAGCGCAGAACAGTATTTTCTTTCCTCGAAAACTTTTTTTTACTGTATTTACTAATCTGTGCGTTTGTTCAATAGTGCTGTGCTGTTTTCTAAAACAGAATTGGTGGTTCGGTATACATCCTTTTTCGCTAAAAATTGGGTTCAGCTTAGTTTGTGCCTTCTTGGGGGGAGTAAAAAAATCATTTTTTGTCTTCTTTACCATGGCATAAACAAGGGAAACTCTGTGGTTAGTAATGTGATTTCCACCGCAATTGATTAATTTTTGTATCGTTTCTAGATTTATTGCATTAGGCTGTGCGATGAAGCTCGCCGCAGACTGGAGGTAGCTTATAATAAGCCCTAGTATGAAGGACCTGATCGCTTATGCGGTTCCTCTACGGTGATTTTTCGGTACAATAGATATCTAAGGTTATAAATAGGATGCGTTTCGTTTTTTTAGCCTAATAACACCAGGCTCCAATTCAACTCGAAGTATTGTTTGGGTGCGTTCTCAATTTCTGAAGTTGGCTACGCTTTCGACTTTAAATCCATTTGCTTGTAGATTAGTTTTTTTTCGCTAAGTCTACGCATAAGTCAATACCTTTAATAACTACTTGAAGTTCTTTTCCACTTTTTAATTGGTAAGTATAGAATTTTTTTGTGGATTTCAAATTCATTAACTTATATTTCCACTTAAGTGGAACCACATAAAATCAGTTTTCTCCAATTATTGATATCAAGCTTTTTACTAGTTCGTTTGAATTTTGCTCTCTCAAATCAATTGGAAGTGGTTTGAACGACTTGGGTAGAGTTGTGGGCTTACTTGTGTCACTGTCGGAAATTGCAAAGCCGTTTTGTTAACTTGGTCTATTCGAGTTTTTATCTTTAGGTACTTATGAAATTGGCGCTATCTGCGAAGATTTAGGATTTTTTTTCTCTTTTTAGAACAGTACGTATCCATATATACCCACCAGTGTTTTGGTTTTTTGGGCACTATCTATTATTACTTTGGTCGTACTATGTTCAAAAGAAGGCGCATATCAACTGTTTGTTATCGCACTTTTCACAGTTTTATTGAAATTAGAGAGACTCATAAGTGGTTTGATTGCGCTTATTACTTAAGTAATAAAAATGAGAAAAAAAGGCACAACAAATTTATTGTTCTGCACAAAACAGGTTTTTTTGTTTTTGGTTTTGAAAAATTCACTCACTACAACTATTTTTGTTTATGGTTATTGCGATCTTAAAAAAGCCCGTCCGTTTTATTTAACCAGTAAACAAAAACTCTTTCGAAGAGTGGAGTTTCAAACGTTTAATTCCTGCTTCACACAAACATCCTATATGGGGAGCGTCCTCCGGGGTAGAACACATTCTCGCGATGGTCTCTAATAAAATCCATTTCCAGCTCTCGTGAAGCGCCTATAAAATTTGTATCATTATTGGAGAATATGGTATTCGGATAACCTCGTCTCGATATAAAGCGATTACAGGCAGCCAAAAACCTATCCGTAGTCAAATCCTATGCTGTCTTTTTAGAAAAACATACAAAAATACAAACGTATGGCTTTAAAATTTTACTTGGGCCAGCGAAGCCCACACCTATAGCCGTAAATGGACTATCCAAAACAGTTCTTTCTGGAGGTAAGGCAGACCACCAAAGATCACTATGTGCCAAGTCAGACTTGGGCGAAATGCCATGACTTCCTATTTCTTAAATCTTGCAAACTTTGTTCGCAACAAAAGTTTTCCAAGAACAGGTCTTTTCATGTCAAGGAAAGGGAACTTGTTGAATCAGTCTAACAATAAACCTCTCGAGGCAGCAAATCAACACAGGCGCCTAACGCCTTCTTTAAAAAGTTTCGATATAAAATATCTGCGATACATTTGAGTTACATCACAGTTAAAATCAAATCTAAAATCATACTTTCTTAATTAGGGTTTTTGGTTAAAGGGAAGCCTCATTCCTAATAAACTGCGATAAAATATTTCGATTAGACGACCGTAAGGAAAGTTACATACAATGAAATTTATAGTCAAGCTTAAGTTCGTTTTTATTCTCTCTAAGAAAGAATTAATTACACTACACTATCTGTATCTATCTACTTAGGGTAGTGAAGTGTAGATAGATACAAGAGTGCTGATGACGGACGTGGCTGTCTAGAAAATATGCATTCCGCTCCTGCTAGTGTCTAAAAATTAAATTTACCCAATTTTTCTTTAATATTATCACCTAATTTGTAATTTAGTTAATTCTTTCTTAGAGAGAATAAAAACGAACTTAAGCTTGACTATAAATTTCATTGTATGTAATACATAAAAGTTCGACTAATAATAATTAAAAATTTTCAACAGTAAGGAAAGTTTATTAGGAAAATCCAATTTGAATGGAAGTGTCACCATATATCGACCATCTGAATCCCTACGAGTAGTATTTTCAAAATTGTTCTCACAAATCACATCTTCAGTCGAGACACTCAGTGGGATTTGTTCATACAATGTTTGGCAAAAAATATAAGGATTGCCCGTAGAATGTTGAAATTTTGCTCTGAGCCTTTGGTTAGCTCAATTAAGAATAATATAAAGTTTCATCAAAATTGGCCACGCCCACTACCCACCGCCCGTAGAACACAAAATTTATTTTTGGTCCAAATTTTTTAAAATTTGGCACAGAGCCTTTTATTACCTCAATTACGAATAAAATAAAGTTTCATCAAAATTGGCTACGCCCACTACCCACCGCCCATATAACCTATATTATATTTTTTCCCACAACTTTTTGTTTCTTATAAAACTATTTTTATTTCCTGACGATGCTACCCAATGGTGTAGCGAAATATCGAATATAAAAATAAATTACAATATTTTTATAAAAAAGACCTAGAGCGTAAAAACTTAATTTCAAAACTAATTATTTTATAAATAAATTTCAATACATGCATTTAAATATAGACTTTTATTCATCATCTATCATTTCATAAAGTTCCAGAACCTGTTTACGAGGTTGACATCTAATGCTACTTATAAAAGGATATGAGGATACTAGAAGTCGTTGAAAAAAATCTGTATTTGTTGCAACTCTATCACACTTTCTGAAGAACCTTAATCTATAATAATCTTTATTTCTGGCTTCTTCAGAAAGCATTCCAATTGGAAGTATTGCCACGATATCCTTTCCGTGTATAAGTATTTTGTGTATTGTTACTGGGATATAATACCAACTATATTTTTCAACAAAAAGTTTTGCTGTATCTTCAACAAAATTCTTGAACTTCAAGGAATCAACTTTTTTGCCACAAGTTATTATTTATAGTATAATGCGAAATCGATTAATTAGTTGCTCCACTACACCAGTCACATCGTCAACAAGTGCGGGGTTAGAAAAGAAACGCCTGGACGTATTTCCATCGTTAGTAGACCCAGTTCCTTGTTGAACTGAATCGACTCATACCCATCTGTTCCTTTAAGGCCTTCTGAATTCGAAGTTTATTTTCCAGTTTTAGACTTTTGTGTTCGTCCTTGAGCGCCGGCCATCTTGCAAATGGTTTGCTCTAGGCAATATGAAGTATGCACTAAAGACGTGCAGTAGTATATCTGAAAGTATTGCAGAAACAGATATATCATATACATAACAGATACTACTGATATCAAAGAGCGAATGAGTGTAACTAATATGGTATGCTTTTGCTTGTGCGCACTCAAACTCTTGATACAAACATAAACAGTTCTTGATTGTTTTGATGAGAGTAACAGTTTTATCTGTTTCTTATTCTCAAATATCTGTTGTACCATGAGTATTTTAAAGCAATTTGTGGTGTTACAGATATTTTTGAAGATTATGTGTTTTATATGATGAAGGTAAAACGAACATATGGTACTTCAACTTCGTGGGTAATAACCAAAATTGATGTAATTTTTATTGATTAGTTTTCGTTTTTTTATGTTTAAGGTAAACTTGACTTTTTATTGTATTAATTAAGTTGAATGACTTAGAAATATTATTATTTACTACATTATTTTAATTAAAGAAGCTCGCGTTATACAAAATAAAAAGTGATGTTTTGCAATTAGAACCAATTTATTTAAATTTTTTAAAACCTTAGATCTTCAAATGATTATATCTGATTATAAATTCTAATGTTATAATTGTATATAACATTTAGTTATAGTTTTAATTATGCCTCATTTTTAAGCATTTTATAACTTACCAATAGAAACTTTAAATTGTATCAGTTAAATCTAAAATATTTAGGTAACGGTCATAAAATGGAAGTAACACAACAACATAAATAGTATAATTATATATGCCTAAGAAAATAAAAAGCAATGCTGGCTTTGTTTCTTTTGTAATGTGCAATGTTAATACGTTTATAACTTAAAAATGCCAAATGCATTATTCTAGGTAAAAATTGTAAAGTCAAATGTGAGTTATTTTTGGTTATATACCTGTTTTGTATTTATCAAGAATGTTTATTATTTTATGACTTTAAGAGTGGCATTTTTTTTGTTAATAAAAAGTACACCAACTTTTTTTTACCTCTTATAATAGCAAATAATACATATACAGTACTTATACAGCAGCCGCGTTAATTTACCTGAATGAATGACATGGTTTAACCCATTATGTGCCATTACCACAATTCTTAGGAATTTTTAAAACTCCTTTTTTATTACTTATGGCTTTTGATGTAAACTTATTGCTTTTTCTGTAACCGAACAGATTTTTTAATACCGTGAAGTGACCTTATAAATATATAAAAATCCTTTGTTAGAGAAACAGACCTTGAAGTAAAGTCTTTGATATAAGTCTTCTTATGTAACTGAGTGCAAATTTTAAAAAATAAATACATAATTAATTTGTGGTGTTTTTAAAAATGAATAACATTGACATAACAGAAAAAATATTATCTAATTTATATAAAATTAGTGAAAAGAGAGGGCGAAGCAAGATATGGGATTGCTTTGGGGTAATTAAAGATGAAATTGATGTCGAACTCTTAAATCTAGTTGCGTGCAAAATGTGAACAAATGTATATAAAGACAATAAAAACGGACTATCTAATTTAAATAAACACAAGTGTTATACAGTGTTAAAAAAATTAAAGTGTAAATAATTTGATTGAACCAAATCAGGAGACCAAAAAGGCTTGCACAGATGTCTTGACCGAATGGGTTCTTGGAGACATTCGACCATATTCATTAGCAAAAGATAACGGGCTAAAAGCTTACACGAAATTAATGTTATGGCTTGGTAACAAATTCGGAACTGGCCTTAACATAGAATCTCTTATACCACATCCAACACCAATTCACCGAAATGTTGAGAATAGTTACAGATAGAGGAAGTAATATTAAGGCAGCTTTAAGAGAGCACGAAAATATTAACTGTATAAATCACCTCCCTCATTATATTGGGTGATTTTTTTGAGGTTAGGATTTTCATGCATTAGTATTTGACAGATCACGTGAGATTTCAGACATGGTGCCAAAGAGAAAGATGCTCAGTATGCTTTGACATTTCATCATGAATAGACTTACTAACGAGCAACGCTTGCAAATCATTGAATTTTATTACCAAAATCAGTGTTCGGTTCGAAATGTTCAAATGTGACAAATTTTGTTCAGCGATGAGGCTCATTTCTGGTTGAATGGCTACGTAAATAAGCAAAATTGCCGCATTTGGAGTGAAGAGCAACCAGAAGCCGTTCAAGAACTGCCCATGCATCCCGAAAAATGCACTGTTTGGTGTGGTTTGTACGCTGGTGGAATCATTGGACCGTATTTTTTCAAAGATGCTGTTGGACGCAACGTTACGGTGAATGGCGATCGCTATCGTTCGATGCTAACAAACTTTTTGTTGCCAAAAATGGAACAACTGAACTTGGTTGACATGTGGTTTCAACAAGATGGCGCTACATGCCACACAGCTCGCGATTCTATGGCCACTTTGAGGGAAAACTTCGGAGAACAATTCATCTCAAGAAATGGACCGGTAAGTTGGCCACCAAGATCATGCGATTTGACGCCTTTAGACTATTTTTTGTGGGGCTACGTCAAGTCTAAAGTCTACAGAAATAAGCCAGCAACTATTCCAGCTTTGGAAGACAACATTTCCGAAGAAATTCGGGCTATTCCGGCCGAAATGCTCGAAAAAGTTGCCCAAAATTGGACTTTCCGAATGGACCACCTAAGACGCAGCCGCGGTCAACATTTAAATGAAATTATCTTCAAAAAGTAAATGTCATGGACCAATCTAACGTTTCAAATAAAGAACCGATGAGATTTTGCAAATTTTATGCGTTTTTTTTTTTTAAAAAGTTCTCAAGCTCTTAAAAAATCACTCGTTACAATACAAAATTGTATTAAATCTTCACCACAAATCGATGAAATCATTGCAGCCTCATCAAAACTGGTCAAATTCCTCAAAAATCTGGTTTGAACTGTGACTTAATTACGTCTGTAAAAAGTTTTACACCCACAAGATGGAATACAGCATATCTAACGTTATTCTCAATAAAAGTTAACTTCTTCGATATTAAAAAAATACTTGATGAGAAAAATTTAGCTGAGAAATACAGCTCTATAAAATAATTATCGTATAACCTATAAATTATTCTTATTAGGTATATTATTATTTTTACTAAATTATTTTAATAAAATAAGCCAGTGTTTTGCAAATTAAATACTGAAGTTTTGCCATTAGAAGCAATTTATTTAAATTATTTAAAAACCAACGTCAGAAAGATCACAAATGATCATAAATATGCAATACATATTTTTCCGTTAGGTAATGAATTAACTGTAATATAAATAAATACTTATTTGTAGATTTAGGGCAAAATTCCAAAAAAATATTTTTTTTTTATAAAACAGCAATATATTTTACATTTATAATTATTTGGTCTTAATAGCACGCTAATAAAATATAATTAAAAATATAAATTTAAGAATTCACTGCATTTAACTTCAATGAAGCATACATATGTATGTTCATACATTTAGTTAAGACAATATTGCATTTTTAGATAAACTATTTTGCCGTATAATACACACATACGCATCAACGCATATTTATTCACAGCGTACAACAAGTACTTGTGGTACAACTATTAATATCTGTTTATATCTGTTTTCGCGTATAATAGGCAAACAGATATGATACTCACGTTCTCACTTTACTCATTCGCACCCAAACAGTGAAAAACAATATCAATATCAACTTATATCAGAAATACAAAAATACGCATCTGTATGCACTCAAAAGAGTAGGCATACAAAACAGATGCAAACAGATATATCTGTGCACGTCTTTAGTATGCACTCCATAAATTTTATGCGAGCATGTAAGGAGAAAACGCCCATTTTGATGCTTTACCATCAATAGCTTTGCTTGAAACTAATTTAAGATTATTCATTGCAATTAGTGAGTTCGTAACTCAGTTAACTATATAGCACAGAAAATAAACTCATTTAAATAATACCTTTTTCACTTCCATATTTGTTATTTTCACAAATTGTAATTTAATTTCATGTATTTGGAGACAAATTTTATGAATTTATAAAAGATTATTAATTATTTAAACTTTTTTTTAATTGATAGTATGGAGTCTTACCTTCCATTTTGTTATAGCGGGAGCACCGAGCACGACCGAGCAACCTTTCCTTTTTTTCAAGGAAGTTTGTAATCAAGGCACGGTATAAAACAAATTTTATTCTATCATATCTTTTAAACCATATGAGCGAACTTTATATATATTTTTTTAAATACGCAGAAAAGGATATATTTGAAATCAAATCACTATTTGAATCAGAGCATTAAAATTATCTTACGTACAAACACTATAGAAGTGCGTAAACAGTTTTCAATATTTTGGACCAAAATATACATGTGACTTTACTTCCTTATTTCAAACACAAATGAACGTTTTTTTGGCATACAATTTATGGATTCTTCATACTGAATCAATTTTCTACAAAACTACGGCATTACATTTTTAAATTTTATGTTTCGAAAAAACTAATTATTGCACAAAAAATCCCACTGTGCGACATCTTCCTTTTTGGCATTTCCTTCAATTTCCAGAATCTAATAAATTTCGGTTAAAAAATAAAACTCTGTTTGAACAAACTTGCAAGGAATATGTTGTATTTTTAGCCAATGATGACCCTAAAACTTTCCCCAAATTTCACCTGTGATAATAGTGGATACAAATCATAACATAGCAATATATCGACAGGTCTCCAAAATCGTTTCTATATAATGAAGGGACAAAAATAGAAGGAGATGTCAGATATTTTTGAAATTTAGTACACTATCATAAAATGGCTTGGTTAAAAAAATATGAATTTTTTTATATATTGGTGCAAGGACACGTCTACCTCCCATGTGTCTGTCCTGAAACTGAAAAATGTAAGTTTAGCTCCAATAATACCTTCAAAACTACAATAGATTTTATTAAAATCGAGGCAAGGACTTAAGGTCCTGGTATGTGAATTGATAATTATAAGATATATATTTATATAAATTTAGGTTAAATCGGATTATTAATGTGGAAAATAGAAAAACATATTTTACGGTTCAAAAATCATGAATTTAGGCATTTCAAAAAACACCTTTTTTTATTTTTGGTAAAATAAAAAAATTAGTGTCCAATTTTTGATTACGCTATTAGATAAGAGTATAAACTAACAATAAAAGGAAAAGAATATCTAATTTTATATAGGCATGAAATGATACCACTGGGGTATCGATATTTTTACTCGATACCTATCTGTTATCGAATAAAAAGCATCGATACTTATTTGTATCGTTTTATTTATCGTAGGATTAAAGTAAAAGAAAAGAGCGGTAATTACATGGTTTCAATTATGTAATATAATGTATACATATAATAAAACAGTAACTCATTTCCTGTCTGTCTATCTGTCTACGTTCGCATCTCGTAAAAACTACTGGATGGATTTTAACAAAATTTTGTGAGGATGTACCTTAGTATCCAATATAGGATACTTTTTTCGCGAAAATATCTTATTGATATCTCCAGGTTTGAATTCAACTCGGAATAGTGATTGGGGCCAGGGTTGTCAGATATGGCGATTTCTCGCCAAACGAGGCTATTTTCAATCTTATTTGACTATAAAATTTTGGATTTGGCGACATAGCGACTTTTTGGCGATATTGTTGACGACTTTTCATTGACTTTTAGCCAACATTAAAAACTGAATTAAAAGTAAATTGTTTTTCATATTTAAATATGATTTTACTTCTTTAAACCGAAAACTTTCGAAAAGTTCACGAACATCTTTCCATTTGCGTATTTAAACATTTTTTTTCTTCTGCAAACTGGAAACTTTATATAAAGTTCGATTTTTAAATGTTTCAATTACTTATCACAAACAAAATTTTTTGTTTTCAAAAATTTTTATAAATAACATACTTTTGGATACTTATCAATCATAATAGAAAATATTACCTTTTGTTTTAGAAAGATAATAAGCAATATGATATTATATCTAATTATGTACAGCTACATTAGTATCATACTTGATGTGCTGGTAATTCTGTTGAATTCTTTATACTTATTTTTTACATACAAAGGAAGTTTTAAAGCAAGGATTAAGTTCGTTTTATTCTCTCTAAGTTGAAAGAATATTTTTTTACAAATTAGGTGATCAATTTTACAGAAAAATTGGATTTTTTAAAATTTATATGCTGCTAATTACTGGATAGAAAGATCGATTTCAATAATGAATTCCACCAAAAATCGACTAAGAAACACATGCTATTAATTTTACGAATTGAAATAGGGCATGTGGCACACATCTGTTGATCTTTAGTAATGTTGAATAAATTTATTTCCTATAAAAAATATTCTAAATAAGAACACGTTGATAAATACCTTAAGGATGGGTAAATTTTTTCAATGTTTTAGGTAAAATTTTTTACCTTTCTCGTGTTCAGTAATCATCTATATATATAAAGCACAAAATGTGTTTGTTTGTATGTTTGTTTTTTTGTTCGTCGGAAAGCTATAGCTGCCCTTATAAAATTTTCACAGTTTGTTATTGGATACACAAATGGTAAAATAGGGTACTTATTTTTTTGATATTCTACGTAGACGTGGTACCTCCCATACGTACTAAATATTTATCATCGTGTTGCTTGGTAACAGTAATAGGAAGCGCCTTGAAATTTTGCAACTGTAACCTCTATATTAAAAAGCATAGTTTAGAGAAAAATAGACTAGATTGGAATAGTCGGCGTGGTACCTCCCATACAAAGTGAAAAATTATTATCGTGTATCTGGAGAACTACAACATACAGAACCTTGAATCTTTGCATGAGTAACCCCTGTGCAAGTGTACATAGTCCTCCAAAATACAAAATTAATTGGGACAGTGGGCGTGGTACTTCCCATATAAAGTGGGAAATTATTATCCTGTATATAGAGAACTGCAATATGTAACGCCTTGGAATTTCCATGAAGTAACCACCATATTAACGTACGTAGTTTAGCTAAACACAGACTGAATTGGAATAGAAGGCATGGTACCTCCCATACAAGGTGAAAAATTATTATCGTGTCCTAGCGAACTGCAATAGATAGCGCCTTGAAACTTTGCATGAGTAACCCCTGTGGAAATGCATATAAAATGCTAAATTACAGAATGAATTGGGACAGTGGGCGTGGTACCTCCCATATGAAGTGAAAAATTATTATCGTGTACATAGAGTACTATAATAGGTATGGTCTTAAAAGTAGGTACAAGTAACCATCGTACCCATGAGTACACTCTGGAAAAAGGTAGGCCGGATTGGGACAGTGATCGTAGTATTCCCTGTACAAAGTAAAAAATTATCTCGATTATCTGTATCTAGAGAACTGCAATAGGTAGCGTCTTTGAATTTTGCATCAGAAACCCCCATACGAAGATACATTATGTAGAGAAACACAGACTGAATTGAAATGGTGGGCGTCGTACCTCCTATACATAGAGAGAAATTATTATACCTAGAAAACTGCAATCGATAGAGCCTTGAGGCTTTGCACGAGTAACCCCTATGATAATGCACATAGTCTACCAATACATAAACTGGATTGGGGCAGTTGTTGTGGTACCTCCTACACAAATTGAAAAATTATTATCGTGACCCTGGAGAACTACAATAGATGGAGCCTTGAAACTTTACACAAGTAACCCTCAGAATAATGTGCATGTCTTGCAAAATACAAGCAGGATAAGAATGGTGGGAGTAGTACCCCCATAAAAAGTAAAAAATCATTATAATGTTAATACACCCAATTCTGTTTTTACACGGTCTTTTTTTACACGGTTTTGATTTAACACGGTTTAAAAATAAAAAAAATATTTTTTTTACACGATTTTATTGCATCAAAATCATTTGGGCTTAGATTTTATTTGTAAAATTTAAGTTAAGCGAAATATTTTTATATCAAAAATTTAGAGGAATTCCCTTTTTGTGCATACAAGTATTTTTACTTGTTAGAGCAATTGAAATGTGTTAATAGTTTGTGAACTATCAATGCATCTCTACAATAGTGCTGGCAAATTCTACTATTTTCTATTACTTGATACAACTCAATACTTTTCAATTGAGTACTCAATATTACTCAATGCTTCCGTTTATATACTAGCAGAGGATATTTATCGTCGTAGTTGGCAAATATTTTTATAAATTTATTTCTAAAATGACTACCGTAAAAGCATCGATTAACTACTTTTGTGTATTGAGTACCCAAAAAAATTATCCAGTATCGAGTGCTCGGTACCCACTACTCAATACTTTGCCAGCACTACTCACAAGAACACGACGAAAACTACAACGCAAAGCCATTTTTTTAGAAAATAAAATTTAAATTTTAGATCGCCTTCGAAATAGAGAACGCTCAACATTTCTTAGCAAAATGTTCGCTTTAGACGAAGCTACAGTAAGAACTATAAAAAAAATAAAATTCAATTAGGCAATCGTTGATTTCTGGAACGAAACTATCTGTTAAGTCTTCATCATACACTAAATATGCAAATAAACGGTACAAATACACTTTACCTATATGATTTAGTAAAATAAACATGATTTCTTGTTCTTAAAAAATTTTTCGTTTTTAACTAATTTTAATAGGTTTTAGAGATAAGGAACCAATCACATATTTTTGTATATGATTAATGTCTTTTTTACGGTTTTTTTTTTTACACGAATTTTTTTGGAACCAATCTACCGTGTAAAAACAGAATTAGGTGTATGTGTAGTCAAGCAAAAAACAAATGGGTTGGGAACAGTAGGCGTCGTACCTTGCATATAAACTAAAACATTTTTGATGAGAGAATAACGTACATTTTCGAGTTAAAGTTTGGATAGCTAGTTTTATATAAAAAACAAAATACTTAGATATTTTGGCGACTTTTTTCTATTTTTGATGAATTTTAATAATTTAAAATTAAAAAAATATTGTATATATTAGAGGGATATTTTAACAAAAAACTGTTTTACCGATTTTTCACAACGATTTTGGCGAAATAGGTGAAAATAAATCTGACAACCTTGGTTGGGGCTAGCGTTTTCGACTTCTAGGTTGGCTATACTTTTTTCTTTAAAACCATTATTTTGAGGCCAACTTTTATTTACTCAGGATTAAACCATAGCTTTAATAATGACTGGAATTCATTTGCGACTCTTCAGTTGGTATGTATAAAAATTCTTTTTTCGGCTTTTAAATTCCGTAACTAATTTTCGAAATTGTTGTTCACCATTTACTTGTTTTTATTATGTGTGTGAAGATAAATACGTATTTAACTAGCAGAGACAAAATTTAAAAATATAGCATGCGATATATGGGAACATTTAGTACGTATTCTGTCACACTTTTTTCCAAAAGTATTTGTGAACATTTTTATAACATTTTGAAAATGTGACTTAGTGAAAATTTCTAGTATATGAGTTCTCTGACGGAAATAGCCACTGTGTCCAAACCCTTCCATGTATGGGAAACATTTTTTATAAAATGCTATATTTTTTCAATTTAAATACGTATTTAACTTCACACACATTAATATTGCCACGTTAAAACGAAATTATATTAACTGATTTGAATTTTTCACTCCCGGATAAATTAGGGGCGGTTTGAATAACATAGGTAACTTTGCTCGCTCACGTTGTCCATTACCTTTATGTACTTTTGGCATTGTCGCTTCTTGAGAAGATTTTGGACTTCGTCATCATTTTAATACAGTGACGCATCTAATTACCACTTGCAGTTTGAGTTTTTGGGAATTAGCTATATTTGTTATTGTCATACTGTCTTCAGTAGTCATCAATTTTATTGTCACTACTTGACAACAAAAACTAACGTAGCAGTTAAATTAAGTAATTAGCTCTTATATTTTTTCACTGTTCTCGTTTACATTTGTAATATTTTAATTAAAGAGACTCATAAGCGAGTCCTCGTACTGGTGTTTTCGTTTATTATTTGTATTTCTAAAGCAATAAGACCGTTGCAAAAAAGAAAAATTGCAAACAACTTTGCAAAAAAACAATAAAACGTGGTTAATACAACGTTTTATTGTTTTTAAAACGTGGTTAATACAACGTTTTATTGTTTTTATTTTTAGCTTTATTGTTTTTTCTAAAAATCACACACTAAATCGGGTATGTTCTGTAATTCGAAACTGAGTGAAATTTAAATCGAATAAATTTTTAAAGAAAAATATAACTTAGTTGCGCCTATTATTTTAAGACATTAGCAATCAAGGAAGTTATGTGAATGGTCTTTAATCAAATGTATAAAAAATAATATCAAAATGTTGTAAGATTTAAAAGTTATGACAATTTAAAATTTCATTCGGATTCAATTTCACTCGGTTTCGGATTACACAACATACCTGAATATGTTTTTATTTTATGTTTATTGCGAGCTTAAAGTATCACTTATCTTGTGTATTTATTTTTACCACCCTTGCATTTGTTTTGGCTTGTATTTTAGACATTTTTTTACGCGTGGATGATATGAGAATATTATATTTATGTAGTTGAAATTGCATTATTTAAATTTTGAGTAGTTCATGTTTTACCTCATTTTAATGATTTCAAAAATATATAATGCATTTATCCGTACTTAACTGTTTTTAATATCATTATAGATAACTCCCGATCGTCTCAAAAAAACAAAGAATATAAAAAAGATGAGGACTTCGATGAATCTAGTGCAATTGAAAAATGCGACTTAAAAGAAAAAGCTGATGATATGGGAAGTGATGCAAAAAAAGACATCATTTTTGAAAGCATAACATCGTCCGAAATAGCAAGTAACTCCACAAAGCGACACTTCTCTGATATAGATGAAGATGAAAGTGACGAAATTGATGATAATAAAAAGAAAAGAAAAAAAGAGTTGGAAAACACAAAGGACACGAAACAAAATAATGTGCGTATTCCTAACAGAGTAGATAAAAATTTTAAACAATCGATTAATTCTAAAAATACTACAACTACCGCAAATAAAAGTTCTTTTTTATGTGAAAAAGAAGAAGCTAAGAACAAATTTCATGATACCGATATAGAGGACGATGACTCTAAAAGTGATCCACTTTATAATGGAGGATTAAAAGTTCCTCCATTAAAAATTGTAATTCCTCAACAAAGTTGTGCTATTGACAGCGACGGAAATGGATCTAGAACGGGTAAAATGAATATTTCAAGAAATGCTGCATTACCATACGTTGTTAGTTCAAATAGCGATTCAAATGAACGAGATGCATCAATTTTAAATACAAGTCCCCGGGATAGTCCCATTAAAATTAATCTCTCTTGTGGAGATGATAAAAATTGCAAACTTATGAATGAAGAAAAAAATTTGAGGGTCTTAAGAAGTGCACATCGCATTGGTTTAACAACTCATGATAGAAATTCAAATAATTCTTCACCACAAATGCCTAGCAATTCTCCCTCACCCGCTTCTTCAACAGCAAATGATTTAGTTGAAGGAAAGATTGGTTTCTCGAATGCAAATAACAGTCCCACTCACCAAAGTACATCATTTGAAACTGATAATATATTAAATCTTCCGAGTCCCTCTACATCGTCTACTTCATCTTCAAAAGAAGTTATGGGAAATATTACAGAACTTCACCCCAGAAAACGGAAAATTAAAGCAAAAAATGATGAGGTTAAATCATCGAGTACAGGAAATAATTCAAATAATGATCCCATTTTATGTACTGATTCTCATCCTCACGATATTCCATTTACAAACTGTTTTCAAATGTATATGACGATAAGAAAGCAAATAGAAAGAAAGTGGAAAAATATATTTTCTGTTAAACCAAGACCTCCACAAGGATTTAACGAATATTTAATTAACAAGAAAATATATATTTTGTATCTTCGACAAAATACTAACTCTCCAGAAATACCAAAATCTATTTCCTTAAAAATGAGAGATATATTTTTGATTCAACAGAAGGAACGATTTGATTTGTATCAACGACATGTAGTAGAAAAGGAAAAACTTTGTCTTAATGTAGAACAGGAAATTATTAGGATCCATTCGAAAGCGGCAAGAAGTATGTCATATCAATCCTATCCCTTTTCCGTGTGCACATATATTAAGGATGAGGAAGTATACAATATGCTAACTCCGGAAATAGACGATAAAGAGAAAAACGCCCGGTGCAGATTTAATGGCAGATTATTATTAAGCTGGCTTCAAGATGTTGACGACAAATGGGAAAAAATTAAGGTAACTTGTTTCTCATAATGAAAACCAAACTCAGGAGTTACGAAATATAGATATTTCTGTGAAAATTTAATTTCTATATATACATATATACTAGCTGTGCCCGCCACGTTGTAGGCGTCCTAACAATATATATTTTATTAGATTTTTCTTTGAAAGTAATCCACACAAAATTTTAAGACTCTTAATATTATTTATGTATAGTGCTTCAGTTATGGTTTATGTATATTCTATATATGGAGGTACCCACCACTGGATAAAATTTTAAAATTTATATAAAGTTCTAAAGTTATTGCAGAGTTCTTTAAATAGTGTATAAAAAAATGAAAGGTGGTGTCAAGGTTTTTTTTTTATGATTTTATTAGTTTATATATATATATATATATATATATATATATATATATATATATGTATATAAAAAAAGTTTACATAAGGAAATATAAATATATATATATATATATATATATATATATATATATATATATATATATATATATATATATATATATACATATATAAATATAAAAACTCTCAACTAAGCATTTTAACACAAATTGCAGCAAAAATTTACAAAGAATACTTTCAAATGGGTCGCTCTAAACATTGTACTGAGGAAGAAAAATAATAATAAAGAAGCTCCACAGTAATGATAACAGTCAACGTAAGATTGCATAAATTATTGGAAGGTCACAAAATATGGTAGAATCCTCTTCAACCCACAAAATTAAACATCACGAAAACAAAAAGGGACGATGATCGAATTAAGGTGTTATCTACGCGAAATCCTTTCATGTCTGCAGTACAACTGAAAAATTAATTAGATCTACCAGTGTCAGAGTGGACTATTAGGCCCTGTTTGCGGGAAAAAATTAGTTTGGAAGGGCTACGCAAAAGGTTCCGCTGTTAAACAACAGACAAAAAAATCCCGCTTAAATTTTGCAAAGATTCACTCCGAATGGATTGGTCCTGAAGGCATACAAAAATGGAGAAACATCCTGTCTGATGAGTCCAAGATTAACTTAGTCGGGCCTGATGGAAGAACTTGGGTAATACTTCCAAAAAACAAAGCTTATGACCCCAAGTCTACGACATGGTCTTAAGCATGGTGGTGGAAACATTATGATATGGGGATGTTTTTCTTGGTACGGCATTGGACCAATATTTTGGATCAAAGAAAATATGGACAAACATCTTTATTTCTATATCCTGATGATGTTATGCAAATGCCTCTGAGATGGCATTATCAACAAGATAATGATCCAAAGCATACGTCTAAGGTCGTGAAGAAGTGATTTGGGGGGAAAAATATTAACCTGATGGTGTGGCCTTTTCAATCGCCAGACTTAAATCTAATAGAGAAACTATAGAAAATGCTTCTCTGAAAGCAAAAAATAAGGAAGATTTATGGACAATATCGCAACAAGCTTGGTATTCAATTCCATTAGCAACTTGTCATGCACTGGTCGAATCAATACCTAGTAAATGCTTGGCAGTTAAACAAAACAAAGAATTTTCAAAAAAATACTAATAAATTCAAAATAATCAGAAATACCTAGTAACATTTTCTTAAATTTTCTTGCTCGACAGATATTAATGACTATTGAAAATAACAGCATATATGTATGTATTAATTTTTATAAATTTTTTGTAACTTTTTGTTATACAGTGCATAGAAAACTCTACATACCCCCTATTTATTTCAATTCTAAGAAATATAAGCAAGATGTAGAAATTTCTTTTTAACCAAATAAACTGGCATTAGGAACAGGTAATAAAAGTGAATAAAAAATCCAGGTTCAAATTATTTATTTAAAATATCAGCAAATAATCAATTTTAAGGCACAGAAAAGTCTACATACTATGTATAAAAAATGATTTAATGTCTATATTAAATGTATCCAAAGTTTCAATTAATAATTTGTGGGTACACAAATATGCGTTAAACCGCCTTCAGCCTATTTTTCATAAAAATTTCCTAAACTTATCCTAAAATGTGATTCCATTCTTCAGTTAGTGAATTCTTTAGATTATGATTATTTTTTATAATTTTTTTCTAATTCTGCGATCTAGTTCTTCCCATAAGTGCTCAATGGGGTTTAAATCGGGCGACTGAGGTGAATAATGTAGTTGGTGAGGTAGGTACATTATATATATTATATTCTTTTACAATGCCAGCATTGTGAAAGGTATCGCTATCCTGCCGAAAATAAATACCAGCCAGTATTTAGTCTCAATTTGTTTATCCATTTCTTTAAGAAGATTTAAATTAATAAATAGGCCCATCGCAATCTAAATGTTATAGTAACTGGACGTAAATTATATAGGATCATTTCTTCTGTCTCCTATTAGAACCCAATCATATGAAAACATTTTGCGGGTTTTTTGCAATAAGAAGGAAAAAAAATTGTTTTCGCTACGCAAAAGAGCGAGATCTTCGTGTGCCAAAGTACTTAGGCGTGAAAAAGGTCTACACGATGAGCGTCTTCGTGCTAAAGTTCTTTCTGCCCCTCGGGGTAGTAAGAGCTTTTGGTCATTTGTCAAAAGAGTAAAGGATAATGCTAGTTCCTCAATTCCGACGCTTTTGAAAGATGATCAAATATTCACTGACCCGGCTGACAAAGCTAACCTTCTGGCTGGTCAATTTGCAAGAAATTCCTACTTACCGGAAAGCAATCAGCCACTACCCGTGCTTGACAGAGTATCAGTAACTATGCCAAAGATATTCTTTCGAGCACGTGCAGTTAAAAAGGTCTTAGCAGATCTTAATATCAACAAGTCTTCTGGGCCGGATGGCATTCCAGCACTGGTCTTGAAACAGTGCTCTTCGACACTAGCACGTCCATTAGCGACTCTTTTCAGCACCTTGTATCATACTGGTGAGTTTCCAATGTGCTGGAAGTTAGCTAATGTAACGCCAATCCCCAAAAAAGGAGAGGCTAACAACCCTGAAAATTACCGCCCAATTGCAGTCTGTTCTACTCTTTCTAAGGTAATGGAAAGTATGCTAAATTTTCATCTTGTCAAGTATCTGGAGTCCAACAGCTTACTAAGCGACCGCCAGTATGGTTTTCGTAGGGGGCGCTCTACAGGGGACTTGCTGGCCTTCCTTTCGGAAAAATGGTGTCAATCCATTCACCATTTCGGCGAAAGTAAGGTGGTGGCTCTAGATATCTCCAAGGCCTTTGATAGAGTGTGGCATGGTGCACTCCTGTCAAAACTTATTGCTTTTGGTGTCGGTGATATCTTTTCTCGATTTATATCGAGCTTTCTCAGGGATCGCACTATACGAGTTGTTATAGATGGGATTTCATCAAACGAGTTCAAGATTAATTCAGGGGTACCGCAAGGCTCTGTTCTTTCTCCTACCCTGTTTCTTATTTTTCTAAATGACCTTCTCTGTCAAACTTCCAACCCTATCTACTCTTTTGCAGATGATAGCAGCATTTGCCATTCGTATTCATTCTGCAGACGGCCGAGCCTTTTAGAGATTGGGGCCAAGCGGCGAAACATGAATGATACGCTCAATCACGATCTCGTAACAATATCTAATTGGGGCCGGGCAAATAGAGTCGACTTTAACGCTCGTAAGACTCAATGTTGTATGCTAACGCACCGGCGTTCGGCCGATAATGGTGCTACATCTGTAATTATGGGTGGTATAAGTATTAAGGAATCAGAAGCTCTTGATGTTCTTGGCATGAAAATCCAGTGTGACGTTCGATGGACTAAGCACATTTTTCAAGTCTCAAAAGAAGCTTTCAAGTGTCTCGGTTTTCTCAAACGGTGTAAAACATATTTCACCTCATCCGATCTCCTTACTATTTATACCACTTACATCCGGCCAAAAATGGAATACAACTCTCATGTATGGGCCGGTGCTCCAAAGTCTATTTTGGAACTACTTGACCGCGTCCAGGAGAGGGCGAAGAAGCTCATAGGTGACAGTAGGGTATCCAACTCTATTGACTCTCTTGAACATCGACGCAATGTGGGTTGTGTTTCGCTGTTTTATCGCTACTACAATGGAATGTGCTCTGATGAGATTAGGGAACTAGTTCCCGATATCCGCACGTTTTCGCGCACAACACGCTTTTCATTAAGAGCTCATCCATTTGTGGTCGATTGGCCAGTGAATCGCACAATGCATTACAGAGAAAATTCATTTTTTAGCCGTACAGTTTGCTTGTGGAATCATCTTCCTACAGAGGTCTTTCCTGTCAACTACAATGTTGGAAAATTCAAATCGAATGTCCACAAACATTACTCCCTCTATCCTCCTTCCCATAACCTAATTTCCTAGTTCTGGCACAATGCTTTGCATGAGTAGGGGTCATCCCCTGAGTGCTGGTCCGAAATAAAAAAAAAAAAAAAAAAAAAAAAACATAAAAGAAAAATTCGTGTATGCTTAGCATGGAAGTGAAGAATATACATGTAGTTTTACATAAATTTTTAATAACTACATGGTCCGCAGATTATTACTCATGCACTGTTACCTATTGGTCAGTTATCGGAGGAAGCACAGGAAGCTCGTTATAAAGATTTTAAATCATACAGAGAACATTTTTCACGGAAATGCAGTCGTGAAAAATCCAATGACGGTATTTTCAATAGATTTTTAATAAGCTCTGATCCTATTATTAGTAATATGAACAAACATTACAAAAAGAAAATTAGCGTGTTACCACAGCAGGTATTGGACCTTCTATTATTACCTGAAATGTCTGAAGAAAATAATTCCGCTGATATTTATTTTTATGACAGCGAATATGAAGACTAATAGTATTAAACATAAAATGTAAATTTATGTTAATAAAAACTTTTTAATAAATAAAGATTAGTATGGCCTATTTCCGCGAAAATTTAATATATATACGAAATCATTTATCATTTCGTTGAATTTTTGTATTTGGAGATACTAACCTAAAAAAATCAAATTGCCCAAATATCATTCATTTATCTTCCAAAGCAATTTAAATATTCATACGTTTAAATAATTTTTTTTTCAAAAATGATTTTTTTTAAGTAGTAATAATGGCTATCTATAACGCCTGAATTAAGAGCTGTTTTTTTAGCAATTTCAACCCAATGTGCGTCGCTTAACATAACAATAGCACAGAAGTGGTTTTATTTGTTAACGTGAGGTTTTGCAAATACTTGCGTTTTGTGGGCATGCGGCTATGACATCCATTATTTCTAAGTATACTTCGAACTGTTTCTGAGTGAAATGACATAATATTATTAAATTGTAGGTATTTTGAGATTTCCTGTGTGTTTCTGTGCGCTGTATTTCTTCGATTTTGTTTTATCTTCTCAAGATTCTGGCGTTTTATATGATTAGTTACTTTAGGTGGACGGCCACACTTGGGGGGGTTATTTCGTATTTCGATTCGAAAAGGAAATCATTCAAATTTGTATGACTTTAACATTGTGTTTCGAAAAAGATTTCTTTCGAATCGAAATACGTAATAACCCCCCTGGCCTTACTTTCAAAGCATTTTATTTCTTTACAGTTTTTTATTATAGTTTGTACAATTGCCTTGGAACACACAACTAACCCGAAGAAATTTTCCACCTTCGTAGTACTTCACAATAAGCTTCCGTAACTCCAAACATATTTTTTCTTTTTCACACATTTTGTAAATTTTATTAACTTTATGATAAAAATATTAATAGAAAATAAGAATAATTACAAAACAGATACAGACAATTGCGCTCATATATATCAATCAACAAACACAAAAATGAAAAACAAAAGAACAGTCAGTGACAAAGCTTAAAAGCTTCAACAACGGACGACACTGCAATATAATTTATGTAATTTTAATTTGTTTGTTTTGTTTTTTAAATTGTTTTATTTTAAATGTATATTTACTGTTTTTAGTCAAATTTTCCTGAAGATGACCAACAAAGTTGGTCGAAATATTGGAATAAAATTAGTTAAAAAAACAACATAAGAGTTTTTTTTTGTAATTTATTGAATACTAGGACCAAAAAGCCGAACATACTTTAACAATTATTTATGCTCTATTAAAAAAAAAAACTTGAAAAACAATCAGTCAAAAAATAGCACTTCACTTCAATTTGTACTAATATTAAGTACATATTAAAAAGAATTATAAATGATGCATTTATTACGTTGACCATGATTTGTACATTATAATTATTACCTTGTTACATGTCCTTTATTTGTAAAAACGTATTTCTGCTACTTTTAATTACTTGATACTACTAAATACTTATCAACTAGGTACCCAATAGTACTCAATACTTTAGTTTACATAATAGAAACGCACTGTTAATCAGAGTTTTAAAGAAGTTGTTCAAATTTATATTTAATTTGTTTCTAAAACTATAATGATACAAGTATCCAGTTACTTTTTTTGAGTATTGAGTACTCAAAAAATTTATCAAATACTCGGTACTCGATACCCACTACTCAATACTTTGCCAGCACTAGTCTGCACAACGTTTTTATATCGAATTTACAAGATTTTGCCATCTTTCCTTTGGAATTTTCTTCCAAAGCTCTGTTGTTTCGGGTGATTATCTTGCTGGAAGACCCACACCAGTGGCATTTCTGCTGAAGCATAAGGGAGCATTACTTCCTCGAGAATACCAACATAAATGTTCTTATCCATTGTTGTTTTGATCCAATGTATAGGTCCTGCAACATAGTAAGAAAAACCCCATATACCATTATGCTAGATCCACCGTGTTTTATGGTTTTAGTTGTAAATTTTGGATTAAATTCTTCGTTAGGGGGTCTTCTTACGTAGGAACTGGAACCCTTGCTTCCAAATGATACAATTTTGGACTCATAATACATAACAAGAAGTTGCAAAAAATTTACATGAAGAAATATATACTAAGTTATTTAATATATTCACTAATACCTGCCGAGCAAAAAATAGGTTAACTTTGAAAATAATGCCAGGTAAAAAATCTAACGTCAGAATTTAAAAAATGTTCATTAAAAACTTTCAACTAAACATATTAACACAAATTGGAGCAAAAATTTACAAAGAATACTTTCAAATGGGTCGCTCGAAACATTTTACTGATGAAGAAAAAATAATAATACGACGAAAACAAAAAGGGACGATAATCGAATTAAGGTGTTATCTATGCGAAATTTTTTTATGGCTGCAGTATAACTGAAAAATGAATTAGAGCTACCAGTGTCAGAGTGGACTATTAGCCGACGTTTGCGGGAAAAAATTTGTTTGGAAGGGCTGCGCAAAAGGTTCCGCTGTTAAACAACAGACAAAGAAAATCCAATTCCCTACACAAAGAAATTGATTTTTGTGCATATGCAGACGATTTCAATTTGATAATTAAATCTGATAGAAGTAAAAAAATTGTACTCGCACAGAAGTGTGAAAGAAATGTACACAAATGAGCAAGTTTTCATTTCTTGCACATACATATGTGCAAATGTGCTGTGAATATGATTAAAATATGACAAGCAAAGCAGATGCACGCACATGTGCAATGATACAAGAAGGAGTAAAAATGTGTAAAAATGGTGAGCAAATGCGTACCCTGGTTACTAGTAAGGGGAATTACTATTTCCGAAATAAAGTCCATGAGGATACTTAACATTATAATAAACAAACAATACAATTGGACTGACCATATTGATTATCTCACTGCTTCACTGACACAACGATTGAATATTATAAAATGCCTGTCTAGCTCCCGATTACGAAATCTCTTATTCTCTCGAAAATAAATTATTGTTTACATATTTTTGGTTTTTCGCCTAATTCTCAGTTAAGAAAACTTAAATCTATAACAAATTCAGCCATAAGAACTTCTTTAGGCGCTTTTCGTTCTACTTCGTTCTATTTCTAATATGCTCTATGAAACAAATATTAAACCCTTAATTTTGCAGAGAGAAACATTCACTTCAAAGCTGTTTCGAACTTTTCTATACAACATTAATACGCCTTTGTACCAGCTGGTGAAAAAGCAGAAAAACTCAAAAAAAACTCCGTAGTGTCCATCAGCTATATACAGATGCATACAGAATTGTGGTGGGCTGGATATACCTTCACAAATAAAGGTTCATAAATCGAAAAAACTCGCACCTTGGACATTAGATTCTACATCTATCATTACGCACCTTCACGATTGGTCAAAATCGGAAACGAACTCTGCTCAGTAAAAAGTAATGTTCGCTAAGATTAAGAACGAACTAAGCGATTACAAATTCCTGTTTACGGACGGGCAAAACTGACAGCTCTACTTCGTACAGTATAACGACTGAGAACAGTGTAATAAAGGTTTCTAACCGCCCTACATACTGTTCAATTTATTCTGCAGAACTTATAGCCATCCACGAGGCTATATTAATTGTTAGGGGAAAAAGTGGAAAATTCGCAATTTGTTCAGATTCTCTCTCTTCAATAAGATCTATTCAGAATATCGCATACAATGGGTATTATGTTTCAAATATAAGAAATGAGCTTAGTCTAAGATTCCCAAATTTAAAAATAATAAGGGTCCAGGACATTGTGGTATAACGGGAAACGAATTTGCTGACCTCACCGCCAGGAATGCTACACATCACCCTATACAGACGACTCACAACTATCTCCGCAGAGAACTAGACTCACTGATAGAGTTTGACCAGGATATCAGAAAAAAATTATTTAAATCATCTTCATCTTAGTATAAAAATATTAACTGCGAACGAAAACAATTTACACCTTCTTGAAATTTATGACCTTAGCTGTAAATAGATTAGACAGTATTAAATTTGAACGACTTCGTTTGGGTCACACTAAACTAACACATGAATCATTAATGAACCCCATCAGCATGCCTTTTTGCAACTGCCCTATTACATATCCCACAACACCTACCCACTTCCTTTGTGACTGTCCGAGATTTAGTAATTGCAGAAAAAGAATTTTTCATAATTCCGATCCTTTGTTTAAAAAAAAAAAAATCAAATCTATACAATTTAATCTATATCTATCTTTATATAAATCATGCCTACTACAATAAATTTTTAATATCTACTGAGCTGAAGGCCTATGCTGCAATTGCTCTTCCTTTTTTTAGTTTATTTTATAATTTATAATTATAAGGTAAATGAATGTAAATAAAATAAATATCGACGTTTCTCAAGCATTCGACAAGGTACGGCATGAAGGCCTTATATGCAAGTGAAAGCTGAACTTGCCCAAAAACTTCTATAAGCTCATAAAAATTATTTAACTGATCGAAAGTTCATACTAAAAGATGGAGATTTCAGCTCATTAAAGCCGGAGTTCCACAAGGTAGTATTTTGAGACCCATTTTTGCTGATGACACAGCTTTTTTAATTATTCATGAAAGCGACCAAGAAGCATCACAACATTTACAAGACCACATAATCAATTTAGAAAATGGTTGAAGAAATGGAGAATAAAGATGAGTGAACAAAATTGCACTCATATAACTTTCACACAGCGTAGGGTTTCGTGCCCCCCTGTTCGCATAAATAGCCAAATGATACCTCAGTTTTCAGATGTCAAAAACCTCGATATATGTACATCTTGATCGTCGCATTACTTGGAAAAGCCACATAGAATCCAAGTTAACACAAATGAAGTTAAAAGCAGTCCAACTAATCTGGCTTATTGGCAGAAACTGTACCCTCAGTTTAGACTGCAAACTTCTACTGTACAAGTCGATCCTTAAACCAATTTGGTGTTATCGGATTTAATTATGGGGTACTGCCTCAGCTAGCAATGTTGAAAAAATTCAAAGCCTACAAAATAAGATTCTACGAATGATCACTGTCGCTCCCCGGTATATAAAAAACTCTAATATCCGCAAAGATCTAAACGTGCCAACAGTTAAATCAGAAATAACGAAACATGCGGTAACGTTTTTGACGAAGCTTGAAACTCGTCGAAATCCTTTGGCGTGTAACATTCTTAATGCTCCTGGTTACATTCGACTAAAAACAAGAGATACTGCTTTTAAATTTTTAGTTTAGATTTATTAATTAGTTTCTGTATTTTGAAGTCGGGGAACTTTCTGGATCAGAATATGAAGTGAGTGATGTGGATATTATGGGATGAGAGACACTGTTTATGGATCTTTTTGCATCTAGGGATGATGATCGCGATCTTGACTCTTCGCCAATAAAATGGAACCACTTTCTACTCTGTTTGATGTCGAGGGGTGTCGAGGGTGTGCAAAAATTTATTATTTGTATTACCCGTTCTAATAGTGATTAAAATTTGTCTTTTTATGTGAGAAGTTAGTCTATAAAGTTTTATTGTGGTAGAAGCACAACTTGAGGTGCCGCAGAAGCCTTGAACAAATTGTTGGTCTTTAAATCTTAAATAATTATACTTTTTTATTTATGTTTTATTATATTTAATAGTTGAATTTCATTAAAACTACTAACTATGATTCCTAAACCAGGAAAAGACCACACAAAGGTAGATTCATATAGGCCTATAAGCCTTTTATCAAATATGTCAAAGCAGCTTGATAGGATGTTAATAACTAAGCTGAACCCCGTTTTAGGCGTCAAAGGATGTATTCCAAACCATCAATTCGGCTTCAGAAAAAAAAACATAATACAATTGAACAAACTCTCGGGTGAGTCAACGTAGTTAAGAAGACCTTTGAAGAAAGAAAATACTGCTCTGCGCTTTTTATTGACGTTTCTCAAGCATTAAATAAGGTATGGCCCGCTGGCCTAATATACAAGTTAAAACTGAATTTTCCCGTAAACTTATGTAAGCTGTTAGGTAATTATTTAACCGATCGAAAATTCATTGTGAAAAAAGGAAATTTTGTAAGCTCACCTGAGCCAATTGAAGCCGGTGTTTCCCAGGGCAGTATATTGGGGCCCATTTTATCTTTGTTGTATACTTCAGATATGCCAACTAGTGACCGAGTCCACACATCGACATTAGCCGATGACACAGCTTTTTTAAGCATTCACGAATATTCAATTTAGAAAAATGGTTGAACGCTCGTTTACAAGTTGACAACTTGCGTTGCCAATTCGATCACGATCGTTTACGAGTTGACAAGGATCGTTGTCAAACAAAAGTGACAACGTGGAGGTATCAAAGTGACCACATTCGTTGTTGATTTTGCGACGTCGTTTTTCTCTCGGTGAAAAAACGACGTTGGAATATCTGTTATTGTCGTATATGTCGTAACCTTAAGAACATTATTTAATTTATTTTTAATTTTTGATTCATGTCTTTTAATTCGGTAATGTAATTCTGGATAATGTGTCGGCAATTTAATTGTCTTCTCCCCTAAGATATTATACAATAAAATCATGTTTGTCTAATTCTAGACGCATTCTGGTTAAATTAGAACTTGGATTTTTTATAGAAAACAAGTAAGAAAGTGGTTTATAATCAGTGCGAACAAGAAGTGTTTTCCATATGTGTACGGTCGGAAATAAATCTTCGATAATAGTTAGAAAATGCTAAAAATCTTCTTACGCTATCCGTGTATTTTGGCGTTGAATAATTTTCTATTATCGAATATTTACTATCATCAGATAATATTCCTTTATCTGTACATTTATGACCAAGGTAGGTAACTTCTTTTATAAAAAATGAAAATTTTTCTGGGTGGAGTTTTAGATTGTGTCCTCTACGTAAATCAAAGACATCTTGTAGATTTGAAAGCATGTGTTTTTCTAAACATTCATCTTGGTTTGGTTTTAAACCATTAAAAACAAGTGTCATCATTCTTTGAGATGAATTTGGAGCTATTTTTAAATTATAACATAATCTAGTAAATCTATATGAACCTTTGTTACTAGAGAATTATGTTATATCTCGTGAATTTTCTTCGAGAGCAATTTGATGGAATCCAGACATTCCAAACATGAAAAATATTTTACGCGACCTAATTGGTCTTAAATATCATATATTCTTGCTACTAACTTTTTATTAATTTGTCTATAATTTATTACAAGTCTCTTTTATTTGCTGAGTTTGGAAGTGCTTTCTTTGGTACTAATAAAATTATACTTGTATTTTGATTGCGACGCACACTGGGTTGAAATACATAGTTTTTGAGGATCAATTCAGGGTAGGATATTTTTCCATTACCTTTCACCTAATACCAATACAGTTTGATAAAACAAAGCATTTTTAAGTATATTTCAGTGCAGTGTTATTACAAATAAGGGAATTTAAGTTAAAATATAGATTACAAAAATAATTAATTATATAATAATTATTTTCGTGATCATGATCACCATCTACTTGATCATCATCATTATCATCATCATCATCATCAGCATCATCATCATTATCCTCATTATCATAATCATAATTTTGATCACACAAATTGGTTTTGTTTGGAACTGGAGATATCATTAAATCCATTGCCTGCTCTGGCAAACTTTGAACCTTCTTTGGTGGCAACTTTCGCATGCTCGAAATAATTGGGTCAGAGCTTATTAAGAATAAATTAAAAACATCTTTAAGGGGTTTTTCGCGTCTGCACTTTTGTGAATGAAACTCTCTATATTTCTTAAAATCTTTATTCCGAGCTTCTTGCGCTTCTTCCGATAATAGCCCAATGGGTAAGGGAGCATTATTAATAATTTCGGCACCGTGTATTAGGTATTTTTTGATAGTGACACATTTGTGAATCCACGCAGCATCTCCAATGCTTCTATATGCCCTGATGTTCTTAATTTAATCTGTGTGGCAGGAGCTAACACTGGAAATGCTGTGGTGTCCCTTAAAAGCTTTGTTCTTTTATGTTTACTCGATTCACTTGACTCGCAGCCATAAATCGTGTATCTACTCTATGCACCTTATTCTATCTAGATTTAAAGTCATAAAAGAAAGCATTAACTCGTTCATTCAAATCGCGTATACAAGACTCTAAGCAGTTTGTGTGTTTCTTCAATTCATCTTTTAAAAATTTTAGCTTTTCATCTAAAGTTTGACAGCCTGAACTCATCATCATATCGTACAAGCTCCGACAAGTATAAAAAACAATGTTTGAACTTGTTCCTATACGTAGAGAAAAAAATATCGATAACTTCAAACTTCTAACTATTAAAACATAAAGAATATTATTACAAAACAACAACGACACTTTTTACAAACAAATACATAACTTCTAAAATGCACAAAAATAGAGTCTAAATTTTTGCAACATTTTTGAATTAATCCTCGAAATTAATCCTCGAAAACTGAGTATTTCAACCCAGTGTGCGTCGCACAGAGGGGTATTTTACCAATCTAGCCGGACATTAGGCCAACAATGAAATTTCAGAAATGTAAAAATTTAAGTACGTAGCTCGACAGACAAAAAAATTCTGCATAGTATTGTGGATTTTCAAGGCTTTTGCTTGAGATTTGTCGTTTTGGGACACTGTTAAAATCAGGAAAGTTGAGTAAATCGTATACGTTTTTGATTGATTTTAAACGATTTTTAGAGGTTTGCAATATATTTTTTGGTGGCTAAACGAATAAAGATTTTGTATTGATTTTTTCTGTGAAAGGGTTTATTAGTAGCTACTTAATATAATTTTTAGAATTTTTTTTTTTAATTTTTAATAATAAAAAATTTCGTTCAAAATTAAAAAAAGGTTTTTTTTTTGTAAAATTTTTTGCCAAAAAAAAAAAAAAAAAAGTAAAAAGCTTATTAAAAGTGATCTCCATCACGATCCTAAAATTTACGATCTCTACTTTTATACTGTAAAAAAAAGTTGCGCGTTTTGGCGCCATTTTTTTCGATTTTTTGAAAATTTTATCTATTTATGTTTTTTATCTTGGATAGGTAAATAGGAGTAAGAAACCCTTCATAAAATGTTTTGGTTTTTAATAACTGAAGGTAGATGTTTTTGATTTAAATCATTACATCTAACACTGTTTTTACCTGTACCAAAAACAATTTAAATATCAAAAGAGATAAAGACGTAGATGCAATTTCTTTCGGACTAACTACTTTGCACTCCAGAATTCGCCTATTTGAGATCAATTACACCTGTCATATAAACTGACAGTGAAAAAATGGCAAATAAAATCTTATGCGGGCAAAGCCATTGTTAACGCGAGGAAAAAAATATCCAAGAAAAATTTAGAAGTGAATTAGGGCTAATAGTGGACGTACCGAAAGCTGAATTTGGAAACACCAACGATGGTAACACTAGCAGAAAATTGTTTTCTAATCCTGAATTAGCTGCAGAAATAACTGGAATTGAGTTTGATTTGATATACCGAATCAAGGGTATTATTGAAGTAAATCAAGTGATCACAAAATCCAAATGCACGAGATTGCCGATTATTGCTTAGATACTGCAAAACTTTACGTTTTTCTATATGCGTGGCATCCTGTGACACCTACAATGCACAAGATTTTAATACATGGTGCAATTGTTATGAATGAGGCATTGTTGCCTATTGGGCTGTTATCAGAAGAAGCGGGTGAGGCACGAAACAAACATTTCCGGCTTTACAGGCAGAATTTTTCTAGAAGGTTTTTAAGGGTTCAGTGTAACATAGATATTATTCATAGGCTTTTGCTAAGTTCTAACCCACTCTTTACTAGTATAAGACCCACTCCAAAAAAAGGTCATTACCTTTAACGAAAGAAGCAAATTCTTTCATGCTTCCACCTGTACTTAACGCTGAATAGGATTCAGATTCGGAAGAGGTCTTTGAAGAATCAGACGAAGAAGAACCATGGCACACATCATCATCTTAGTGCAAAGTAGAAGTTGTTTTAAATAAATTAATGGTTATAATTTTAAATAAAATTTATCGTTACAATCATAAATAAGTTATTACTATGAATAAATCAATTATTTTCAGATAAATAAAATACTATAAAGTAACAAATTACAATAATATCTTTTGGTTAGGCATTGGAAAGCTTAAAAATAAATATTTTTAGGAAATTGGCAAAAAAATAAAAATTTTTTTTTTCACATGGACATTTTGTGGGCGGGATTGGAGGAATACCTTCCTCTGCTCATAAAAATTAATTTTTATGGTTTTAAGAAGTATGAAATCTATTTCTTTTAATAATTACATTATTTTTTCAAATAATAATAAAAAACTTTCATTTTTCAGAGGTAGGATTAGTTCTTCCACGGTTGACTTTTTTCTCCTTGGTTTGATTTTCCCTATTTTATAGCTTTAAGAGCCTATGACCATAACAGTTTCATTAACCTAGGGGCACTCAGTGCATTTTTAGAGCCAATATAAGCTAAAAAAAGTAATGTACGGCTAGATTGGCAAAATACCCCTATGTGCGACGCACAGAGGGGTATTTGACCAATCTAGGCGGCCAAAATTATTTTGATTGAATTTTGTATGCAAAATATTTAGAAAAGACATGTTGTGGCATTTAAAATTGTAAATTTATATAAACAAGCAAAAAGACGTAGGGTATTAAGACGGTATTTCCCCAAACCAATTAAAAGAGGATACTTTTATAAGAAACTCTAAGTCGTGCAGTATGAAAAATTAACAAACAATTCTGTTTTTATTGAAAAGATAAAAATATGATATAAAATAAAATCAATCGGCCATTTCTTCATTGCCTGAGCTGAAAATATCTTCTTTATTTAATTCATAAATGTTGTCTTCGTTGTCTTCGGTTGGGACAAGCATTGGACTAAGCATTCCTTTGAGAAAGGATTTTGTGTTTTTTTCGGCTTTGGCCTTAGTCCCGTTAACAGAGGATCTGAAGATAGCAATAATCTATTAATTATATCTCTATTGCAGGACTCTCTTGAAAATTTTCGGGCGTAGTTTTCACGATATTGCCGAAAGTTCTTATTTCTTGCTTCTGCTGCTTCTTCCAATAGCTGTCCTATAGGCAACAAAGCGCTTTCGATAACAATTCGGCCATGAACAAGAACATCAATGAACATCGAGAGAGCTCCTAATATTGATAATTGTTCGTTACATTTTGAGTTGGATTGACTCTGTTGGTACGCAATTTTATATTTATTTGCGCGACTTGGTGAAGAAGTTACTTCTTTAAGCACTTCGGCAGCATCTCTCATTCCAACTGACCGTATGTTAATTCGAGTAGCTACAGCCAACTCTACCGTATTACTGCAGTTGCGTAAGGTTTCCGTTTTACGTCTTTTGGTTCTATCGCTCGACTCGTCGAAAAGTTTGGTAGGCCGCCCAGCATGATTAACCACTTTTGGTATAGAAAAAGACCCTTTTATCCACGGCTGATTAGCTTTAATGAAAACACTGGCTTTTCTATGGGCTTAAGCCAACTTTTTTTTAAAATCCCTTTTGAATTTTGCAAAACTATTTTTTTAACAAAGTTATATCTTCTTTAGAATAATTTCCGGATTGCATTTCATGTTTTTCGGCAGCAGCTATATTAGCAATTATTGATGAAATATTGCAGATTTCGGAAATTCGTAAAACGTCTGCACGAACTATGAATTTGACCTTTGAAGAACCTAGATTTGGAAACAAAAAATTCTGTAATTGCTAAATTTTAAAAATGTGTAAAAGCATCAGAATTCTTGCTACATTTTTCAGCAGTAGCATACTTCAAAGGGCCATAAAATAGTCAGCCGCACATATCCGCAGCCAATTTTTTTTTTTCAAACCATGAAATATCAATTAACACACCCGAGCGAGAATCTCAGTTCCGTTAAGTGGTGTTATACAACTTTATGACAATAGTTAATTTTTTTAATCAATTAAAATTAACAAAAATACCATCATTTTCAATGTAGCTCTGCCGGTACCAGAATATATTATATTCTTATTAAACTATGTGAATTATATCATATTTACCTGCATTACAATTATCCATTTTAATAAAATTCATAAACTGAAAACACGCTTTTACTCAATTTTTTTTTTCACGTTGACTTGTCTCAAACACAGAAAAAAAGCATATGCCTACCTAGCAACACGAAACTTTGACTGCGTGGCGAAAGTGAACGAAAGCAAAAAGGAATTAAAAAATAACGGGATCTAGTCCAGCATTCTATTCTCTTCACCCTACGGTGGGTAGTTAAAGAAAAAGTGAGTTTTGAAAATTCGAATTTTGGCCGCTTAAATTGGACAAATACCCTTCTGTGCGACGGTTCGATTATTTGAACATCAAGTAGTTTCTTAACTTGTTTATGTATTTCTTCTTTATGTGTATGTGGTATATGATAGATCTTTATATACATATTTCTTTATCTTTATCTTTAACTCTCAACTTTTGTTTTTAAAAATTATTAGTTTTAATTGTTTCCGTTTCTAAAACGAAAATTTATGTGTATATTGAACAAAGCTTAGTTAAAGTTTCTTTAAATTGATAAGGAATTTTTTTCTTAATTTATTAAATACTTAGGTTTTTCTATCGTTATTGCTTTTATGATTGTTTTTGGTCAATAGTACGAGTATATGATAATCAGAGATGTTTTCGGTTTTGATTTTATTTTGTTTAATTGTTGTGATAGTACTGTTTGTGTTTAAAATATGAAAATATGAATTGGTGCTTTCACCAACGTGTTTGCAATGAAAACACCTTTCACAATTTCTTGATTAGGAATCAAAATTGCTAATTTTTATTTCACGTATAACTTCTGGGGGTAAAGCTATATCAGAACAGTTATTCGTTATTCACTGAAATCTAATATGCAATTAAATTTTTTAATGAAATCCATTCCAATGATTCCATCGCATGCTATTGGAAAATCATTGTGTACCAATTGCGCGGTATTAAAAAGTTTCTGAATTTGAAATCTAAACATGTACTTCCTATTGATTTGATTTTACCTTGCCCTATTCCACTTAAGGTTGTTGTTTTGTTAGTATGAATTTGTTTTAATGTAAAGTGTTTTATTACTGATATATCTGCACCTTATTACGTTATTGTCGATTTTAGTTTGAACATTTATGCAAAAACATAAGTTGAGGTTTAGATTATACACTTTATTATCTATTGAATTGATCCTAGGGGAACTTGGAAGTTTTCAGAGTTATCTTCTTGTGATTGTGTTGCTCTTATCTTACGAATGTATCCTTTATTATTATTGTATCTATTGTTGTTATAGTTATTTCTGTTATTATTGCTATTTCTTGAAAAAGTATTTTTCCTACCAAAATTGTTGTTAGTTCTTTGGAAAGAATTGAAATTTTCCCTGTGTTTATAATATAGTATGGCATTTTGCTGTCCAGTTGCTTCAGTTGAACTGTTTACGAATTTGCTACAGCTTCATTCATGCTGTTAAATAGGCCTGCTTCCATGATAAGTTTTACTTTATCAATGGGCCAGCTTTTGGTAATTGCTTTTACAGCAACTTGTGTTGAATATTTGTTTGCTAATTCCCATGACAAACCATCGGTAATGTAGGTCTTTTCCAAAGATTTTGTAATGTTTTCTATTTCGCTACAATAAGCATTAGCGGTTTTATTTCCCTGTTTGATGTTCATTATTTTTGTAGTCAAAACTTCTACAGAATCACCTTTGACGGAATTATTTAGTTTGTTAATAATATTTACAATTGTATATTCGTAGCTTATTAAATTTCTTGCATTACCTTTCAGTTTCGTCTTTATTAGGGATACTGCTGAGGATTCATGAATACCCTTTATTGAGTCAACTAGAGTTAATGAATCAAGAAAAGAACTCAAGTTTTCAGACTTTCCATCGAAATCGTTATGAGCTTCGAAGCTATGTTTAAAAATTCTCTTAATGTTTGTGACATTTATGTATTTTCTACGTCAGATAGGACGTTTAATTTTACAATTATTTTAAATTACGAGATAAATTTATATTAATATTAATGAATGGTAAGACAAGCATTATTAGAACTTTTTTCCTCTCATTTTTGTTTTTTGGTGTACCCCTATCTTTTGGGATAGGTCATCTTCAGGATTTCTGGTTTTTCCGCAAACTTTTACTTTTTCTGCCGGTTTTTTTATACCGCCATGGTAAATGGTCTTGGACCATTCGTGGACATTACGTGGACAACGCAAAAAAAAACTTTTGCTTACAGGCTCTAAGCATGCAACAGATAATAACAAAAGTATAATTTTTAGTACTTATTAAGTACAGTGGACCATCAGTTAACGAACGCCCCGCATAACGAACACTTTTTTATGAAAAAAAAGTTTCACTTAACGAACGAAGTTTCGCATAACGACCAAAAAAAAGGGGAAAACCTTAATTGCATGGAAAATTTCTTTCAGTATATAGCAACGAAACAGGGGAAGTCCCGAATATACATTATTGTGTTGTCTGTTTTCATCTTTTGTTTCAAGTGCATAATTGCATCAGTTGTGTTCGTATAATTTACAAGGTGTGTTAAAACATATGTATATGTAAGTGTTCTATTTTTAATTTTGTTTTTATAAAAATGGCAAAATAACATACTCGCAAATGCCTTCAAAAAAAGATTTGGAGAAAGAGAAAAACAAAAGAGCTAAAATAACTATTGGGATGAAATTCAAAATCATTGAAAAATATAAACAAGGTTTGGGTGTGTCTGGTTTAGGACGTAAGTACAACTTATCGAAATCGACTATGCTTATCGATTTCAACTATGCTCAAGAATAAGGACAAGCTTGGGCTGGTGAATGATGCAAAAGGAGTATCACAAATTATGGATGGTGTTGAAAGATTGCTTCTGATATGGATTAACGAAAAGCAAATGCAAGGTGACTCAATTTCGCAGAATATAATTTGTGAGAAGGCTAAAACTATTTTCGTCAATCTTATTGAAAAGTTACCAGGAACATCAACAGTCAGTGAAAAAGAGTACAAAGCATATTAGTGGGTAGTTTTTTCGATCTGGAACGGATTGATTTATTTTACATGTATTTATATGGAAATAGTCGTTTTGCTTAACGAACTTTTTGCATAACGAACGAGGTGCTGGAACGAATTAAGTTCGTTAACCGAGGGTCCACTGTATTTGAGGCCAAACATGTATAAATGTGTATAGCTACAGCTCAAACAACATACCATACACACATACTAATATCAATTTCAACTTAAATAACTACAAGTATAGGCAGAGAATAAGTGTTCGCATACTTGTTCATTTTTTTTTCGCAATACAACTAAGTAATGGGTGATTTTTTTGAGGTTAGGATTTTCATGCATTAGTATTTGACAGATCACGTGAGATTTCAGACATGGTGCCAAAGAGAAAGATGCTCAGTATGCTTTGACATTTCATCATGAATAGACTTACTAACGAGCAACGCTTGCAAATCATTGAATTTTATTACCAAAATCAGTGTTCGGTTCGAAATGTTCAAATGTGACAAATTTTGTTCAGCGATGAGGCTCATTTCTGGTTGAATGGCTACGTAAATAAGCAAAATTGCCGCATTTGGAGTGAAGAGCAACCAGAAGCCGTTCAAGAACTGCCCATGCATCCCGAAAAATGCACTGTTTGGTGTGGTTTGTACGCTGGTGGAATCATTGGACCGTATTTTTTCAAAGATGCTGTTGGACGCAACGTTACGGTGAATGGCGATCGCTATCGTTCGATGCTAACAAACTTTTTGTTGCCAAAAATGGAACAACTGAACTTGGTTGACATGTGGTTTCAACAAGATGGCGCTACATGCCACACAGCTCGCGATTCTATGGCCATTTTGAGGGAAAACTTCGGAGAACAATTCATCTCAAGAAATGGACCGGTAAGTTGGCCACCAAGATCATGCGATTTGACGCCTTTAGACTATTTTTTGTGGGGCTACGTCAAGTCTAAAGTCTACAGAAATAAGCCAGCAACTATTCCAGCTTTGGAAGACAACATTTCCGAAGAAATTCGGGCTATTCCGGCCGAAATGCTCGAAAAAGTTGCCCAAAATTGGACTTTCCGAATGGACCACCTAAGACGCAGCCGCGGTCAACTTTTAAATGAAATTATCTTCAAAAAGTAAATGTCATGGACCAATCTAACGTTTCAAATAAAGAACCGATGAGATTTTGCAAATTTTATGCGTTTTTTTTTAAAAAAAAGTTCTCAAGCTCTTAAAAAATCACTCGTTATAAGTAAAAGTTGGATAATATATACCCATACTTGTAAATACAGAGTAGGAATAAGTACAAGTATGTTAATACTCTAAGTATACTTAAAATATCATACACCTTTTTATACACACAATTCCTAAAAGTAGTGTATACTTATAGTTTTATAAGTACTTTTCCATACTTGTAAGTATTAGGTAGTTATAAGTAGTTATAAGTATGTCTACAACCAGTTGTAGACATACATGCATTACTTATACATTTTTAAGTTCGTTGTGTATAAATAATGTTTGTTATAAGTATTGAGTACACCCATACTTATTTCACTGCAAAATAAATGTAATGTGTAAATACTTGACTACATTTATTTTATAAGTATTTTTTCTCAGTCTCTGGTATGCAATTCAAATTGAACTGCTATATATAAAAAATTTTAAATTATTATTTTTTTTTCATATCCCCTTTATCCTTTGCTAATTATTTTCTTCCTTCTTCTTTGGTATTAGTTTGGTTTGGCAAACTAATTGGGGTTGTGTTAATATTTGTTTCTATTGCTGCCGCCGTGATGACACCATGTAAAATAAATAAATAGCAGGATTGGTAATGTTCCTGAAAAGCACACTGACACACCAATGACTCATTTGGTCCAATTTATACATATTCCTGTTTTATGTTGCAGACAGCGAACCGAAATGCTTACAGAATCATGTGTGAGTAGCAGTGTTGGGATCTGACAATATTTAAATTGTACCAATTCGACATCAATTGTACCAAATTTGGCATTAAGTAAAAAAAGTAAACAGCACGACAAATTAAAACGTTTATACTAGGGTATTTTAAAGTAATGACCTTGATTCCTTGAGTTTCTGTGTTTGTCTTGCTAATTTACTAATAATTGCCAAAATACTTATCCATTTCATAAGCAAAAGCCTTACAATATTAGGAGCTGGTTACACTACGTCAAAGTCACCTGATCTTAATCTAATAGACAACGCGGTCAAAAAAAGCTGAAAAGCGCTAATTTGAAATAATAACGATTTGTTCTATTTTCTGTGTATTTTATTTTTATATTTGTATTTTAAGGGTAAATTATTTCATTAAAACAAGTTCACTTTAAACAAACATACAAACAATTCCATAGGTAGATATTTAAATTATAAGCACCCCTGGTCTGTAAACCGAGCCCGTCTTTTTCGATTATGACACGAATTCACTTTTCCTACTTCGATTAACTTTTAAGAGTCGAAATTAAATCGAGAGGAATTTTCACTTGTTTCATTAAATATTTATTTATTTAATATTTTTCTTCTATTTGCTGGCGTTTTTATGTTACTGGCTTTTGAATTATATAAACTACTTTACAGCAAAAATTTTTAAACTTTTATAACTTGGTTTTGTCGTAGGCTGAGGTAGCTTAGTCTCGTCCAGGGTTTACTTACGGATCCACAAACCCTAAGTAATACAAGAGATTATTTTTCCCTTTCTGGGATTAATCAAATTTATTTAATTTTATAATTTGTTACAATACGAATACAAAATTACGATAACCGACGCACGCCAACCCAACTGATTCGTCAAATAGCTGGTTCGGGTGTACTGGATGGATACGCAGGTTCGGGAGATAACTAGTTCGCATGCTCGGATGATACTAGTTCGAGTTACTGGTTCGATACGTAGATTCGGGATACAACTAATTCGCAGGTTCGGGTGATACTAGTTCGAGTTACTTAATCTAGGTTCGTAAATACGTACAATGGTTCTTATTGTTAGATTTCTACAATAATACATAATTTGCTAACACTAGGGAACAGTCAGCCGAAGCCGCTGTGGGAACAGTCAGCCGAAGCCTCTGTGTTAATTTATCATACATGACCTAAGTCAGATATATAGTAAAAATCAACTGGTTTATCAGGTAAACCAGTCGGCTCTTCTATTATACGAGTGCAAGGTATAATATCCAAGTCTTTATGATGTCACATTTTCCTGTCTTGGGTCGATTGCAACATGCCGGTTGACTACAAACCCTTACTACTTGTATTTATTTTAACATAAACAAAATGAGAATTATAAATATATTTCTAGTTGCTGGTATACTTTTTACATTCTAGTTGTGTTTACACGGCAATTATGGTTGCTTCTACACGATACGTTGTTTTACAAATATATAAAAAGAATGTATTTATAAGAATATGTACGCGGGGATAATTTATATTATTGCCACGTTACACTTTTTAATTGTATATTGGTGTTTCTCATTGGTACATTGGTGTATCTCAATGTAATATTGCTTGAAAAGAAAAATAAAAATGCTATAGTAAAGTAAAGTAAAATGCTATAAAAAGTATAATAAAAAAGGAGTCACTAGCATTTTAATTTACCATTAAATCAAGGTAACAAAATAAAAAAACAAAATAAAATATGTGTATTAACCCCGTATTGAAATAATACAACCGATTGCAATTCTATTTTTGATTAATTTATTTTTCAATTCAAAAACTAATAAGACAATATTTTCATAGCCATGTTAGTTTTTCCTTCTATCTCTAGATCTGTTGCCACATCCCTCCTATTTAAAGCTTCAACTTCATGAGGAGTCTTCTGGAAGTGCTGTCCTTGATTTGTATCAGCTGCTGGCGAAGTATTAGTTGAAATCGAGGGTGTTCCCTGTGAAGAACTTGTTGCGATTTGATCTCTGTTAGAAAAATCTTCTGGGAACTCGGTTTGAAAATTGTTGATCCCGGTTTCTTTTTGAGATGACTAATATTCCTCTTCAATTTTTTTCCATTTGCAGATATCTCTACTTCGTTTCCGTTCCTACCTACCACCTCATATTCTGTTACATCAAAGTTTGTTGTCAGCTTATGTGGGAACACAATATTTCTGAGGAGTGTTTTATCTCCAACAGCTATTTCTGATTACTTTGCGTCTATTGTCTCCTCTTTCCTTTCCCTTTTGTTTATTTATGCAATCTAAATCTCTTGCTGACGAGTCAATCATGTCATCTGTTATATCTTGGATACTTGGTATTTTGTCCCGTATAAGACGGTTAAACATAAGTTCAGATGGAGGCGAACCGGATGTGCCGTGGGGTATTACATTGTACATTAAAATAAATTTTTGTATTTCTTGTTTATAATAACTTTTGTTGACACTGGCAATTTTCAACCGCTTCACCAAAGATTTATTCATATATTCGACCTTCCGTTTGCTTGTGGGTACGGTGGTGTCGTGATATGTGTAATACTGTTTTCTTCACAAAAATGTTCAAATTCTGTACTCACGTACTGACGGCCATTATCTGTCCTCAGTGATCTACGTAATCCAAGTCTACAAAATATCTCCTGCATTGCCTTTATAATACTGTCAAAAGATATATTCTTCAAAAATACTATTTCCTGATACCGTGAAAATAATCTATTAAAACCAAAACGTACTCATTCTTAGGCAGAGGCCCTAATAAGTCGGTCGCCACACACTGCCACGGGCCGTTCGGAAACGAATGTCTCTGAATTGGCGAAGGTTTAGCTACTTGAGAAACAAGTACACAGTGACGACAGTTTTTAACGAATTTTTTGCGCCTCTATATCGATCAACGGCCACCAAACTTTTGATCTTAGTCTAAGTTTCATAGCTATTCACCCGGGTGTCCCTCATCAGTTTTTCAATTCGAGTGCCTCGCAGGAGAATACTGCATATAGCCGAGAGCTCGAAACGAAATGGATAATAAATACTTGATGTATTAGAGTCCCATGATTCCTGATGAATGTACAATATGTTGTTGGAGATTTATTCATCCACCGCACTTTTGTTAGCTATAAGTGAAATCATAAGAGAGTGTTCAGTGTGAAACAATCACCCTTATTCTGTTTGGCGTCGGCAACATCGTCTTTAACACAACATCAATGTGATGACGTTGCCAGTTTATCGATAAAGTTAATAAAATACACCACTCATCAAATCCTTGAACCAAATAATTAATTTTGGTTTACGTTAAAAAGGTTTATGAAAAAATTAAAGTGTATAAATTAAAATAAAGATGTTTACATTAACATAAAAATATTTTCTATTTTCGATGGAAAACATCTCAAAGAAAAATTAAACATCTTTAAATGATCATCAAGTAAAAAGTTAGTGGTAAATTAAAAGTCGCCAATGATGTCAAAATTTTGTCTAAAACATTGAATGCCATGACATTGAAAGCTAATCCAAAGTATGGATGAAGATCAACATGACACATGCTAAAAAAAGGAAGTCGAACTGCATCTTTTGATGGACGGATCGCATACATTTTAGCCAAGTAAAATAAAATCACCAACATCTGTATTTTACTCATAAAGGATATTTTTCAATTTGAACAAATAATTTAAATGAAACATAAGAAACAAAAATAAACAATTACATTTTTTCTATTAAAACTAACAACAAATTATTTTTACATATGTGAACGTTATTCAGTTTTTAATTTGTTTCATTATTTAGCTCTACACAACACCAAAAACACTGACGACAATATCAAAGCCAATTTATGGCAACATCAACGTCACATTTCCTTACAAAATACCAAACACATGTTGCTAGTCATCGATAAATGGCAATATTGCCAACGGGAATACCGACTTACAACAAACTATAAAAAACGACGTCGTTTAATATTGCCGTCGCCAACTAGAATAAGGTTGATTATGAAATGTATTTTCTTCGTATTTTTCGTCAAACGGGCTTGAATTATAAATTTTGCAAAGCCTAGACACATAATCTGCTATGTTTTCATTTCCGGTCCTGTAGATTACTTTAAATCTGAATGCCTGTAACCGTAATAACCACCGTTCAATTCTGGCCGGGGGCTTTGATGTTAGTTTAAAAATCGTTTCTAACGGTTTGTGGTCCGTCACCAGTTCAAACTCCAGGCCTGATAAGTAGTAATAAAATTTTTCCATTGACCACACCACAGCTAAACTCTCCTTTTCAGTCTGAGAGTATCTCTTCTCAACGTTAGACAAGCTCTTGCTAGCAAAAGATATAATCTTTGGATCACCATTTGAGTCAAACTGAATCAAGACGGAGCCTAAGGCTAGCATCTGCTACAACTCGAGTTCTTTTGTTTGGGTCAAAGTATGATAAGTTAGGAATTTGAGAAAGCTGTATGTTGAACTGGGAGTTCTTCTACATAGGCTAGGGTCCCCAGGGTAATAAAAAGTCAATACCAGTTCAATTTATAATAAATGAACTGGTATTGACTTTGATGTATTACAACTAACAAGTAAAACTTAAAAACTAAACCACAGAAGGGTCTAACTTGCGAGAACAACAAAAGGAATATTATGTAGTTGAGTATTAGAGCAATAAAATGTACTAAAAAACAGTTCATTGGAATTTAAGAGAGTTCTACAATAATAACAAAATAAAAATATATACATATATAAATATACAGGTTGAATTCGCTTCAACATACACCCGCGGCGAAGTGAGATTAGTCCGAGTCCTCTTCCTCACAAGGTGAGTCAGTCCACTTTATCGGGATATCCAGAATGGATCGGATGATTCATTCTATGACCAAGTAAATCCATGGGTGGAGTATTTCTCTACCAGAGCCTTTTCTGCAGACTTGATAAATTCATTATGACGCTTGAGGATTGCATAGCTTGCACCAAGAAAGTTGCGACCGTTGTCGGAATACATTGTCTTAGGAAGACCTCGTCGCCCTATAAACCGGTCAAAGCATGCGAGGAAGGCGTCTGTGGAGAGGTCCGAACATACTTCCAAATGTACTGCGCGGGTGGAAAAACAAACAAATACAGCTGCATATCCTTTAAGAATGTTGGCGTTTCTAAGATGAGAAGCTTTGATGCTAAAGGGACCAGCGAAGTCGACTCCCGTATATGTAAATGGCAGGAAAAAGTTCACTCGTTCTGGGGGGAGTGCAGCCATTTTATGTTGGAACTTGTGTTTATAAACGGTGCAAGTTTTGCACTCTCTTATGCATTTTCAGATGAGATTTTTTAATCTTGGAATATAAAATCCTTGCCTAATTGCACGCAACATGATGTGATGCTCAGAGTGGAGCAGGATGCGATGCGTGAAATTAACAAAAAGTTTAGCAAACTGCGATTTTTCGGGTATAATAATAGGATGACGCTCTTCATAAGTTAAAGCTGAATTGCCGAGCCTGCCGCCAACACGTAAAAGATCCTGATCCTTATCTATAAAAGGATTAAGAGTTATCAACCTGCTTTTTCGACTTAGAGGTTTCTTGTTTGCTAGACAATGGTATTCTTGACCGAAGTAGATTTTTTGCGTGATAGATATGAGTCTACGTTTCATGTAGTGTATTTCTTCTGAGGTTATGAATTTTTCAGTTGAAAATGGTTTCTTTAGAATTCGATTTATAAAGTCGGTAACAGAAAATTCGTAACGCTCGTTCAAAGCATGAGAATTCTTCCAGCAAATCACACTTTAAAACTGCTAAGTGAAAATTGGTACTCGTTTTTACTTCCAAGTCTATTAGGTCAAAAGCATTGGCCAGAGTGATTCTTGGAGTTTTAGCCAAGTAGGCCCATGCCACCATAGTTGATTTTCCGCTAGCTCCTGGGGGGAACAGCCACGTGTACCCAAGTCAGCAGGATTTTCCTCAGTTTTTATATGTTTCCAATGTTGAGTACTAAAAATATCGATTATTTGTGCAACTCTGTTTGCGACAAACGAGTTCAAAGTTTTTGTTGGTTTCTGTAGCCAACCCAAGACTATCGACGAATCTGTCCATAAGAATAATTCATAGGGGAATTGACAGTTCACGACCAGACTTTTTATTAATTTCGCAAGCAATAAAGCTTCACATAACTCGAGCTTCGTTATTGTAGTCCGTTTAATGGGTGCTACCTTAGTTTTTGCAACCAGCAAATGACAACTTATTTCACCTTCTGAGCTTTCTGCTCTCATGTAGATGCAACCAGAGTAAGCCTTCTCAGAGGCATCACTAAAGCCATGGATCTGGATGCAATAATATGGTGAGAAACCTACCCATCTAGCTATTTGTATTTTCGAAATAAATGGCAAATTCTTCAACAATGAATTCCATTTCAAAAGTATTTGTTGATTTACACCTTCATCCCAATCTGATTTCTGTTCCCACAACTCTTGCATTAGAACTTTAGCAATAATGACTACTGTACCGAGCCAGCCTAGGGGGTCAAACAATCTTGCTATTACTGACAAAATTTTTCTTTTTGTGGTGGAGGGGGTAATTTCAACTGATTCAACAGCTTAAATGAGTCCAGCAACGCGTTCCAGCGTATTCCTAAGGTTTTTATAGTACTGGAATCGTCAAGCTTCAAGAAGTCTTCGTCCAGAAGATCCTCCCGGGCCAAATTTTCAAGTAGGGACTGATCATTAGCGGTTATTTTCTTTAATGGGAATCCTGCAGATTTTAAGACCTTTGAAAGTTCGCATTGTTTGAGTTTCACTTCCTCAAGACTATGTCCACCAGACAGGATATCATCCACGTATACTTCATTTTTCAAAATGGGGGATGCTAAGGGGTATAAGTTTCTGCAATCTTCGCTTAACACAAGAAGAGTTCTAATAGCCAGGAATGGCGCACAATTCACACCAAATGTTACGGTTTTTAATTGAAAGGAATTCACGAAACAAAATTCTCAGATATGAACGATCTTCTTCGTGGATCAAAATATGGCGGTACATTTTTTGAATGTCTCCAGTAAACGCGTACTTATAATTTTGCCAACGTAATACAGTCTGCATTAAGTCTGCTTGCAAAGTTGGCCCTTGGTGTAAGACATCATTCAAGGAGAAACCGCTACCCGTCTTCTTCGACGCATTGAAGACTACTCGAACCTTGGTCGTCTTGCTTTCGGGCTTTACAACAGTATGGTGTGGGATAAAAAATTATGCGTCTTTTTCGGTTTTGGGCTCATAATGTACAACGGGTTCCATGTGATCCAAATCTATATATTCTTGGAGAACGTTCCTGTACTGAGCCTTCAAATTAGGGGATTTTTTCAAAGTCTATGGTATTGTGCAAGAGTTATGTGTCTGGAAGGACCCAAAAATATTTCTTGATGAAAGTTTTCTTTAAAAGGAAGCCGAGCCATGTATCGGCCATCAGTTTGACGAATTGTGGTCCGTTGAAAGAAGTTCTCACAATAAATATCAGCCTCGGACTCAGTCTTGCTTCTTCCAACCTCTTCCAGCTCCCAAAATTTCCTCAATTCTTCGTGAAGAAGTACATCTTCTGTAGGTGAGATAGTCGTGTGAAACGATGTAATTTCATTTATTGGCTCTGGTCCTGACAAATACCAGCCAAAACGAGACTCTCTAGCTTCTAAGCAAGACCCTACATTGGACTTTACCCCGTCTAAGTTTACAAATGGCAAATAGTCACTACAAATAATTATATCTATGGCAGCCGGTTTAAAAAAGTAGGGGTCAGCTAGAGTTAGGTTTTTAATTTCTACTAAATTGTGAATTTGAATCGGCCTAGAGGGCAAGATATGCGCCACAATCTTTATCTTGATTACGAAATCAGATTTTCGAGATTTGATCACGACTACACATCTTCCCTTGGAACTGCCTACAACTGTTCCCCCAAGTCCAGATACTTGTGAGTTGTGGGCTTCTAACGGCAAAGTGAGATTTTGTTGAAGACGTTTCGAAATGAAGCTTGATTCCGACCCTGCATCTAACAAAGCACGAATTATACATTTTTCGCCTAAGTGTTCCACATCTATTGACGCAGTAGGTAAAATCGTAGTTATGTTGCGAAAAGTGACTTTGAATTTATTCAACGTTCTCGTTGCGAGCAACTGCAGTTTGAATAGCTTGCGACTTCTGTTTATTTTGAGTGCCGGACCCGGAAGGCCTTTCGTTATCCTGCCGAGTTTGCTGAGAATTCCTCTGAGTCGAGTCCTTGCTCTCCCTTTCATGGTCATCAATATGGAGCATCGTATGGTGGCGTTGGTTACATTGGGAACAATTTCTAGTACTGGAACATTTTGATTTAAAGTGACTAGTTGAAAAACAATTCGCAAAATATTTGTTAGCGTAAACAAATTTTATGCGATGGTTGACCGACAATGACTTAAAATGTTTGCAGAATTTCAAGGGATGATTCTGCTTACACTTCTTGCAGCTAAAATTGCCTTTTGTGGAATCACTTTGAGAGTAAAAGGCTTGCGATTTTGAAGTATTGTTATCTCTATTTGATGGCTTTCTCAAATTTGTAAAAGTTTCCAGAGTCTCAATTCTTCTGGATAAAAAAATTCTTAAGTTGTTGCCAAGTGGGCAGCTCCTTATGATTAGTCAAAAAGTCTTCCCAGGCACGAGAGGTTTCTTTAGGAAGTTTTGAAGTACAAATATGCGTAAGGAAAGGGTCATTGTTCGCTACTTTGACCTCAAATGATTCTACAATAGACAAAGCATCGCTGACTGTATTCTTAAGCAAACGCAAAAACTTCAAAGTTTCTGTTGGTGGAGACTGGATACCGTAAATCTTCTTGATTTGATTATTTATTAAAATTCGCTTATTCTGATACCGATTTTTCAAAGCGTGCCATGCTAGATCAAATTTAGAATCTACCAACTCATAGTCCTTAATGAGTTGGTAGGCCTCCCCCCTCGTATTTGAATGTAGGTAATACAATTTATGAGCTGGAGCTATGGAAGGCTCATTTCCTACAACTGCAATGAACATATCCCATACCGCTGGCCATTTGTCAAAACCTCCTTCAAAATGTTGAATTTCTACCGCAGGTAATTTTAGAGAAGACTGACGTACAACCGTTTTATTTTTGTCATGAGAAAAAGCCTTGACCATGTCCAATATCTTCGCCTTCAGCATCTGATATTGTTCACCAACATCTTCGTATTTGACGGAAACTTCATCAGTTAAATTACCTTCTTCTTTTATCTGCTCATCTCCTAAAATATACGCCTCATAGGTTTCTGCTACTTTCGACCATCTTCTTTCTAGTTCCATAATTTTAACTTCCAATAGCGAGAGCGTAAGTGAATCAGATGAAGTATTCTCGAAATTTTTGCAAAACGCAGCTAATTGCTGCAAATCATATTTGCATTTCCTTTTTGAAGTCATTTTTAAATTTTATGATTCAAACAAAAATTTTATGAAACCTTAGAACCGCTCAAAATCCCTTGAAGTTAAAGTCTTATAGCAAAAAACTTTTTTTAAATAGCTTAAAAAACAGCTTAAACATTTTTTTCTATCTGGCATCACTGCTCATAAAAAGTCCGAAAAAATTTCAAGAAGAATTGCTTTCCGCAAAAAAATCAATTTCTTAACTTTGCCGAAAAATTCTTGTTTCAAATTCTATTATTGTTATAAACACATCAACCTCTTGTTGAGACCAGAAGAAAAGAAAATTTTCCTCTTGCAAACAAACAATTTTATTTATATAAAAATTCCACAAATATTTTATTGAATTTAAAATACGAACCACCCTAATGTTGGTTGTTTATCAAATTTTTTAAAAAACCCGCTGGGTTATTTTATTGTTGTTGTTTTTGCGGCTTCTTTTTCTGTCGCCAAATCTTGTTATATTTTGTTGTTGTAAATTCTTTTATTTTTTTGAACATACATACATACGATGTTGTTGTAAATTAAAATACATAACCACTTAATTTTCATTTACTTTAATTTTACCTCTTTACCAAACTTACAAAAATGTTAATAGTCACTGCAACTCACAGTTTTTTTCTCGCTAAAATCGTACCGCAACCCTTTATTTGATTCAACCATCACACACAATGAGCACTCGTTCCTCCTTGGGAATCACCTGTTTTGCTTTTTTTTCAAGAAGAATCTATTATCGCATTTGCTTTTTTTATTCTGTTCAATTCCTTTTTCTCTAGAAAGTTTTTTGCTTTTATCAATATTTGTTCAATTTATTTTTACTTTTCTTTTAGTTTTTCTCATTTTATTTTACCGCTTCGATTTGCAACACACTTTATCACTAGTTTAATTATTACTGCTTTTTTTGTTAATTTGATTCTGGTTATTAAGTGAGTTATGGTTGTCACTTTCATTTCTACGCAAATGAAGTAAAGGGAATGGTTGGAATCTAAACAAACCAATTGGCGCTTAAATAGATCATTTGTAGCGGGAAGAGTGTGGTAGATGTGTGTGTGTGTGCTTTTTATATATCAGTGATGGCACTTATGAATAGTGATGGTACAAAGGGGGATTTTTTTAAGTTGAAGTTATGTTAATTTTGATAAAGGAATATGATTTTAGGAGTTTTCTTTCGAGGATTTCGACTCCTTTTACCTTATTTTGCACAGAATTTTCCTACAATTGCACTAAATGTAATTAAAATACTGTACATACCCAATTATTTCCTTTTTTATGATGACCAAATATCATCCACAATTTCATCAAAGAGAGACTTTCCTGGTGGATTCACTGCCTTGTTGATTCTTCCTTCTTGTGCTAGGATGCACCTGCTGTATACGGGATACGTCTTCTTCAGTAGAAAGGGATGCTGACTGAAGTTTTATCTCTGAAAGACCTCTTGTCTTTAGGCGTTGTTGCAATTGTTGTTACGGGAGAACAATCGATGCAGCCAATAAATGGGCAAATTCCACTAGTTCTATCCGGCTCGAAGGACGATATGTTGAACTGGGAGTTCTTCTACCTAGGCTAGGGTCCCCAGGGTAATAAAAAGTCAATACCAGTTCAATTTATAATAAGGAAAAGAGAATCAGCTTCTTGCTGTTTATTTCAATGATGTATTACAACTAACAAGTAAAATTAAAAACTAAACCACAGAACGGTCTAACTAGCGAGAACAACAAAAGGAATATTATGTAGTTGAGTATTAGAGCAATAAAATGTACTAAAAAAAAGTTCATTGGAATTTAAGAGAGTTCTACAATAATAACAAACAATATATATATATATATATATATATATATATATATATATATATATATATATATATATATATATATATATATACAGCACCCCATACACATTTCTTTATCTACTTTCAATAAAATCTTCAAAGGTTCGGTGACGTTTGCTAAATCAGGTATAAATTTACCAACGAAAGTAATTAAGCCCAAGAAACTTCTAACCTCTTCCTTAGTAGCTGGAGCTCGAAAGTCTGTAATTTCCCTCATTTTTTCTGGGTCTGCAGTAAATCCTTTTTGAGAGATAATGTGTCCCAAAAATTTTAGCTCTGCGTTTTCCAAACGCATTTGTCTTCATTAAGTATAAGGTCATTTTCCTGAAATATATTAAGTACCTGTTTAACTACTTTGTCATGTTCCTCTATTGTTCTGCCAAATATAATAACGTCATCTATATAATTAAGGCAATTACTGCAAGTTGCCAAATTTACGCTAAACATTAGTCTCTTGTACTTAAACAATCCCTTATGTGTGATGAAAGTTGTTATTTCCCGGCTATCCTCGTGTAATTCAAGTTGATGGTATGCGCTTTTGAGATCCAGCCTTGAAAAGTAATTTGCTCCCCTTAATTTTGTCATAAATGAGTCTAATGTAGGCAAAGCGTAATTCTCTCTCAAAATAGCTCTATTCGCGCGGCTCATATCACTGTATAATATAATCTCATTTCACCATTTCCTTTAAAACCGATCAAAACTGGAGAAATCCATGGACTTGGTCCTTTAACAGGTTCGATTATGTCCAGGCTAAGGGCTTCTTCTAGCTTGGCTGCCACTTTTTCCTCGAGAGCTATCAGTATACGTCGCAGAGGTTGCTGTACAGGCTTTACTAAAGTATCAACAGCTAATTTATTTATTGTGTTTTTCATTTTGGGAAAGGACTTCACATTTTGAATGCGGTTTACGTTAACCCCTAGTCGAAGTACTTTAAGTTTTACAGAAGTGTCACGACCTAGTAACGATTGACTTTTATTTTCAATTACATAAAATGTAGAAATCGTTTCAGAACCCTTATCCACTGCAATCGGAGCATCGAACACACATATTAATGGGTGATTTTTTTGAGGTTAGGATTTTCATGCATTAGTATTTGACAGATCACGTGAGATTTCAGACATGATGCCAAAGAGAAAGATGCTCAGTATGCTTTGACATTTCATCATGAATAGACTTACTAACGAGCAACGCTTGCAAATCATTGAATTTTATTACCAAAATCAGTGTTCGGTTCGAAATGTTCAAATGTGACAAATTTTGTTCAGCGATGAGGCTCATTTCTGGTTAAATGGCTACGTAAATAAGCAAAATTGCCGCATTTGGAGTGAAGAGCAACCAGAAGCCGTTCAAGAACTGCCCATGCATCCCGAAAAATGCACTGTTTGGTGTGGTTTGTACGCTGGTGGAATCATTGGACCGTATTTTTTCAAAGATGCTGTTGGACGCAACGTTACGGTGAATGGCGATCGCTATCGTTCGATGCTAACAAACTTTTTGTTGCCAAAAATGGAACAACTGAACTTGGTTGACATGTGGTTTCAACAAGATGGCGCTACATGCCACACAGCTCGCGATTCTATGGCCATTTTGAGGGAAAACTTCGGAGAACAATTCATCTCAAGAAATGGACCGGTAAGTTGGCCACCAAGATCATGCGATTTGACGCCTTTAGACTATTTTTTGTGGGGCTACGTCAAGTCTAAAGTCTACAGAAATAAGCCAGCAACTATTCCAGCTTTGGAAGACAACATTTCCGAAGAAATTCGGGCTATTCCGGCCGAAATGCTCGAAAAAGTTGCCCAAAATTGGACTTTCCGAATGGACCACCTAAGACGCAGCCGCGGTCAACATTTAAATGAAATTATCTTCAAAAAGTAAATGTCATGGACCAATCTAACGTTTCAAATAAAGAACCGATGAGATTTTGCAAATTTTATGCGTTTTTTTTTTTTAAAAGTTCTCAAGCTCTTAAAAAATCACTCGTTACTTTCAGAATTTGATCCGACGCATAAGACCTAAACTGGTTACTAAGTTTTGTTGAATATTCCAGACAACCGCTTTTTTTTCTCTTAGTACCGCCCAGTCGTTTCCACTCACAAGGTTAAATCTTGAACCGGAGTCAATTGCCATGTAAAGTGATTGCCCTCCAATGCAGTTTTTGCAGTTATTGTCGATTTTGAAACAATCAAATTCGCGTAGTGCGTCTTCATTTGAACCATCTTTTTCTTGATTTTCTATACAACGCACTTTTAATGGTCTGCTGTACCGATGCCTTACTTCTCCGTCACCTTGCTCAGAAAATCTTCTTTTAAAACCCTTACACAGTACAACACATGATTTGCCAACTCAATTCTGTGAACTGTATGTGAAATTAGACCCAAAAAGAAGAATTTCTGCATCATTCGTTTTGTCTTCTTACCTGCGATTTGAAGTTAGTATCGATTTGAAGTTAGTACTATCGTATAGGGGAATTTATCACGTTTTAGGCCCTGTTGTTTGACATAGCTCGACAACCACTAGCCCAATTTAGTTGAAATAAATTTTAAAAAATTAAAAGAATTACAATTCCCTTAATCTGTTCATATATTGTTTTCCTATACAAGTAACACTTTCGAAGTTAAAAATCAATGTATGAAGGGAAAAAATTATTTTTTGCCTAAAAATTTAAATTTTTTTTTTAAAAATACATAAAAAATCCAAAATGGAAAAAAGTTTCAAGTCTAGTTATTTTTTCGCAAAGTCACATAACCTATGAGCAAAATGAGACAAAGATCATAAAAATCGATGCACGCGTTTCGCTTTTATTCGCAATTGAGTAAAGGTATGAATTTCAAAAATCAGTTATAGCCACCACCCTTAGAATAAAAATATAAATTAAAAAATTATCATGCAAAAAAAACTTTATTTATAAAAACTTAATGAAAATAAAATAATATGCAATTAATACGCAATTATAATATGCATAAAAACAAAATTTAGAAAATTTTTTCAATTATTGGCAATATCCATCCTTGTAGAAGTTGACGCTTGTGGTTCTGATGATCTTGTTTTCTTCGTAGGTTGTTCATATTCATGGTCTGAGTCTGTATCGTCATCCGAGATACACATACTATTCAAGGGCGTGTTTCTTTCACTGTGTCCACCAATTTCAATGTCTTCATCTTCGGTGCTTTCTTCAAACTGCATAATTGTGGAACTCCACCAACAAACCTCCGCAAGCAATGCATCCAATTTTTTGCTTTTGAACCGCTTTTCAAATGGCATGGTCACCTGGTGGAACCTCTCTCCTTGTTCGTCTGATTCCTGAGGTGATTGTGCCAAAAAAGTATCGAGGTGGTGGTGCAAGAAATGCAATTTCAGCGTCATGGATGCACCGATTTTTTCGAAATAAAACAGCAACCTGTCCACTCGTTGCTGTATCTCTTCTCGCTGGACACGGTTCTTTCCTAGAACGCCTTCTATTACTTCTTTCAATGCGTTCCATGCATGTTGGTGGTCGTGATGCTCTGAAAGCAAATGTGTTAAAGAATCACTTTTGATCAATTTCCGAATATCAGGTCCATTGAGAATACCTGTTTTAAATACATAAGAAAAACGAAAAAATTATTGGTAATGCGAATGTATAGAAATTAACAAATTTAGATATGACAATATTGAAATACAGAGTACGATACGTACCGTTTTTAATTTTCTCATCACTGAGTTTCGGAAAGATGGATTTCAAACAGTCAAAGGCGCCGTTAACTTTTTTGACCACCACTTCAACGAATTTCCCCGCTATTCCCAGTTTCATGTGGAGCGGTGGCAACAAAATATCATCCAGGTACTTTATCATAGGTTCATTGCGTAATTTTAATTGTTTGTTGAGCTCGGGAGTTCTTCCTTTCCAATCTTTACATTGATATTGATTTCCTTTGTATCGTGAATCCCAATTACAAAGGAAGCAGAAGTATTTTGGATATCCGCCCTTTTCTATAATCCCTTGTAGTATGTTGACCACCTTCAGATCGCAACAAATGTTCCATTTGTGTTCATCGTATTTGATTTTCTTCAAAATTTCGCCCAATGCTTCATACGTTTCCTTCATAGTTGTGCTGAATCCCAATGGAATGCATGGTTTTTTATTTTTTTTGTGCAGCAGCACAGCCTTCAAACTAGTAACTGAACCATCGATGAATAAACGCCATTCGCCAGCGATATAATCCATTCCCAATTTTTTCACTAAACCTGGGATATCATGGCATTACGTGAACGTATTTGCTTCGTCAACGGAATAAAATTTCTGAAAATCAGCTTGGCGTTGTCGGTATGATGTTGCGCTGACATTTTGCTGTGTGAGTTTTCTTCTCTTCAAAAATGATGTCAGCCATTCGGAGTTGTGTTGTGATAGTCCCAGCTTGGCCACAATGTAATCCATTTCGATTTGTGGTAGCGGTTGTGGTGCACTATTTTCAATATCGGGTCTCCAATCAGCATCATCCAAATCGGTCGGATTGGTGAAAACGGTTTCGGCTAGCAGGGACACAGTATCCGCACTCGGAGGTTTAGGTGCATCGGTATCAGCAGGGCGTTGCACTGGAAGTGTGGCAGTAAATGCAGCAGTGTATACTTTTGTTTTCAATTGTTGTCTGTTTAATCCAGGACGAAAATTTATGCATGCATAGCACCTGGATTCATCATGTCCAGTTGTGTCTTCCACCCAAATTACTGGCTTCATAAAAGATAACTTTCTACTTTTTCCGTGAATCCATTTTAGAAGGGTAGTATAACAACTGTTGCACACTGTGTTCGGCGTAAAATTTGCACCACTTAAATCTGCTTCATCGAAATAATTACAATACGCGGTTTTGAATTGCTCAGTAAACAAATTTTTTCGATCTTTTTTCTGTATTTTTCGGACGATATGACCACAAACGTAACAATATTCATTCAAATATGGGCACTTGTTGTTTTCCATATTGATATATTTTATGTTTTGTTGTTATTCACTTTTAAAAAACTGGAGAAAAATCACTTTTACTGTTCGCGTTCGTCGGCACTGGCTGAATGGCAAAAATCGATCAATGCACACCTATAAATACTACGTATTTTTGAATATTTTACTGCCAGGTACTTATAAATGGGCGCATATTTTAAGGGCGGCTGGCTATATACCTGATTCAGCACTTGTACGTTTCAAACTGTGCAAAACTTTCCAAATAATGACCACCCTTAAATGTGGGTGCAATTTCTGTAAAAAAAATCATATAGGTAGCCACCGGAAAAACCCAAATAATAAAAAGGTCCACTTTCCGTTTAATTGTCCACGTACATTTATTACCGCAATCATAAAAATCAAATAACCTTTTGTTTATTCCTTTTTTTTTTAATTCTCAGAATCATGAAAAAGGTGTCAATGTTTTCTCCAAATAATGTTGTGCATATCTCGAGCAAATTTTTGAAATTCATACATTTACTTAATTGTGAATAAATGACAAACGCGTGCTTCGATTTTTATGATCTTTATCTCATTTTGCTCATAGGTTATGTGACTTTGCGAAAAAATAACTAGACTTGAAACTTTTTTCCATTTTGGATTTTTTATGTATTTTAAAAAAAAAAAAATTAAATTTTTAGGCAAAAAATAATTTTTTCCCTTCAAACATTCATTTTTAACTTCGAAAGTGTTACTTGTATAGGAAAACAATATATGAACAGATTAAGGGAATTGTAATTCTTAATTTTTTAAAATTTATTTCAACTAAATTGGGCTAGTGGTTGTCGAGCTATGTCAAACAACAGGGCCTAAAACGTGATAAATTCCCCTATACGATAGTACTAACTTCAAATCGATACTAACTTCAAATCGCAGGTAAGAAGACAAAACGAATGATGCAGAAATTCTTCTTTTTGGGTCTAATTTCACAGAATTGAGTTGGCAATCAATTAACTGAAAAATGTTATACTGTGTTAGTCTTACATTGACAGCAAAGTGTCCAATGAGGGAGAATTTGTTACATCTCGCATTTCCCGCCGGACAAACCATTGACTTACCCATGTCACCATTGCGACCACATCTAAAACACTCGTATTCTGCATTTTGCGAAACACGTTTTTTTTGATGAAATCATATTTACTTTATTTATTTGTTCGTACACTTGACAAGTTTCTATGACATCACCTAGGCTCTGCTCTTTTTCTAATAGTCTTCTCTTAAGCTCATTGGGGGCCCGTGTATCGATTATTTTATCCTTAATGTCAATTTCTTCAATTTGTGCTTGTGTCGCTCCGAAGGAACATTTCGCAGCTTGCTGTCTCAAACGCAACAAAAATTTGTTTAATGGTTCTCCCTCAGAGGGTTTTAAGCTTCTATATAGATGCCTTTCAAACGTTGAATTTCTCTTAGGTGAAAAATAATCATCCAATTTTGCTACCAACACCATAAATACATCCTTATCTACGCCTCGCACGGACTCAACCAAAGCTCCGAGAATATTAAAAATAACTTCCTGGAGTTGTTGTCCTCCAAAATGAAGTAATTTATTCTTCTTTTTAACCGGATCGACTATCTCCTCTGATGCAAGATATAATTTAAACGCTCGAAACCATTTCTTCCACTCATTACGCAACAATGACTTGTCTATGGCATCACAGAGAAATGGTCTTATGTCGGATCACTATGTGATCACTATGCACAATTTAATGTGCCACCAATCACACAATTTAATGTGCAATCAATCCACAATTTAATGTGCTGTCCGAATTTTATGTGCTTCTATGTTGTGACCCTTCAATACCACAATTTAATGTGCCGACCCTTTTGGTGCTAAGTGACACCCCAACGTTCATGCAATTACACAATTCTTTTACCACAGCTCTATGATTTCTCCTTAAAAATCAATGCTATTCATAATATTGCAAATGCAATTTGCTTTAACCGTATGTTAATATATGTAAAAATTTTCTCCTCGTCGTTAATGTATTAACCCCGTATTGAAATAATACAACCGATTGCAATTCTATTTTTGATTAATTTATTTTTCAATTCAAAAACTAATAAGACAATATTTTCATAGCCATGTTAGTTTTTCCTTCTATCCCTGTGTGTATGTGTATGTTTACAAATATACATATACATAAATAATGTAATTTATAAAACCAATTAATGCTAGTGTTTTTTATTGGAGCCTTTTAATTCGGTATCAGCCCATTGTGTCTTACTTTTTTTAAACCAAATATGTAAATGATAAAACTATAGATTTGTTGTTATTTGTGGTAAAAAACAGCTTTAATTTAATAAGGTATGACTATGAGTGACGCTTTAAAGAATAATATACTTCAAAACAAATTTAACATTACCTGGTTAATGGCTGAAATGAAAAATATACATACATACATACATACATATAACTTTGTTCGTGATCAAAGCAAATAAAGAAAATAAATTTGTTAACCAGTGTTATTCAAACTTAACTTCATAGTACATGTGAATCGCTCTACTTTCAGAACAGGGCTGAATATAGAGGATTTAAAATAAAGGCATTTCAAAAAGAATCAAATTATTATTTTTTTCTTCTGGCCATATATTTCTTTTTAAATAATATTATGACTTGATGTATGTTTTGTTTGAATTTATTTTTCCAAATACGCTTGGTGGTAAATCATAACTTAAACAGCTGCTATTACATCTTTGTAAGCCTTATTTGATATGAATAAAAATGTTATGTATGTTGCTGACCGCAGCGAAGAACAGGAGGTTTGCGATTTTTAACCAATACAAACGAAAATTTAATGTTTGTAGTAACATTTATTTCTATAAAAAATGCACCGTTAGAAAATAATTACATATAAAATTAACAAGAAAACACTTACCGCAGTTTTGTACCTCCTTCTTCGACGACAAATATAAAATAGAACGTGTTCGCTTTCTTGTATTTTAAAACAAATAAGAAGGTCAAAGAAGAGGACAAAAGAGCGGTTTACAAAACAAATGTCAAAAAGAACAATCATAACAAATAAAAAGGCAAACAAAAACCGCTGTTCATGAAGAACGTTGAGATCAGTGGTTCTCTAACACCCCCACCCCCGTGGAGCGATCAGCTTCACCATCATCCACGTCCAGAACCGCTAACTTGGACACAGGCCGTTGTAGGCTTCCAGATGCAGTCTTCACTTCAGCTCTTCTTGCAATACCGTCATCACCGAGATGGACGCAAGTGACCACACCTCTCCGCCATTGACTTCGTGGGATATTAGGGTCGCAAATAAATACCGTATCGCCAACTTTGATAGGAGCTGTGCGCTCACACCATTTAACTCTTCGGGTTAACGTAGGTAAATATTCCGCAATCCACCGCTTCCAAAATTTATCTCGCAAACTTCTTGCAACACGCCACTGTTTCTTCAGGGAGAAGAGCTTTACATCAGGTTCATTTATAGAAGGTGTTGCTGCAACGTTTCCCCTTCCAATCAGAAAATGATTTGGAGTAAGTGGTTCCTCCTCATAAGGCCTTATAGGCAGGTGTGTGAGTGGCCGCGAATTTATAATGCCTTCGGCTTCAATTAGAAGACATTGTAGAACATGTTCTTTCGGAGACACGTCTTTCATAGTATGACGCAAAACTCTTTTAACGCATTGCACCATCCTCTCCCAAACGCCACCTTCTGAGGGATTGGCTGGGCAATTAAATAGCCATTCAACGCCCTTTGTAGATAACTCGTTCTGAATCCGTCCCATATCAAATACTTCTCCAAACCTTTTCGCTTCTTCATCAGCACCAACAAAATTCTTCCCATTGTCAGAACGGATTCGAGCTGGAACACCTCGTCGAATTATAAAATTACGCATGACAATTATACAAGAATCTGTCGATAAGTCATGCGCCAATTCTAAATGGATGGCCCTTATTGTCAGGCAAGTAAATAATGCCACACACCTTTTCTCTGTCCTTCTTCCAATTGATACGTTTATCGGCCCAAAGTAGTCTAGACCTGTGTACTTAAATGGCTCCACGTATGGCTCAAGACGATCGAGTGGCAATTGTCCCATAAGCGGAGCGATTGAATTGACATTTTTTATTCTGGCAGCTGGAGATGACGGAGCGGAGCAGTGTTCTTAATTGAGGAATCCAATATTTGTTGCGTATTTGAGAGATAGTAGCTTCGTGATTTTGGTGTTTCATGAGGCAATGCTGATGCAAAACAAGAAGTTTTGTGAATCTGTTATCTTTAGGCAATATAATAGGCCTCCGTGAACTGTAAGGCAAAAAACTAGCAGCATCAATTCGTCCATATACTCTTAAAATACCATCATCGTCGGCATAAGGCGTTAAATGCAACAAACTACTCGATCTCTGGATTAGCTGTTTATTTTTAATACATTCGGTTTCCGCCGGAAACGATTCCCGCTGTACTAGTATACATAACATTTTTTCAGCGGTATCAAGCTCACATGAAGTGAGCCCATATAACTCAGAATCATTATATTTCTTTCGACACCGGTTTATAAACCGAAGAATCCACGCCATCGCTCTTTTTATTCGGGCAAATGATGAAAATCTTTCAAAACTTATAAAATTATTTTGCATAACTAAAAGTGCAACTTTAGGACAAATTTCTTCTTCGACTTGTTCTTCTAGGGGAGGCGATTCAATTGTATGACTTGGCCACTCATTCTCATTTTTTTCCAAGAACTTCGGACCGTTTTTCCACCATGATGATACAGAGAAATCAATATTATTAAAACTTCTAGTGGCATCATCGGCTACATTGTCTCTAGTGGAGACCCATTTCCAGTTATCAGTATTGGTTGTCGCTAGTATTTCTGCTATTCTATGAGCTACGTATGGCTTATAATTTCTATTAATACTCATAATCCATTTTAATACTGTTGTGGAGTCGCTCCATAATACTGTTTTTTCCAGCACAATTTTATGCTCATTAATAACATTTTCTTTTATTCTTGTTCCTAGGACCGCGGCTTGTAATTCTAAGCGGGGAATCGAAATTTTCTTTAGGGGCGCGCATTTTGTCTTCGAGCAGATAAAACTAACATTGACACTTCCATCCATGTCCACAAATCTCCAATAAGCAACAGCAGCAAAGGCTTCTTCACTGGAGTCTACGAATATGTGCAGCTGAATTTGTTTAATCTTTCCAGTTGGGTGGTAGAATCGTGGCAAACGAAAATGTAAGATATTTTGAAGCTGTGACCGCCATCGCTCCCAACTAACGTTAATATCATCCCACCTGATATCACGTTTCCATAGGCTGCGTAGTACTAGTTTTCCCCCGACAGTGAAATTACTTAAAAATCCTAAAGGGTCGAATGTCGACATAATAACACTCAATATTTGACGCTTTGTAGGCCTTTTCATTCCAGATATAACATCTTGATCGACTTTATTAAATTTCAAATTAAACATAAATGTATCAGAGGCTGGATCCCAGTAAAGACCCAATACTTTTTCCATATTGTTAGTGGATGCAATAGTTTTTAACGATGAGGCACCATCTAGAGCCAGGGAGACTCGTTTTGAGTTTGACGTAAAGCCTCTAAGCTCGAAACCTCCATTTTTTTGAATTTCTCGAACTTCCTTAGAAATTTCAATAGCCTCTTCAATTGAGTCAAAGCTATCTACAAAGTCATCCATGTAGTGATTGTTCAGTATGGCTTCAATTGCCCTCGGATTGTAGTCATGGTGTTCCTTAGCGTTAACCTTCATTACATGTATGGCTGAACACGACGAGCATGAGGCTCCAAAGGTCATAACCAGCATTTCATATTCATCTGGTTTGTTGTTTTGATCGCCATTTCTCCATAAGAAGCGTTGAGATATTCGATCACTTGGTTGTATGATGACTTGGTGAAACATTTCACGAATGTCAGCACAGACAGCAACTTTCCTGATACGGAAATTATATAGAATGGCGGTTAATGACGAGATATATTGGGGACCTTTCAGCAAATTATCGTTCAAAGACGTTCCATTTACTTTTGCTGCAGCATCAAAAACTAATCTTATTTTCTTATTTTCCTTATTAGGGTTTATTACACCAAAATGTGGTAAATACCACTTCTTTTTCGATGACAGACAAATATCTTCTGGTGACACTTTACGCACGTAACCCTTTTCTACATATTTGTTTATTATATTACTGTAAGCTGTACAAAAGTTTAAATCGCGTCGCAATTTCTTTTCAATGCCTTCAAGACGGCTAAGTGCTAATTGATAGCTATCTGGCAACTTTATTTCATCGTTTTTCCATAAAAGGCCTGTTTGAAAACGATTACCAACACGCTTTGTTGATTCACGAAGAATTCTTTTTGCTCTGATATCATCATCACTTTCAATTGGAGGAGCAGCCCGCACGGCCATACTTTCTATATTGAAGTAATTTTCAACCATTTTGTAGATTTCTTTCTCTTCTTCAGCATGTACAAAAAGGCACGAATGTGATGGAGGCGATAATGATTTGCATGGCCCATACACGATCCATCCTAATTCCGTATTACATGCGAAAGGTCCAGATAGTTTGACAGTTTTTAAACTTAATGGCAACCCTAGGTGGGCATGATCTAGACCAATCAACAGCTTTGGCATTCCGTTTGCATATGGCTTTATAGAATTATGGGGTAAATAATTTACACTTACTTTGATTTCATCCTCACTGAGGCTTTGCATTGGCAAATTCAAGTTTGAAACGGCATAAACGTTTTTGAGAAGGTGACGCTTATTCTTCCCAACTCCACTTATCTTTAAATTGAATGTCATTGAAGGCTCTCGTGCAGATCTACCACCGAACCACTGAATATTCAAATTGCTGCTTTTACCACGCACACCAACGCAGTCGGCAATTTCTTTATCCAACATGGTAATGGAAGACCCATCGTCAAATAAGGCATAAATATCAACACTACATTTTTCACCATATAGTGTAACAGGCAGTACACGAAACAAAAATTTCTTATTATCATTGGTTAGGTTCACTCGTACCACTCGTATTCGGTTCTGTATCAGTAGACGCAATAGGCATATGCTCATGCAGCAACTTATTATGCTTACGTTGGCATCCACTTATAGAGCATAACTTCTTTCTACGACACTCACGAGTCGAATGTCCGATGTTTAAACACGAAAAACAAGCACGGAGCTTTTTCACAATGGCCCAACGTTCATTCACTTTAAAATTCAGGAATTTACTGCAGTCGTATATTTTGTGTCTTCCTTTACATACTGGACACTGCTGGATTCTTTCTGTTGCATGTAGCACTCGGCGCTTTGATTCAGTATTATTAACGTCTTGTATCAAGCATATTAAATTTGCCACTTCACTTAACCACTCACTAAAATGTTCAATCGTAGGATATGGGTTAATATTTACTGCTATTTTGGCCCATTCTAGCCTTTTACTCATGGGGAGCTTTGAAATTATTTCTTCAAGAAGTGTTGGATTTGCTATGTGCTGATGACCATCAACGGATTTAAGAAACACTGCTAAGTTTTTTATTTTTGTTGAAAACGGCACTAATTTTGCTAAATTGTTTTCATTTATATGCGGCAGCTCTTTTACTTTTCTCCTTTGGCTGTGTATAAGTTGTTCTGGCCTTCCGAAGCGGAACTTTAGCTGGTCTATAACAACACTGGTATTATCAGGATGAATAAGTAATGACTTGACTATGTCCATGGCTTCTCCCTTGAGGCATTTTTGCAATCGCTGATTGTTTTCAAAATTTGTATATCCATAAGTAGCTGTTGACTGGATATAAGCCGTATGAAATAATGGCCAATCTTCGGGTTCACCACTAAACTCTGGCAAATCTTGTAGTTTGCGAGGCATTACATACTGCATTTCATGTGGATGTGCTTGGCTAAAACCAGGTTGCTGTTGTTGTTGGCTGGAGTTAATATAATTGTAAGATGGCGGCATAATATTATTTGTTACAAGTGGTGTGTATGCGTTAAACGCAGTAGTTGCAGTATGCGTCGACGGCAGATTGATGCCGGCGGCTGAAGTCGGCAGAGGCTGTGTAGGTGTAATGGCGGTTGATGTATGTGAAGCTTGTGTATTGCGGGTATCGGTTGTTGTAATAAAGTCAAAGGCGGATCTATATGGCGTTTCTATGGGAATGAGGTTATGATCACTTACCTTTTGAAGCGAGGTCTCCATTTGCTGACATTGGCGTCTGCTTTCCAGGAGTTGTGTTTGCGTCTCTTGAAGCTGGCGTTTCAAGTAAGCCATTTGGTTTTGCATCTCTAATAGCATGATGGAGTCATTTGATGTTGATGGCCGCTTGCTTATTAAAGGTGATTTACATGTGTCATCAGGTGCCATGGCGACACTCCCAGCGGCGACCCGTCTTCCAGATGACTTCTCTTTATCCCCAGAGTTTCCTTTAGGCATTTCTGTGCTAGCGGCATTAGCACTTTTATTTGTGTTTGATGTTGGCAGCATCACTTGCTGCTTTATTGTTCTTGGTGTACTTACTGTATTACCACTGTAATCGCTTGAAACGCTTATATCATGATCAGGCGGATCAGATGTTACAGTGTCGGCACTGACTGTGCTTCTCAGGTTCAGTGGGCTCCGACGTACAGGTGGTACCATCTTTTAAAAATATAAAATCAGAAGTTCCTCAATGGCAAACTGGCGGCTGTTTTATATTGCACACACATAAAACATAAAATGGCACATACACTTGATTCGCAACAAAAATAAAATGCGAAATAAAAATGTTGCTGACCGCAGCGAAGGACAGGATGTTTGCGATTTGTAACCAATACAAACGAAAATTTAATGTTTGTAGTAACGTTTATTTCTATAAAAAATGCACCGTTAGAAAATAATTACATATAAAATTAACAAGAAAACACTTACCGCAGTTTTGTACCTCCTTCTTCGACGACAAATATAAAATAGAACGTGTTCGCTTTCTTGTATTTTAAAACAAATAAGAAGGTCAAAGAAGAGGACAAAAGAGCGGTTTACAAAACAAATGTCAAAAAGAACAATCATAACAAATAAAAAGGCAAACAAATAAACCGCTGTTCATGAAGAACGTTGAGATCAGTGGTTCTCTAACAATGTAATTGATAGCAAAAATGAAAGAATGAAGGGTAAAAAGGAAAAATTTTTTAAACAAAGCATAAAGTGCCAAACGTGCTGTTCATAAGAATAAAGAGAGCTATGTTAGCTATTGTTTTTCAGATAAAGTGCTAAAGGGTAAAATTTCGTGTAGAGGTAGCCAAATAGAGATAAAAATAGCGAGAAAAGAGCTAAGTTGGCATCGCTGCTGATAGAGTATGGCTGGAGTTATTTGGAAAAACAATTAAAGAGTCATCCAATTACTAAAGAAGACCTTGCGATTATTCACTACAAAAATGGATAAATATATCAGCTGAATACTGCCCGATCTGATTGAGGCGATGCAAAATTGTTCAAACGCTTTAGTTTAGCAAAAATGTATAGCAACTAATTTACCTGTCACTTATACATAAAAAGGCTATCAAAGTAAATACTAAAATCCCGAACATAAAATAAAAATGTTGCATTTAAGTTAGTTCTAGATAGAGTTGGAGAACTATGAAATTAGAAATGTTTATTATTGTAAGAAAAATTTAGGCCCCGATTATCGTTGGCAACATTAATTATTTTACTGTTGTATATTTTAAATTGCGATTACGATTTACAACACTTATCACATGTGTCACAATTTTAGTTGTTTATGAAAATTTACAGCGATTATCGTTTACAACATGTGTTTCTATGTGTTGTTATGCATATCAAAATCTTACAACTGCTTATTAGCTGATGTCTTGTTGTCGCGACAAGTTGAAAAATTACAATGTAGAAGGATTTGTAAGTTTTTATTTTTTTATTATTTTTGCTAGGCGTTTATAACCATGACTTAAAATAATTCTTAGAAAAACAACAAATTAAAAGCAGGTGGAAAATCTCGTGGAGGTGATGCAACTAAATCTAGATAATGGCCGGAGAAAGCTGAACAAACAAAATGCAGCAAAACGCTGGTTGCAAAACCCCAATATTAAAATCGTTGCCGCTCTTTTTTTTGACTGCTTCCATAAGCAAAAAATCTATATATTCAGGTATGTGATGGAAAACGAATGTTTTCAAATGGTGTGATGAATTTCGATCGATTTTAAGAATTATTTTTGAACCCATCTCCTAACACTTGGGTCTGAAAAGTATACCAGAAGATAAAAATAAAACAATTATTAAGAATTTAGACAACAATATTTAAAAAATGAAAAATTTGTAAAAACAAATTTTTATACAAAACAACAAAATCGTTTTAAAATCGATTCGTTTTCAAAATAGTTTTCTAATTCATACCAGCTTATGTATATTGTATGTATGTACATATATTGTAATTAAGACTGTTCATTTCAAATAAAATTTTACTCGGTGTTTGGTAGTTCCAATGGGTCACGAATGTTATAATTATTAATATTAAATTTCCAAACAAAATAATTTTTTAATTTTCAGGTAAGTGTACATACATACATACATACATACATACATACATACATACATACATACATACATACATACATACATACATACATACATACATACATACATACATACATAAATACATACATACATACACACATACTGTATGTACTTATTTTTTAGTGTGCAACTGCCGGCGTAGGTTCTAAAAGATTAATGCCCTTATGCAAAAGAAATAAAGTCTACTTTAAGTGTACTTTATGACAAATTTTATATGAAAATTTTGTCTTAAAGTACACTTCAAGTAGAATTTATTTCCTTTGCATAAGGGCATTAATATTTTATAAATTTGTACAACCATTTATGTAAGCTGATTCATAACCTATCACATATGAATAGAATAGAAAATACTTAAAAGTATATTTTTTGAAATATGATAAGTTGTGGGGTATACATTTATACAGGTATACATTTTGCACCTGTTCAACAAAAGTGTATTAGCTCGATCTTTATATGTTTTAACTTATTGCGAAGAATCCACACGCAGCACATACCATCACAAACAGAACCCACATTATTTTAACAAGTCTTTTTATCTATATATAAATAGGCAAGTGAAAAAAGTTAAGAACCATTTTAACTGACTTAAACTCAACGTATTCGCTTGATTTTTTTGTTTGAAAGATTGTCAATAGGAGCAGTGCAGAATGTATTTTTTCTTCTACATTTTTGATTCTAAGATAGTTAAAAACAGTCAAGAATATTAACCAATTATAAAGCCATGATCTCTCTTTCTCTCTTAATTTGCTAAAAAATTACAACAAAAAACTCAAAATTAACTAAATTAAATTTGGCTTGGCAACTCCGTGAACACTCAGAAGGAAAAACTTATTAATTTATTAATATTTTTATTATTTTCTTTTATTATAATTATATAATACAGTGAATGATATCATATAATGAAAGAAAGAGAGTACGAGCAACTGAGGCCTTCGACTCTAATTCATTAATATACATACATATGTAATTTTGTAAACCAAAACACGAATCAAAATCGAAAGAAAATATGTATGTATTAATAACTAAATTTGAATAATATGAGTATGAAAAATATGGAACATGAATGTGCACTTATGTAAAATATATGTATACCTAAAACGATTACAAAAATAAATTTGGTCGAATTTCGACCACAGGGCTAACTCAAATTTTTAAAAATACGCTTTTAATGTTAAATGATTATTTTAAAATTTTAATGTTAAATGATTGTGATATAGATATTTGTATTAAATGATTTTTGCAACTTTATTCTTTACTAATGACAAAATTTCATAAAAATAAAAAAAAAAAAACAATTTCAAATGTAATACTAAAGATTGTAACAAAATTATGTTTATTTTACTATGATTTCCAAAAAGTACAATTTAGAAGCCGGTTTGTACAATTTAAAATTTTAGTTAGTTACCGTCCCTGACATTTATGCCCTTATGAAGTGTACTTTAAGGCAAAATTTTCATAAAAAATTTGTTTAAAGTAGACTTGAAGTAGACTTTATTTCTTTTGCATAAGGGTATTAGTGTGTGAATATGGTCGTTCTTCGCTTTTAACTGTGCGATTAAATACGAAGAACGTCGTAAATAATCAGACATTTTTCAACGTTCTATAAAACCGTTCTACAAAATTTTACTTTTGGTCGCACATGGAAATAACTAGCATAGTCTGAAAAAGGAGCAAAAAATAAAGTATATGTGAATCTCACTTTTTCTAAATCAATTCGTATATTTGAAAGAAATTTAAATTTATATAAAAAAAATTTTTCATAACTCCCGTATTCCATACTTGGGATTTTTTCATTAGCATTGAATTTCATTTCATTGGCATTATTTCAAATAATTATAATGAAAAAATATTAACTACCATTTAATGCTGCTGATTTATTTTTAATTACAATTGTTTTTCCATTGGTAATGAAAATGTATAATTACTAATTATAATTGATGAAAAAATCATTGTGTTTATTAAACACAAATTTATGATCGCCGTAGGTTTTAATTACTACAAATAAAGTATCCATTTCATGACAGTTTTGTTTTTTTTTTTTAAATCTGTAACTTTTTGCTTAATCTAGTGAGGCACCTATATTCACTCTAGTATTGAAAATCTGTACTACGCAATATCCAACGGGTTAAAAATTAGTCATAAACATTTAATTTACAGAAATTATTTATATTTTTATTTTCTGATTTTTGTTTGTTTTTATAAGAAACAAAATGCACTTAATAGGAGAGCAGAGAATGAAGGTGGCTCTTCTTTCAAAACATCACTACAAAAAGGTTGATTTTCAATGTGGAGTATAATGATAATGCTTTTTTATAATCATTGATTAATAGTAATGATTTAGTTTTTTAAATAATTACCAATGAAAATTTTTCATTAAAAACCATTACCATTAATGAAAACAATGGTAATGAAAAAAAATTTGTTAGCATTATTTATAATTCAAAGCTAATTAAATTTTCCATTAATTACGCAATCTAATGAATTATTCCCATGTATGTCGTATTTCTTATATTTACAAAAAACAGTAGCATAATTTAAAACAGCACATTTTGCATATTTTTAGGTTTTTAGTTTAAAAAATAAGAATATGTTTATAACACAAAGCTGTGGCAATAAGGAAAAAGTACTTAAGTCTGATTTTTAGGTTTTGTAGAAGAACCATTTTAAACTTTAAAATTAATTTCTTTTTTAAATAGCTTATCTTAAAACTTGACATAAGAGAGTCAAACGTATGTTTTGGAAAAAAATCTTATATCTACCAAAAGTACGCAGGCGTTGCAATAAATAAGTTGTGAAAGAAGTTTATATGCTTTAAAAAAATAACTTAGTAGTTTCTTAAGCTTTTTTCCAAATGCAATTAGACATGGAAAAAAATAAGAAGAAAGTAATAACTTCCTGAAAAATGGTACAAAATAATTGAAAATTTGCACATGTGTACTTTGGATTACGGAGGTTACAAAGGTGCCAGTAACTAAAATTTTGCTTAAGTCGACTTAAGCACTTATTCCTTATTGCCACAGATATAATAAGTTTTTGATAAAATTCGTGTAGTATGAGTGATTTTTAACCAAAGAGATATTCACATTTTTTGCGAAAATACGAAATAATCTAGAAAAACTAGGAAAAAAACGGTTATATTATTTTTCGTTATATGTAGATTCCGAACATATAGATTATAATTGTATATTTCTTTTTTTCTTTTTAGGAATCAATGCTACTTCGACACCATAACGAAGCTGAGAGTTTACATGCTGTACAATTAATGGATTGGGAAACAGCGCTAAAGAAATATGAACTTTGTGATCTTAATTCACAAATAGTTGTAGAAAGTGATCATGTACCAATTGTTCACGTTAGCGAAGATTTTGACTTATTACCAGCTTAAAAAATATCCAGTTACAACATGAACTGTCACATCAATATAATTTGATTTTACCTGTGGATATGTTAATTATAAAAATTAACAATAGAAAACAACTAAAATGTACTGCTTTTTGCAATCATTAGAACTGCTTTGTAACTAACAGAAAATGCTTAAAATTTTATACTTTTCACTTATTTTATTTGTACATATTTGTATACCCTTCACCATAGGTGGAAAGATTATATGTTCATTTCCACAGTAAGGTCCACTCTGAACGAAAAATAAAAAGTTATCCAACAGAATTTTCTTTCTTTTTTATTAAGGAGAAATATTCAAAATTAATTAAATTAAAAAGTTCAAAGCTTTCCTTAGTTGCGCATGCTAGATACCGGACAACAAAGTTCAAGTTCTCGTTTTGGCCAGCTTTGTTTTATTTCTAAGGGTATCTTCTCTCTACAATTTACATACATGACTAAGAGTGAAATTGCATTCTTACCGCGAAACTTTTACTACAACAATACCTAACAGCAAAATAAATGCAAAAAAAACATCAATTAACGGTAAAATTTTGAGCTGTTTTAAATAGTATTCTAAGATAACGTCACGCCAAACATCTAGTCTCATTAACTCTAGGCTGGTGATAGTAAGTTTGTGAAATTTAACAAAGGCTTATAAAATAAACTTGGTATTAAACGAATAGTTAATGCTGTATAATAATCTAACTAAATCTTTAGTGGACTGTAATAAAATAATGTCCTCGACTGTTCTCTTTGACAAATAATAGAAAATAAAGAACAAACTATGTGTGTATATGTTTGTATGTATATACATACATATCGTTACCTTAATATAGAAAGGCACTAACTCACTTTTTTTAATCGAGTTTTAGTTGGATAGATGATCTATACATAGGTATAAATAAAAAAAATGGTTACAGCATTAAAACGATAGGAGAATTTAATAAAAAATTGCGTTAAAAAAATAATTCGCGACTACAAAACTATAATTTTTATAAAGTTTTTTCCTTCTCCTGTAAAGTAGGAAAAGCGTTAGTTAGGGCCTTTGTATATTAAGGTATAAATATGTATGTACAATAGTATATTAACTTACAAGCATTGGGATTACAAATATTAAACTTGTCACTAGTTACAAGTGCAAGAGAAAATTATATACTACCAGGTAGACAATCGAATGATGTTGATTTTTTTTTGTTTGTTTGTTTGTTTGTTTGTTTGGTGTGTAGTTACAGTTAGAGCAATCGCTAATTATTTGGCATTTTCAATTGAAAGATCAATTGTGCAATATATTTGAAACCATACTGCCCCCCTGAAACAATGTTTCAGTTAATAGAAAGGCGAACAATCTTTTCGAACGTGTATATGAATTTTTTTCAGTTTTTATAGTCACAACCCTTACACAACCATTGGCTTCAGGATTTATCTCAGTTACTCTCCCTAATATCTACTACAAGGTCTCCTATACTCATATAATCTACCATTTGGGACTTTGTTGCAGAGACGTTAAATACTCAGCTGACCACCTTTAAAATCCTTCTAATATGTGCTGTAAAAAGTTGTAATGTTTTCACCGGGATAATGGGATAGATAAATAGTTAGGTTCTGAAATGGCTGTTAGGGTTTCACCTGTAATGAAATGGAGTTAAAGGATTTAAACTACTATCAGATGTAGCACAAGGTGGTCTGCTATTAAGTATGGCTTCTATTTTAAGAAGAATTGCATAAAATTTTTCAATGATAAAAGTTTAGATCAAACTACTCGTTTCAGAGGCAGCTTTACGGATTTTATATTTGTATACAAAATGTGGAGTTCCTTGCAATTGCTGGAGCAATGACAACATTTATTGATTCATTTAGCAACATTTAAGTCATCTCTGGTAACATTCGGTGAGCTCCATGGAAGTTGGTTCTATTGTCCGTGAAAAGGTTACAACATCTCCCACGGCGGGATATAAAACTTTTAAATGCGGCAATAAAAGCTTCAGCGCTGAGATTACTTCAAAGTTCTACATGAATTGCTTTGCTTGAGATGCAAGTAAATAATGCTATATATGCTTTACTCACTCGCGGGCGCTTAAAATTTGTGGTAAATAACGGGCCAGCAAAATCACATCCTGAATTGAAATATGGAATATGCTGTTGAATTCTTTCAGCTGGAAAATTATCTATTAATTGTTGCGAAGTTTGTCATTAGAGCATAAAACAGCGCTTACCTTTAACTATCGAGCGGATCAGATTTCGTGTTCAAAGTACATAATATTGCTGCCGAAGCAAAGTAATAATTCAGAAGTTCCAGCATGAAGTAGTTTGGTTCATATCATAAAAAATTACTGAGTGCTTGATATTAAAAGAAGATTCCTGAATACGACCTCCGACGCGTAAAAAGTGGATGCTTGTTTGACAGCTGACGATTGACATTTAAAGACCTGATAGTTTTTTTTAAAAAATTTGTTTTGAAAACAAACATTTAGTGTAACGCGGGCTCCTTCTAGTTCACTGCAGGAAATAAAATTAATGCGATTTGATGACTGGTTTCAAAGACGGTTGATGAAATGTTGAACAAAATCAATTATTCTGAGAAGCCGATCCCAGTTAGCAACTTAATCTGAATGATCAAGACGCAATGAGTTAGTTTCATTAACAGAAGTACAAAACACGTATTTCGCTGTTCACCCTCAACTTCCGGCAGTATTTTTTCTGTACAAAATTTCTTCTGTATGATGTGCTACAAAAACCTTCCATGTTCTTGGTGGCAGTGTTACTAGTTCTTCTTGTGCTCGATATAACTCATTTAAATATTGTTCAGAATAATACTTGCAGCTGTAGGTAGTTTTGTTTAGTTATCGTAAGCAAGTTGTTGTAAAACACGTACAAAATCGGCGCGCTAGATATCCATACGTTACTGTACATAAACGGTAATGTTTAACAGGCCAAAAGTGTCTCATTTAGCGAATTTCCAAATGAATAATTGAAAGAGCTGTCAAAAACTACTCGTTAATTTTGTTGTGCTGCTGTTTGTTTTTAGTATAGCATGATGTGGTAAGTGGTATTGTGGATAATAATCAATTTCGTCGTCAGGGATAACTTCCACATGTCCTAAATCAACATACTGCTTACGTAAATCTTGATTTCTACAAAAACGCTTTTACATTGCATGTAATCTAGAAATAGCTTCGCTTAATATATTAGAAAAGGAAGCGGTTTTTATTTTGAAAGGCAAATCACAATATACATACTTGCTAAAAGACTCAGAATAAGTTGACCGGAAGTGAATTTCGGCTGGATCATTATTTTTTAAGTCTGGTTCGCTTTTTCTTATACCACACATCCCAACGTCTACATCCCAAAATCTTTCAAGAATTTTGTCAATATCTGTTGAAATTGAGTAAGAGGCTATATTTGAGGATACAAATGTAGATGTTATTTGTCCCGCAATTATCCAGCCTTATACAGAATTAATGGCAAATAAAACAGTAGTATTAAGCGGCACATTACCGCTTTTTAAAATCGACCAGGCAATTAGGTAAATAAATTTTGAAAACGAAAAAGGTTGTGATAAACTTTTATTTCCGTTTTGTATTTGCATTGAATTTTATTTTTAATACTTTCTTATTTATTTTTTAAAATCTTTTTGTTTTTATTCTTGATTATTGTTTACAGTTTTATGGTTGAAAAAAAAAATTATTCAAAGCGATATAGGCTAAAATTGAAGTCAGATGTGCATAGGCTTGAGATAAGCCGTGAAAAGGCAAAAGAAAGAGCATCGAGATACATATAGAAAAAAGCTGTTGGAATCAAACTACAATAAAGTAGAGTTAATAAAAGAACAAAACCGTAAAGACAACAAAAACTTCGTTTAAAATAGAAGAATGAGGGTGAAAAAAAGTCAGTCCGCCCAGCAATCACCCGTTAAATAAAGTGAAAGCATCTTTACTGGTTGATCCAGAGAAAAGGGCACATATTGTTGACTTGCTTTATAAAAAATATGGCACATGTAGTTCATCATCTTTGGTACAGAAAACTAAATCGGCAATAGCAGAAAAGGATCAATTTATTAAGGACTTTTACTTGCGCGATGATATTAGCATCCAAGCTGCAGGAAGGAAGGATACATTAATTATTGATGGGGAAACAGTGCCCAAACGCTTTATGTTACTGACTGTTTCAGAGTCGTACGAATTATACAAAAGGGAGAGAAACATTGACTACGTTAGTAAGTCGGCATTTTATGAATTACGATCAAAATACGTACAATTATCATGCAATATAGCACATAATATGTGCGTGTGTAAGTACCATGCCAATTTCGCTTTTATTTTGAAAATCAGTGCTGAGCAAATAAAATCATTTTCTTCCAATTTTGAAACTTTTCTTAAATCTGTCTGTTGCAACATTGAAAATGAAAAATGTATGACAAGTAATCGCAGAAATTGTGTAACAAATGTGAAAAATGATTTAGTGCCCCTAAAATAATTTTCATTAATGGATAAAGCAATTAAATGGAAACATTGGCGTAAAGTGATCTATTATATGAACTAGACTCACAGTTGCCGTCTTTTAAACGCCACTTTTTTGTTAAATGTTCTCAACAAAATTATTTTGAAAGCAAAAAAAAAATTTATTAAGGCAGAAGATCTAGTCCTGCAAATAGATTTCGCAGAGAATTACAAATTAATCTGTCAAAATGAGTTACAGAGCGGACACTTTAGCTACCGTCAAGCTACCATTTTTACTTGCGATGCTTGGCTTATTGGCGGAGTTAAATCCTATGCGATAATCAGTGATAAACTCAGCCATAACAAGTTTGATGTTTGCTGCTTTTTGACAAGACTTATAGAGATGATTCAAAAAGAACACGGACAGTTTCAAAATATACATATATATTTTTTCGGATGGATGCAGCTCACAATTCAAATATAAGTACATTGCTCGAAGTTTATTAGTGGAATTATTTTGCAACTTCTCACGGCAAAGGTGCGGTCGATGGGGTAGGAGCAACCATAAAACGAAAAGTTTGGCAGATGACAAAAACAAAAAATTTGATTTTAGAAAATGCATTTTCTTTTATCAATGCGTACGAAATAACATATTTGGCATTAATTTAGAGTACATACCCTGGGAACAAGTAGACTTGTTTTCTACTTTTCTTACTGAAAAGTGGAAGAAATTGCAGAAAATACCTCGTATACATCAAATTCATTTTTTTTCAAGCAGCATAGACATGCAATTAAAAGCAGCTGAAACCGCATTTTCACATAAGACTATTATATTATAATATAAGATACATCGTAATATATAATGTACATATTCATACATATATAATAAATATGTTTTAATAATTTCCTTATATTTATGTACAGTGGATCAATAAAGTTTAGGCACATCATGATTTTCAAGAGTGTTCTGTTAATAACTTTGCATCTGGTTCACTTAATAAAATAATTTTGATATCGTTTTAAAGATTGAGAGTTATATTGACCATTTAGAACAAAAAATAATTTATATCTTATTGTTTCTAATATACAACGCTTTAAAAACTAAAAAACAAGCTATGTCTATCTAAAAAAAGTTTAGGCACGTACTGCATTAATGCCCTTTAATCCCTTGTATAACGGTAAATTTTCACTTTTTTATTTCAACTCATGTTTATGCACATGTTAAATCCTCAGTAGGCGAGAGTTTTAAATGTTTACAAATATTCTTGGTATTTAATTCGTGACGAAAACAGCAAAATGAGCAATCGTTCAGAAATTTCCGTGGATGTCCGTAAAATTATAATAAATCTTCATGGAAAGGGAAAATCCTATCGTGAAATTGGTATGATTGTACAGAGGCCCTATACCAGTGTAAGAAACATCATAAAACATTTTGAAAAAACCAACAAATTAGTGCGTGAGAGGAGAAGTGGACGTCCAAAAAAATTTACATCTCGTCAGGAGCGTATCATTCTTGCTGCGGTGGCTCAAAATCCAAAGATTTTAGCTGTAGAATTGTGTCGGGAAATGAAGAAAAGTTTTGGTGAAGACCTTAATCCACAAACAATAAGAAATACGCTGCATAGAGCTGGATATCATGGAAGAGTTCCCCGTCGCAAACCTTGTCTTTCAGACATAAACAAGAAAAAGCGGTTAGAGTTCGCAAAACTCCACATTAATCAGCCTAAAGCCTTCTGGAACAGTGTGATATTTAGTGATGACTCGAAGTTTAACATTTTTGGTTCAGATGGTCCACAAAAAATTTGGCGAAAAGCAAACAAAGAGCTTCAAGAAAATAATATTATTAAGACTGTGAAGCACGGTGGTGGCAATGTTATGGTTTTGGGATGTATGGCGACATCTGAAGTGGGAAATCTTGTCTTTATAGACGACAAAATAGACAAGCACTCTTATTTAAATATTTTAAAAGAAAACTTATCTCCAAGTGTTGCAAAGCTGGGCTTAAATGGGAAATTCTTGTTCCAACAAGATAATGACCCAAAACATTCTTCATATCTTGTGCAGGAATGGCTTATATAACACTGCAAACAATTAAAAACCCCTCCGCAATCGCCAGACACGAATCCTATAGAGCATATTTGGCACTTACTAGAGAAAAAATACGGAAACATCACATTACATCCAAAGAATCACTTAAAGCGTGCCGCTTAGAATGGGAAAAAATTACTCCTGATGAAACATCTAACCTAGTAAGAAGTATGAGTAGACGTTTAGAAGCAATTATCCAAGCTAAAGGAGGTTCAACCAAATACTAGACATACAAAAAAACCGAATATACATATAAAAATCATGTTGTGCCTAAACTTTATTGATCCACTGTATGTATATCTTTTTTTATTTTTTAACCAAAAAAATATCCAATGGAAATTTAGTAACGTAACGTCAGTAACGTCACGCCAGATACTTAGGCTATTAAAAAAAACAAATCGCAGAATGATTTTTAAATTTAATAACTTGAAAAATAAATTTATATTATTCCAAATCCTTCTAAAAAAGGTTTCATACAAAAAGACTTATCCAATTCGCAGAGTTTTGCAATTTGGTAATGCAAGTCAAAACCCACTTACGTTTTTTGTAACATCACGCCAACACATATTTTGTTTATATCTTCATATCCTTAGGATCGATTGTTTTAATTTTGTTACTGAATATAGTGCTACTAGTTGCATTGCAAATATTAAAAAATGTTTTTACAAATCTGGTTTTTTCGTTATATTTTTAAACTCTTTGTCGTACAAATGTCACATCACGCCACATTGGAAATGCCCATATATAAAAAATTAAATATTCCAAGAAAATTTTAAAATTCTGATATCCGAAAATTTCGAAAAATTATGGTAAAAACGGGCAAATTTTAAATATGCAATAAATTTTTATAAATTAAGCAAATCAAATAAAACTTTCTGTGCATGTGTTGTTGATCAAGTAAAATGAAATGGAAAAAAAATCTGCAAAATTAAGAAAAAGGAAATTCCACAATTTCCAAAATAAAGACCAAAAATACCAAAATTGGGATTTTTTACTCTTTAGCCAATAAAGTCTACATACGGACTAGGGCTTATAAAATACTTTCAAAAACAATTTGGAGCATATATATCTTTATTACAGTGGTCTTCTTTTTTCGATCCCAGTTTTGGTATTTTAGATTATAGGGGCTAAACTCAAAATTTCGATGTAAAATATTGTGGGACCTCCATCTTCTACAAGGATGATCAATTTTATACGAAATTTTATTTAAACGTACACACTTATAGTTAGCTTATACAAAAGTATAAAATTTTTATATATTCCTTAAGAAAATTTTTTCTATAAAAATACGTTAATGGCCTTTTTGGCTAAAGTACACAAAAATGCAATAATTTTGGATTTTTAAATTGAAAATCGTCTTGTTTTTAACTCCGTAAAGATACAATCTTCAAATTTATCAAAAATATTTATAATTTCGCTCGCTAACTGCAATAAAAAATTTAAAAAAATTTGGTAAGAATTGTACCCAATATTTTGAAAAAACTGCACCAAGGTAGCGAAAAATCACAGATTTTATTTCTTAAAATGCTTATAACTCAATGATTTGAAATTATTATTTGCATTTTGTAGGTACTGACAAGACCTTTAAGACCATGTATAATTTTAAAAAAGAATAAAACTGGAAAAGATTTTTCAGGAGCGAGATTCCCAAATTTGAGACCACATAGCGCCACCCCTAGAAGGAGTATGGTACCCACCTTTAAAACTTAAGTTCAGATACTCCTTTGTTATGCTCATGTCAATTTTGGATCAATCGGCCTAGCCATTTATAATTGACTAGGTTATTTCCAAAATATTTTGATTCAGCCACACTTCGCACTGGTCAACACAATTCTTGTTTCCTTAAATTTTTTTCTGTTATTTGGTATTTCTATATACAGTTTTATTATTTGGTCAGAAAATACAAGAAAATTAATACATATGTTATGAAAATTTCTATTGAACACTATCAAGTGATCTTTTACAAGATTTCCTTGGATGGTCGACTTAAGGTAGATCTTGTTGCAAACTCCAGTAGTAGTATGATATCATATGTCATTTATGCCTTTTCTGATAACACGCTTCCATTGTCCTAATATTATGATTAAATTGTTCACCCTAATCCTCATTAAAATCACCCAAATTTTTTACAAATCGGTCTCAATGCGAGTGCAGGTAGTGGATTTTTATGCTCATGTTGTACCCTAGAACTTGCAAGTTCGATAGCATGCACTCAACATTCCCGACATAGTCGTTAGATACTTGTTCTCTTGGAAATTAATCATAACCAAAACAAATGAATTCCAAGTTAAAATATTAAAATAAGTTTTGAAGTAAAAAATAGTAAATTATAAAAACTGTCAAATGTATAAAAAGAAATAATTTTTTAAATTAATAACTGAATAATGCCTCAAAAAACAAAAATCAGATAAATCTGCACATTTGGCACGCTGCTTCTGAATATCGTACAAATCTCATCTCTAATTTCCATCAGAAAACAGAGAGAATGTAAGGGACAGAGTTGTCAAATATATTTTGAGATATTTCATCATATTAGTACATAAAAGTAGACAAAGTATTTCTTTTTGTAATATTTAGTATTTTGTTCAGCCTTTTTTAATATTGTTTAAATTGTAAAAAGGTCGAGTTTGAGGTCAGTATATTATTTATAAAAACAAATATTTTTATTTTTGCTTCCAATATTTCGATATCCGTCGGATATCATTATCAAGGACTGATCATCAAGAGTTGTAACCACTGTGCTACAATAAACAATATAAATATTACAATAAACAAAAGACTTACAATGAGTAAAGGCGCCCATACACGGCGTTCTTTTTGTCAGTTTAAACTGCACGGTTAAAACTGTACGGACAAACACGAACAGCGACCATATCCACACACTACACGTTCTTTACTTCAGTTCAAGACGTATTTACTTTACTTGGTGGCATCATGAGGGCAAAAATAACAACAAAGGTGCAACTCAAATAGTAAACTATTTCAATTTGTTAACATAAATAAAACAAAAAAATATAAATTTGACAGCAAAACTCACAAAAACCATCCTTTTTAACTGCGTAATCGCACACACGAGCAGTTTTGAACGAACACGTTTCAAAACCGACGATTAAAATCAAGAAGCAACAGATATTTTTTATACGTGCAAGAAGGACGGTTTTTGACCACAAACCGACAGTTTTACCCGTACGGTTAAAACTGATAAAAAAGAACGACGTGTATGAGCGCCTTAACAAATGTACATGAAAAAAGGACGTCGCACAGTTTTCACACAAAACATTGTACTAATTAGACTATTTAATTATCTTATTTATAATATGTCTATAGCTAATCGCAGAATTTTTTATGTCTGTTTTAAAATTAATTCTCTTCTCCTTAGGTATGCTGATTATGTGTAGCATTTCCAGTGTGTACCGTTTGTTATATTTGTTTTCTCTTTGCAGTATTTCAACATTCTCTAAGTCTGGTTTGTGTTTTCTCTCTGCACAGTGGGATACTAATGCTGTTTTTTGCGTTGATATTTTATTAATGTTTTTATGTCCGATATATGCCCCGCAATTCTGGTTTTTAATTTGTTCCTGGTCGTTCCGATATATACTTGCTCGCACATGTCATTGTCATTTCCCTAACAGCTGATTTTATATATTATGTTAGCGCTATCCATTTTGTCGAGTTTACTCTTGGTGTTCGAAAATAATTCTTTCAATGTGTTTTTCGATGTGTGTGCAATTCTAAATTTTTCTTCGTTATATATACGTGCGTTTTGTATTCTTTCTGTGATCTTTGGGACATACGTCATCGATTTATATATTTTATTTGTTTCTTTTTGTTCAATCGTCGTTTTCTTTTTATAATTGTTCAAAAGTTTTTTAATTAAGCGTTTGAGAAAATTATTTGTTTCTAAAATATTCTTTATTCATTTTTGGTTCTTAGTATCGCCTATACTTAAAACTCTCTTTATCAGATTATTTGCAGTATTTATTATCACATTTTTTGGTTTGCAATAGTAAAAATTAATTATTCTACCAGAAGATGTTGGTTTCTGGTACCAATCTATTTCATTGTATGTAATCTATTTTTATTTTATTTTTCTTTCTTACAACCAGGGTATCCAGGTACGGAAGTTTTCCGATGGATTCTTCTTCCATTGTAAATTTTATATTGTAATGAAAGGAATTTAATTGATCCAGAATCTTTTTTATTGCACTTGTTTTTACAATACAAAAAAGATCATCCACATATTTCGTTAATAATCTAGGTTTTTCTTCAAGATTTTTCATACAATTATCCAAAAGTTCTTCCATTACTACATCAGCGACAATAGGTGATGCCGGTGAACCCATTGGTAGGTCACTGTACTGTTTATAAAATCTGTCATTATATTTAAAATACCCAGAGCCGCCCCACGGTGAAGGGGGCGCAAAATTGTCTAAGGCGAAAGAAATATCGCCTTCGGCTTTATGGATAGGAGCACGAATATTGAATATTTGACGAAGAATTCGAATGTAATCTATGACTACTAAAACAAACAACAATAAGTTGTAGAAGAGCACCTATGTATGTATGCTCTACTCGTGGCTGAATGGTTTCCAGGTGTAAAGACCGTTTTTCAAAAGTACGATGAACCGTCCAATGACACCGGCCAGTGTGCGAATTAAAAACGGCTAGCTATTGAATAGTTAGTATTGGTTCTTTCATTGCCCACAAAAAAGTAATAAAGAAGTAAAATACGAAAACAATAATATTATATATGAAATTACCAATTACCATACCATAAACATTCAGTAGGGTATTACGAACTGAATAATTTTTTACCATCATGTTTAAAAAACTGTTTGGAGCACAAAGATTCAATTAGTAAGATAAGAGGAGGCAACGACTGAAGTGCTTCTTAAGAAGGTCCTAAAAAGCTCACTTCCTATTTTGCTCTTTCTAGTTCTTCCGCTGTCATCAGTGAACCTGAGTACTCTTAATGAAGTTGAAATAATGGGTGATTTTTTTGAGGTTAGGATTTTCATGCATTAGTATTTGACAGATCACGTGAGATTTCAGACATGGTGCCAAAGAGAAAGATGCTCAGTATGCTTTGACATTTCATCATGAATAGACTTACTAACGAGCAACGCTTGCAAATCATTGAATTTTATTACCAAAATCAGTGTTCGGTTCGAAATGTTCAAATGTGACAAATTTTGTTCAGCGATGAGGCTCATTTCTGGTTGAATGGCTACGTAAATAAGCAAAATTGCCGCATTTGGAGTGAAGAGCAACCAGAAGCCGTTCAAGAACTGCCCATGCATCCCGAAAAATGCACTGTTTGGTGTGGTTTGTACGCTGGTGGAATCATTGGACCGTATTTTTTCAAAGATGCTGTTGGACGCAACGTTACGGTGAATGGCGATCGCTATCGTTCGATGCTAACAAACTTTTTGTTGCCAAAAATGGAACAACTGAACTTGGTTGACATGTGGTTTCAACAAGATGGCGCTACATGCCACACAGCTCGCGATTCTATGGCCATTTTGAGGGAAAACTTCGGAGAACAATTCATCTCAAGAAATGGACCGGTAAGTTGGCCACCAAGATCATGCGATTTGACGCCTTTAGACTATTTTTTGTGGGGCTACGTCAAGTCTAAAGTCTACAGAAATAAGCCAGCAACTATTCCAGCTTTGGAAGACAACATTTCCGAAGAAATTCGGGCTATTCCGGCCGAAATGCTCGAAAAAGTTGCCCAAAATTGGACTTTCCGAATGGACCACCTAAGACGCAGCCGCGGTCAACATTTAAATGAAATTATCTTCAAAAAGTAAATGTCATGGACCAATCTAACGTTTCAAATAAAGAACCGATGAGATTTTGCAAATTTTATGCGTTTTTTTTTTAAAAAAGTTCTCAAGCTCTTAAAAAATCACTCGTTACTAGTAATACCAGATTCAGATTCTAATGACGAAGATATTAATGAGAATGAAGCTGACAAAACGATATTAATTTCTTCTCCTAAAACTGTTGGCTTGATAAATTCGGATCCATCCTCTTAGCCAGAATTCAAAAATAAAAACGAAAAGAATGAGTTAATTTTTAAAGGGCCCTTGCCATTAAAGGCTAATAGCTATTATCCAAAAATTACCCAAAAAAGATATTTTTGTAATCAACATCAGCTTCGTTGTACAGAAAATGGGGAAAAAATAAAACGTTAATGTTTACCATTCCAGATTACATTGAAAATTTTTTTATTTACATTCCTTGACTTCCTGATTCGAATTAGAGGTCCTGTTTTTATAAAACAAAACCTTCTCACATGTGTGTTTCGTTTTCAAGCGACAAAGCTTTAAATTTGGTATTTATAAAACATTTGAAATTTTTCGTTTTTTTTTCATTCTGAGGTATAGAAAGCTTTTTATACATTAAAAAAATGGTGTTCGTTAAATCAACTGAAAAAATAAAATAATTGAAAATGCAGTTTACCCGTTTTTTTATTTTTACTACATAATATGTAATCCTTTTGTGAATATATGTAAGTATAAAATCAAAAAAAAAAAAAAAAAAATTATATGAGAAATATAAGTTTATTTAGAACAATTAAATGTAGGGGCCAGATCACAATCTCGCCCCGGGCGCCTACTAACCTCGGGGCGGCCCTGAAAACACCTGTTGTCCTTTAAGCAGATATTTAAGATTTCCAAGAACAGTTCCTTTGGTATATTTGTGTGTTTCTTTATATCGTCCCATTTTTTCGTAATAACTTTTATAGCGTAGTCCACCGGTATACTCGGAAAGAGTGATATTACATCGAAGGAAACTATTTTCTCGTCATCTAATATTGCACTGTTGTTTACCTTATTCCTAAATTGCACTGCATCCCTAATGTTATACTCTAAAGACTCTGTGAGTTTTTTCAAAACGTTCGTCAATAAATTGCATAATCCACTAGATGGTGAATTAACTGATGCACAGATTGGTCGAAGAGGGTATCCTTCCTTATGGATTTTAGGAAGTCCGTATATCCAGTTGCCGCGTCGTTTTTCAGTCTGTTCTTTTCTGTTTCATTAATATTGCCAGTGAGGAACAATTTATCTACCAATACATTATTCTTCCGCTGTAAGGACGGTGTGAGCTCCTTTATAATTCTCCTGTACGTCATCTGGTCACCTACTATATTTTTCATTCTTGTTTCGTACTCCTCTTTCTTCATTGCTACTGTAACATTCCCTTTGTCAGCGTTTAATATTAAAATATCTTTGTTTTTATGCAAAATTCTTTTTGTTTGTTCCACTATGCTCAGTATGTATCTGTCCCTTTTGTCAAGCTAAGTGCGTTAATATGGCTCTCCAACATTGCTGTGAACTTTGTTCTGCCTGTCTCTTGCTGCTCTTTGTTGTCCAACGTCTGGATACAGTCTTCCCCATCCGCAATCATTTTAAATAAAGGAAATTTATTTCTCTCGGTAGGGATCGTAAGTTTTTCTCCTAATGACAAGAGCCATTTGGGTATGTTCGTGTCTGTCTTATTAACAAACCACCCGTTATTGTAAATAATATTTAACTCCTCTCTCTCTGGTTTTCCTTTAGCTTTTCAAACTTCTCTCTATGTTTTTCCTCAATCAGTTTGTTGTTCTTGTCCATCAACATCTTTTCGCTGTTCCATAATTGCTCTTGTTCGTTATTTGTCTAATGTTTATTTATATTTTTACCTTTAGTTCGGTTAGATACTTTATTATTTTATTATTGTTTCGATAATATATTTATAAAAATATGAATAATTTCACTAAAGACTAATGTCCATATTCTAAATTTAAAATCTGTAGAATATACATCCTGCCCCCTTTTTTATGAATTTTCCGTTGTTACTTTGATTTCAGTTGAGAACGTTAAAGTATAACGTATGACGGATTCTATAGGCCGGGGCACATAGAATCCGTCATACGACATACTTTACAGCTCTCAATTGAAATCAAAGTAACAACGGAAGAGGTTGACACAATGAGTACTTTGTTGACGGATATTAAATCAGAAAAGAAAACACGAGAAAAGCTTTTTTCTCCATTTTACTCTATTAAATTAATTTTTTTGTTGTATTTTGTTTTATGTTTGCTTCCACTCAACATAAAAATTTAATTTTGAGAGAGAGAAACCAGTTATAGCTTTCAGCGTACGTCAAAAGTTAAAAGTTGCCCAACTTTCGTACTTTGCATTGACGGAGACGTACTGATTGTGACAACACTCATTAGAAAAGCTGAATTTCAACTTTCTTGTGCCCCGGCCTTTATAAGCGCAAGTCTTGCTTCATAAGGGTGCGTACAGAGTGGCCGCTTGTTGCCGAGCCAGGCCGACTGACGCTTATTGGGCGAACTTGTTCATGCGAGAAACAAATTCGAGTGTGCATAGTAGATGCGAGAATCAGCGCTGATATTTTATCTCTTATTTGGATTTTGTGTATGTTTGTATGCATTTGGGTTTGTTGTTCATTCGTGTTTGTGAAATTGAATTATTCTTGAAATTTTTATTACATTTTTTTTAAATTTTGTTTATAAGTTTTTATTTTATTTTTTTATAATTGTTATAATTTTATTTAATTTATTTGAATTTTTATTTTTTTGTTTAATTTTAATTTTTTAAATTTTATTTTCTTTGAAACTGTTTTCTCGCATTCAATCAGCTTTGCGCTCTGACCCTAGTATGTACATATGTTTGTATTGCAAACATACATAAAACACAAATAAAAGATAAAATATCAGCGATGATTCTCGCATTCACTATGCACACTCAACTTGTTTCTTGCAATAAGCGTCAGTCGGCTCGGCAACAAGCGGACACTCTGTACGCACCCTACGGTGAAGGATTTATTGCATTCCAACGTAGTCGACGGAGACAGAATAACAAAAACTGTTTTTGTACTGATTCAATAGTATTTATATGAATTGTATAAGCTGGATCCCATATTATAGAGCTATATTCCAAAACAGGACTTACAAGAGATGTATACAATTGTTTTGTTATATATGGATCCTCGAATTCGTTTGCCCAACATTTTATAAATTCTAGGAGGCTTCGTCTTTATTTACAATTAAAGTTATATGATTTCAAAAATTTAGTTTAGCATCTAGTAAAATTCCAAGATAAGAAAACACATACACTTTTTCCAGTTTATAGTCGCCCACAACATATTTAAATTATAAAGATTTTAACATCATCAGCGTACATTAGAAAATTTTATTATTTTAGGTAAATCGTTTATAAATAAAGAAAATAGCAGCGGTCCAAGATGACTTCCTTTCGGGACACTAGACGTAATAGCAATAGACTTATAACATCATTTCCGAAAATAACATTTTGACTTCTATTGGATAGATGGATAGAATTTGATCGAATTCAGGCAGTTTCGAACAAATCCCATATGGTGTAATTTTCTTTACTAAGGTCTGTATAGATGACATCCGTTTGTTTTTGTTGAACAAATTTGAAAAGATTGGTAACAGTTGAGCAGCCCTTGCGAAAGCCATGTTGGGACGGAGATAAAAGAGATGTAATATGATGACAAAAATGAACAGTCATTACTTTTCCAAAAAACTTTAGTATTATCTTTAATTTGGCTATACCTCTGTAATTAGTGATATCAGATTTGTTTCCAGATTTATATAATGGTAGAATATAAGAATCTTTCCAATTTTCCGGGAAGTATCCAAACTTAAGAGACAAGTTAAGGCCCAACTATAATTACATGAGCTAGCTTAAGCCAACTTAAGCAACTGTGCAAAAACATATAAATCATATGTGGCAAACTTAATGTACTTAACCACACTTTTCGTTAACAGCTGTTTGTGCTTTGTGTTTTACATATGTATGTACATTCATAAAAAATTGCAATGGAGAATGAAAGTTTATGTACATATATTATATCTAAATTTAATATAAAATGTTTAAAAAAAGTTTGTATGAGAAAAAAGGGAGGCGTTGTATAATAATCGTAATTAAAAAGAATGAGCATTCAGAAAAAAAATTATTATTTTGCAAAAGTACGAATAAAACAAATGTGCAACTGTGTCATAATAGATTTTAGATTCATGTAAGTACATTGTAGCCACCTAAAATCTTCAATAAGTTGCTTAAGCATTTGACAGCCTTTTCGTTCATTTTTTGAAATTAGCTTAAGCCAGCTTAGCATTTTATGGTTGGGCCTTTAAAAATAAGTGTAAGAGGAGTCGCAGCATATTTAACAAGAATACATTTAAATAACAGGTGTAACATTTTTTGTTAATTTTAACGGTCCTTTGGTAAAGTGATAGGAACAGAACGTTGAATATTAATCTAAAACCAAAAGTTTACGATTATCTTATTTTATATAGTTTATTTGACCTTTTTGTTAATATTAATTTAACTATTTCATTTAAGCTTTAGGTCTTTAAATAATTTTAATTTTTATTTTTTCGATATTTCGCTACTCCTTTGTGCAGCATCATCAAAGGAGTAGCGAAATATCGAAAAAATAAAAATTAAAATTATTTAAAGTCCTAAAGCTTAAATAAAATAGTTAAATTAATGTTTACGATTATCATTATAAATGCCGTTTATTTGGTAAAGATTTAAATCCAATATGCTGTTATCCAGCTTGTTCCCTGGGGAACTCCGGCTTCAATTGGCTCAGGTGAACTTTAAAAATTTACTTCTTTCACAATGAATTTTCGATCGGTTAAATAATTACCTAACAGCTTATATAAGTCTAGGGGCAAATTCGGTTTAAACTTGTAAATTAGCCCAGCATGCCATACCTTATCGAGTGCTTGAGAAACATCGATAAAAAGCGAAGACCAGTATTTTCACTCTTCAAAGGTCTTCTTAACTACATTGACTAACCTGTGAATTTTTTCGATTGTACTATGTTTTTTTCTGAAGCCGAATTGATGGTTTGGAAAACATCCGTTGTCGCCAAAAATGGTTATTAACATCCTCTCAAAAAGCATTAATATATTTGATAAAAGGTTTATAGGCCTGTATGAATCTACCTTTGTGTGGTCTTTTCCTGGTTTAGGAATCAACGAAACCTTGGCAACTCAACTATATCAGTCGATATATTTGTAGTAAAAACCTTTTTAAAATTTCCAACAAATATATTGTCTTTTTCGGTATCATTTCTTGCCTAGCTTATTTCTTCAAAGCTTAGTTAATTCTTCGATTTATTCACCTCCTAGGTTTCAAATATCAGGTCCCTGTTTCATACCATCAGGCGACTACAACGCTAAACATACGTTTTGGGGATCAAGACTAATTACTCCAAAAGGTCGTGTTTTGTTTGACACAATTTCAAAAATGAGTCTAAACGTGATATCGAGTGGACAACCCACCTATTGGCCTACTGATCAGCAAAAAATACCTGATGTTATTGAATTTGGCGTAACTAAAGGTATTTCAAAAGAAATGATTGATGTTGAAGCGTCACTTGAATTATCCTCAGATCATTCACCCACTATTGTCTATATATGGAACCAGCAAAATATCGTGTCACCAAGAACTAGCATAAGCATAAATTGGTTGAAATATAGAAAATATCTCAGTACTCATTGTTCGGAAAATATCCCGCTAAGAACTCCAGAAGACGTAGAGCAAAGACTTACTGATTTTAATCAAAACCTAAAATAAGCTGCCCAACACGCAACAGTAACCCGACAACTAATAAGACACAATCAAATCTAGTCTGTTGACGTCGAGAGGCTCTTGGCTGAGAAAAGAAATATTCGTAGAGAGTGGCAATCGCACAGATCTCCTCAACTTAAAAGCAGACTTAAAGAATGCACGAAACGGCTAAGAGATTTACTAGAATCCCGAAGAGCAGCATCTCTGAAAAACTCTTTAAAAGACCTTGACCCAACTCCTCAATCAGATTATTCATTATGGCGTGCGTGTAGAAACCTTAATAGGCCAGTAGTACATAAGCCTCCCTTGTGAACTTCGTCTGGAGGCTGGGCAAGGAATGATACCGAAAAAGGCAAATTATTTGTTGAACATTTGAAAAAGGTCTTTTTACTCCAGTACCCTTAAGATTTTATTTTAGTGACATTGAAAGGGTAATAACAGATTTAAACACCAAGAAAGCCCCTGGCTTTGATAAAACCAGTAACAAGATGTTGTTTGAGTTGCCCCATACAGCTCGCAAAATTATTCTTTTTATGTTTAACGCCTTGAGTACTTTCCTTCAGGTTGGACGGTTTCGTTAATAACTATGATTCCTAAACCAGGAAAAGACCACGCAAAAGTTGATTCATACAGACCTATAAGTCTTTTATCAAATATGTCAAAGCTTTTTGAGAGGATGTTAATAAATAAGCTGAATCCCATTCTAAGCGACAAAGGATGTATTTCGAACCATCAAATCATCAATCGAACAAACTCACAGGTTAGTTAACGTAATTAAGAAGACCTTTGAAGAAAAAAAATACTGCTCTGCGCTTTTATCGACGTTGCCCAAGCATTCGATAAGGTATGGCACGATGGCCTAAAATATAAGTTAAAACTGAATTTGCCCGAAAACTTATATAAGCTGTTAGATAGTTATTTAACCGATCGTAAATTCATTGTTAAAGAAGGCAACTTTTTAAGCTCACCTGAGCCAATTGAAGCCGGAGTTCCCCAGGGTAGTATATTGGGGCCAATTTTATACTTGTTGTATACTTCAGATATGCCAACTAGTGACCGAGTCCACACATCGACATTTGCTGACGACACATCTTTTTTACACATTCACGAAAGTCCCGAAGTAGCATCACGATATTTACAAGACCACATATTAATTTTAGAAAAGTGGTTGAAGAAATGGAAAATAAAGGTCGATGAACAAAAATGTACTCACATAACTTTTACAATGCGTAGGGAATCGTTCCCCCCCTATTCACATATATAACCAAATGATACCTCAGCTTTCAGACGTGATATATCTCGGCCTACATCTTTACCGGCGCCTTACTTGGAAACGCCACATAGAATCAAAGTTAACACAAATGAAGTTAAAAGCAGTCCAACTAAACTGGCTTATCGGCAGAAATTCTACTCTCGCTTTAGATTGCAAACTTTTATTGTACAAGTCAATTTTAAAACCAATTTGGTGCTATGGCATTAAATTATGGGGCACTGCCTCAGCTAGCAACATAGAAAAAATACAAAGGCGCCAAAATAAGATTCTACGGATGATCACAGTTGCACCCTGGTATATCAAAAATTCTAATATCCACAGAGATCTAAACGTGCCATAAGTTAAAGCAGAAATAGCGAAATATCCAGTAATGTATTTGAAGAAGCTTGAAACACATCCAAATCCGCTGGCTCGCAACATGCTAAATGAACGTGGTTACATTCGTCTATGGACGAGGGACATTTCTTCTCTCACCCGAACATCAGAGGGATGACCCGCAAATGATAAAAACAACCGTGAAACATACATCTTTTGTGTCTAGCACTGGCTGTACATAACAAGTATATTTTTTTTTATTTTACGCTTAAGGTATGAGTAATTATTGTTGGTTCAAAAATATATTTGAAGATAAATATAATAAATAAATAAAATATGAAAAAAAAGAACAATTTCTTGCCCAGCCTCCAGACGAAGTTCGCAAGGGAGTCTTATGTATAACTTGCCTTTTAAGATATTTACACGCACGCCATAATGAATAATCTGATTGAGGTAACTCCCTTAGCCGTTTCTTGCATTATTTAAGTCTGCTTTTAAGTTAGGTATATCTGTGTGATTGACACTCTCTTTTAATTTTTCGTTTTTCAGCCAAGAGCCTCTCGACGTCTACAGAATAAATATGATTGTGTCTAATTAGTTGTCGGATTACTGTTGCATGTTGGGCAGCTGATTTAAGGTTTAGATCAAGATCAATAAGACTACGCTCTACGTCTTCAGGTGTTCTTAGCGGGATGTTTTCCGAACAATGAGTACTGATATATTTTTTATATTTCAACCAATTTATGCTTGTAAAAGAAAATAAAAAGTTTTTTATCTCAATATGAAACATTTTTTATTAAACAAATAAACATTGGTTTTAAAAAATAAAAGGGTTTTACAAATATGTGCATATGTATATTTTCGTGGTCCTTGAGTTTTTTTTCAGAAGTTATATAGTATTCATATATTTTTCCAAAAGTTGATGATACGTCAACTTATTTGACAATATTTCCTTATTTTCATTCTGAGTGTCCAGTTTCTTAGCTCTTTCAAATGCCTCAATAATACATGATCTGCAAAAACAGTAAAATAATATAATAATTTTTATTAATTTAAATTATTACATTAATGCAAAAATGTTTAAAAACTATTTTAAATATAATTGTATGTATGTATGTATGTATGTATGTATGTATGTATGTATGTATGTATGTATGTATGTATGTATGTATGTATGTATGTATGTATGTATGTATGTATGTATGTAAGAATGAATTGAAGAATTGTAATTGTTATTGTATCTATCTCTCTCTCTCTCTATCTATCTATCTATCTATCTATCTATCTATCTATCTATCTATCTATCTATCTATCTATCTATCTATCTATCTATTTATCTATCTATCTATCTATCTATCTATCTATCTATCTATCTATCTATCTATCTATCTATCTATCTATCTATCTATCTATCTATCTATCTATCTATCTATCAATTTATCAATCTATCAATCTAACAATCTATCAATCTCTATCAATCTAACAATCTATCGATCTTTTCCTTTCTCATTCATTATTTCCTGGATATATGTTGAGTATTTGGACCATTTCTTATTAATATTATTAGATGGTTGGTATTGGTTAAGAATTGGGAAGCCACCTTCTTTTCTATATAAAAACTTCAATTACCAAAAAATTAAAAAAATATTTCACATTTTCGGGGTGGGATTGGAGGGCTACCTCCCCCTGCCCATAAAAACTTTAAAATTGTATTTTTATGGTATTAAGACGTATGTAATTCATTACTTTTAATAATTACATTATTTAAAAAAAAAAAATATTTTATGTCACCGCCCACAAAAGGGGGCGGGGAGAAAATGATATTTTAGAAACTCCTGGTTCTAAGTTTAGGTTTTTGAACATTCGCTGATCTTTAAAGTTGCATTTGCTAAACGAAAGTGTGAGAAAATTTTAAAATTTTGGTCCGATTTTCAAGCCTTAACATCCTAAGGCCAAAAGATATTTTTTTGCGAAGTTTGATTGATCTAGGATTGCTCAATAACTTTTGAGAGCCAATATAAATTTAAAAAAAAGCAATGTCCACCTAAATTGACGAAATACCCCTATGTGCGTCGTCTGCGTATCCGACTAGTTTTGTACCCGGTATAAAATTAATTTTTAGCAAGCCATTACATTAAATTCGGCAGAAAAGGACCCAATATAGAGCCTTGGGTAGCACCTGGTGTTACATTAAATAGCTTGACTCCCATATCAGTGTCATATAGCAGAGCTATGTTATCGAGGTAACTAGCAATCATTTTGATTAGGTAACCAGAAGTGTTCCGATCTTTTATTGTCTGTCTAATTACGTTGCAATTGGCAGAATTGAATGTGTTTTTAACATCTAATGTGATTATTACACACAATAGCGATTTTGTTCCATTGACCTCCTCGCAGTATCCACTACTTCTTGTCGACTGTGGCATCCACAGTCGATTTTTCTTTGGTGTTTGGATTCACCAACTGCGAGAAACCTCCACTTCCATTTATCTCTTGTGCGATTTAACAGTTTTTCTAAGAACTTGCCGAATGTGTCTAACATGCAGAGTGGTCTATAAGATGACGGATTGTCTGACGGCTTGCTGCCCTTACTTAATAGTACCAATTGCTGTATTTTCCATCTCGACGGAAACTCGCCCATTCTTTACGTTTTTTTAATTTGCGACATTCATCTGGTTCAAAGGTTAGTGGCCATTGGGGATTTTTTATTCCTGGAATTGCGTTCCTGTTTCCAATCTTCTTCATAATGATTATATATGGGAGATCCCAAGAATCATTTTGCACTTCATTACATAGTGATTGCTATGAATTCTTCTTTGGTCTATAATTGCTACACGAAGTTTATTTATAGCTAGTCTGTAGTAGTTCATAGCTTCTGTATCACCTTTCTTCCTTGTGGCAACTCTTTTTGCTTTATGGCACTTTCTCGAAATACTGCAATTTCGTCGTTCCACCATTAAACCTGTGTTTTTGACTTTCCAACTATTTTCGAGTCGCATATCTGGGTAAGAATACTAATGAGAAGTTTAGTTGGGGTGTTTATGTTTAGTTGAGCTGTCCTTTTATTCTTTTAGTTTTTCCTCACAGCTTTCTAAATTTATCTTTTTTGTATTCCATCTGGGCCTAGTAGGATTAGCTAACTACGTGGTGTGGCCTATCTCAAACATGATATATTGGTGGTCGCTCAAAGTTTCATCATCTAAAACTTTCCGCTTCGCTATTTTGGGATCGATTCGAATTTGCTTTTCCTAGTATGAATGTTGGACTGTTGCCTCTATTGAGAACAATAAGCATAACGATGCAATCAATTCGCTGACTGCTATTCCTCTTTTGTCTATTCTTCTTAAAAACCATTAAAATTTCCTCCAGTTGTTACTGGTGTTTCATAGGTTTTAATATGACGTTCGAGCTTTGCTATATTCGGTAGAAAATCCGATAGCACAAGGTTGGGTAAAAATAGCAACTATAAATTCGTACATTATTTGTGTGTATTTATTTATTTATTTATTAGTCTATAGATGAAAACCTTACAGACTATAACATGTCTTTAAAAAGTAAAATTAGTTGTTCAAATAAACAATCTCGTTTCACAACATTTAACGACAATGAATAATCAATAAATTGATATAAACTATTAAAATCTGTACAAATTCTTCTAATTGGATCAGCGTTTGAATAATTATTGCGGAATAACTTTAAAAACAGTGGCTGATAGGTTCGAGTTAAACGGCGCGGAACATTAAAAAATATATTTGAAATCAGAAATTCGGCTCCAATTTTTCCGTTAATTAAGTTGATTGCAAAAGATACATTAAGCATTGTTATGCGGCTTTTCAGCGTTGGCAATCTGATTAATTTTAGTCTGCAACAATAAGGTGGAAGATGTACACCAGACTGCCATGACAAACCTCTTAAACAGAAAATTAGAAATTGCTTCTGAACTGATTCAATATAATTGCTGTGCACATTATATTGTGGATCCCATATTATTGAACCATATTCTAAAATTGGTCTCGCAAGTGAAGTGTATAACTGTTTTGTTTGGTATGGATCACTGAACTCTTTAGCCCACCTTTTAATGAATGCAAGTACGCCTCTGGCTTTATTAACGGTCATATGAATATGAGAAAGTTATATGAAAGTTAATTTGGTGTCCATCAAAATTTCCAAATTTAAAAAGTTGTCTACCAATTGCAGCTGATGGTTTCCCATAAAGTGGTGCACATCATACAGTTGTTTTCTCGAGAAAGAAATACATCTACATTTCAATAGATTCAATTTCATTACGTTAACATCGCACCATCTTTGAAAGCAATTCAAGTCAGATTAAAAAAATGACTGATCTGATAGATTAGTGTAGCTGAAGAAAATTTTGACATCATCTGCGTTCATCAAAATGTTGGAGAATCGGATCACATTTGGAAGATCATTAATAAAAAGGGAAAATAAAATTGGCCCCAGATGACTGCCAGATAAAACTGAAATATCTTTTGAGGTGTTGTTTTTAAATAACACCCGTTGTTTTCGCTCACACAAGTATGATGAAATCCATTTAAGGGCATTCGTAGTAAATCCCAGCAAGCTCAATTTCTTGCAAAAGAAGTTTATGATTAACTTTGTCGAAGGCTTTACTAAAGTCAGTGTAAAGAGCATCCGTTTGTTCACCTTTGACGAAACCCTGATTAATTATTGTAGTAAAATGCAATAAGTTGGTACAGTTGGAACAGTTTTTACGGAAACCATGTTGATGAGGTGTCAAAACTGAGGATGTGTGATGGCATAAAAAATGTAATACAAGTTTTTCGAAGAGCTTTGGTATTATGCTTAGCTTTGTAATTCATCGGATTTGCTACCAGCTTTAAAAATTGGAATTATATATGATTCTCTCCAAAATTTCGGAAAATAACCATATTGTAGGGAAATATTGTATAAAGTTACCAATGGAGCTGATAAACTTTCAGCACAATTAATTTATATACAGCTAGGAATATCATCAGGTCCATGATTTACAGAAGCTTTTAACATTTTTAAACCACGCAAAACGTCATCAGTACAGTGGATATGGATACTCACGGGTTTTGCATTACTCAGCATCATAATATGTTGAGGCAAAAAATCAGCAAATAAATTACTAATGGCACCATTATCTCCTGATTCCGAATTGTATAATTTCATAACGGCTGGAAATTCCTTCTTCTGACTACAAAGTTTTCTTCGCTCCCTTCAACTTTATTTTCATATATATGGCGGTATCTCACATATACTGATGCCTTAGCTTGAGCATGTTGATACCACTGTTTACCTTCACATTTCGCATTTTGTTCACTTATCAGTGCAATATCTACCTTCGTTTCAGTCGCATTTCATATCATCAGATCCTGAGCTTTATGGCCTCTTTCATGATTTATTTGAAGTATCTTACTACAAAAAGCACCTGTACCTATGTAGTGATTTATATTCTCTTCACCGGCCTTTAGACATATTACACACCTCGGTTGGTTTGGGCATGAATTGGACTTGTGTCCATCGATGCCACACTTCCTGCACATTTGGCTTCGATCATTTCCTTTACATGATCGGCCAAGATGACGTTGTTTCAGACGCCTATAGCAACGTTTGGCAAAGAATTTTCTCCTGATTCGGCATATGACTAGCCCCACTTTCATTTTTTTTTGAGGATTTTGATGGCTATGTTACCAGGCATTTCCACAAGAGCTTGTTTTGTTCCTCCATAGTAATTGCGTATATAACACGCTTTGGTACTATCAGTATAAGTCTCATTTGATGCTTGTAAGAGGCTAATTACTATTTCTCCTTCCTCAGTGGTTTCTTCCATATCTCTTATATCTACAAAGAATTTTTCCATTTGTGATTGTACTTTAATGACTCCCTTGAACTAACAACTACGTTTTGAACTCGCTGAGATAAGTAGTTTCTTATTGGGAACAGTGCTCTGCGGTCAAAGCCAAAAAAGCATTCTAGTTTTCTGCAAAGTAGTGAATGATCAACTCTGTCAAAGGCCTTTGAAAAATCCAACAAGCACATCAACGATAAATCACCCATATCATACGCTGGTCTTATATCATCAAGTACTTTTAGTACTGCGGGTGTACAACTGTTGCTAGAACGAAACACTGATTGTAGGGGAGACAGCTGACCATTCACCTTAATGAAATCAATCATTTCACGAGACATAATTGTTTCAAACACTTTTCCAAGAACAGAAAGTATACTTATGGTCCTGAAATTACTTAAGTCATTCGGGGTGTTTGTTTTTACCACTGGTATAATTCTACCAATGTAGACCTTTTGGTCATTTGTTCAAGAGTAAAGGATAATGCTAGTTCTTCAATTCCGACTTTTTTAAAATATTACTAAATATTCACTGACCCGGTTGATAAAGCTAACCTTTTGGCTAGCATATTTGCTAGCCTCGAACTCGATAGAATATCCGTTACTATGCCGAAAATATTCTTTCGAGCGCGACCGGTTTAAAATGTTTTAGCAGATTCCAGCACTGGTCTTGAAACAGTGCTCTTCGACGCTAGCGCGTCCTTTAGCAGTCCTTTTAAGCACTTTGTATCATGCTGATGAATTTCAAAATGTTGGAAGGTTGCTACTGTAACGCCTATCCCCTAAAAAGGAGAGGCTTACAACCCTGATAATTACTGCCCAATAGCAATTAGTTCTTCACTTTCTAAAGTGATGGAAAGTATGATTCACTTTCATCTTGTGAGGTATCTGGAATCCAACAGCTTACTCAGTGACCGACAGTATGGTTTTCGTAGGGGGCGCTCTACAGGTGACTTACTAGCTTTCCTTTCGGAAAAATGGTGTCACTCTATACATCATTTCGACGAAAGTAAGGTAGTGGCTCTAGATATTTCCAAGGCGTTTGATAGAGTATGGCATGATGCACTCCTGTCAAAACTCATTGCTTTTGGTGTCGGTGATAACTTTGCATGATTTATATCAAGTTTTCTCAGGAATCGCACTATACGAGTGGTTATAGATGGGATTTCATCAAACGAGTTCAAGATTAATTCAGGGGTACCACAAGGCTCTGTTCTTTCTCCTACCCAATTTCTAATTTTTCTAAATGACCTTCTTTGTCAACCCTATCTACTCTTCCGCAGATGACAGCACCATTTGCCATTCGTATGCATTTAGTAATAGACCGAACCAGTTGGAGTGCGGTCGAACAGACAAAGCATGAATGATACGATCAATCACGATCTCATAACAATATCCGAATGGGGTCGTGTGAATAGAGTCAATTTTAACTCCCGTAAGACTCAAAGCTGCATGCTTACGCATAGGCATACGTTCGGAGATGGTGCTTCATCTGTTATTATGGGTGATATAGATATTAAGGAATCGGAAGCTCTTGATGTTTTTGGCATGAAAATCCAGTGTGAAGTTCAATGGACTAAACACATTTTTCAAGTCTCTAAAGAAGCTTTCAAGTGCCCCGTTTTCCTAAAAAGGTGTAAAAGATACTTCACTCCATTCGATCTTCTTACTATTTATACCACCTATATTCGGCCGAAAATGGAATACAACTCTCATGTATGGGTCGGTGCGCCAATATCTATTTTGAAGCTCCTCGACCGCATACAAGAGAGGGCCAAGAAGCTCATTGGTGACAGTCCAACTCTATTGATTCGCTAGAGCAATGTGGAGTTTATAACACTGTTTTATCGTTACTACAATGGTAAATGCTCTAATGAAATTAGGGAACTTGTTCCCGATATCCGCACATTTTTGCGTTTAACACGCTTTACGTTTAGAGCTCATCCATTTGTGGTCGAATGACCAGTGAATCGCACTACGCATTACAGGGAAAATTCGTTTTTTAGCAGAACTGTTCGTATGTGGAAAAATCGTATGTAGGAAAATTCAAATCGAATGTCCACAAACACTACTCCCTCTTTCCTCTTTCCTATAAAATAATTTTCTAGTTCTGGCACAATGCATTGCATAAGTACGGGTCATCCCCTGAGTGCTGGTCCAATAAAAAAAATTCCAATAACATCTATATATATATATATATATATATAAAACACGATACATACACATGTAACGTATGGACTCCAAAACGGCTACCCGATTTTGATGAAATTTTCAGGGAATCTTCAGAATATTCAAGCGGGTAACACTGTGAAGGGTGAATTTTGATTTTCGATCTGCGGGCGGAGGGGCGTAGCAAAATCCAATTTTCATATTGCACCACCAATGAATGACATATACATAAGTATATTTTTGTTTGCTTTTTTTGTTTTATTTTATTTTTTTTAAAGCCGTTCTCATGTTTTTCAAAACGAGATACCAAACTCTTAAATCGGTTATGTAGTTCCGAAGATATTTACAAAAAACCTATGTTAATAATGATCCAATATCAAAATTTTAAAACTTTCGAAATGTTCCATTCAAAAATCCGAGTTTTCGGTTTATTTACAAAATTTACATCATTTTACATCATAACACAAGATATTTCGCGCTTACTAAGGTGCAACATTGTACAATAATTTAAAAATAATATTGTATTGTCAATCCGGACAATATAATATTTCTAAAATCCATGGATTTTTATTTAAAGGCCGTAAATTTCTTTAAAAGCTCAATTTAAATCGTGTGGTAATACAACCAGCGATGCCAACTTTTCAAAGAGCAAACGCGTCGACCAATCGGTCAAAACGAGCTAAAAAGTGCTGATTTGAAAAAAAAAATATTTTTCCTTTTTCAGTCTATTTTATTGTTATATTTGTACTTTAAGGTACTTTTTACATTTAAAAAAAGTTTACTAAGAATTAAAAAAAAATATAAAAATATTTTCATAGGAACATATTTATATTATAATCACCCTGTTCTGTAAACCGAATGCCCTGACAATATTTTTTTCGATTTCGCTTTGAAAGTAATCCACACCAAATTTTAAGACTTACTTTTATAGCGCTTCAGTTATAGTTTATGTATTTTCTTTATATAGAGGTACTCGTCCCTGGATAAAATTCTAATATTTATATAAAATTCTACAATTATTGTAGAGTGTTTTAAATATCCCGCTGACAAAAATAAAAGGTGTAGTCAAGTTTGAATTACCTTTAAATCGGTAAAACTGCGAACTAACTTACTCTTGATCTATTTTCTCTAGGAATTGAAATAGTTTTGCAGGTCAATATTTGCACCAAGATACCCAGGTACCTCTCACAAAACTTTATTAAAATTCCAGTAGTTTTAACGTGATGCGAACACGGACAGACAGACAGGAAAAAGTTCCAAAAAATGCTGTTTTGTATTCCATTTCGATTACTAACTGCACCAGCAAAAAAATGTTTAAAAAATATTTCATGTATAGAATTTATTTTTCCAAATACGCTTGGTGTTAAATCATAACTTGAACTGCATATGAATTTAATGTTATGTGGTTGACAACAAAGATGAGATAATAAAGGGTAAAAAGGGAAAGTATATTTAACAAAGTATAAAGTGTCAAACGCACTGTTCAGAACCTCCGTCTACATAAGCCATAATTTTGGCTTAACACAAGTCAAACTTCATATAAAAAAACAATATAAAAAATAATTTTTTTTACATTTGATGAATAAAAGAGCTATGTTAACTCTTTCTTCTGAAAAAGTGCTCAAGGGACAATTTTCGCGTTAAAGGTAGTCAAATAGAGCTAATAGCGCGAAAAGAGTTAAGTTGGCATCGCTGAATACAACACTAATGTTTGCTTAGGACATAGGTAACCAAAACTCTCAATAAATGAAATGCGTCTATATTGGATAAGATGATATTGCCCAGCAAACACAAAACTAAGCATTACAAAAACAATAAATAATTTTGTTATTAAAAATGCTTTTGGTAACATGTAATGCATTTTATGTTACCAAACATTTAAAACAAAGAAAACTTTTTCAATTAAAAGGCATTTTGACCTTTTTCACAAAGAAATAAATAAATTAGAAGAGGAAAAAAGGAAAATGTTTTTTATTGAGCAAAAAAACCTTTATATGCAAATAATTAAAGAATGGGTTCTAGAAGAAGAGCAAAATAAGGAAATTTTGCAAAATAAAAAATTAAAAATGGAGATTTCAAGCCAAATAAGCTTGGAAATCGCTCAGTAAGGCAGACCATTTATGGATGGAATGCTAGCAAAAAATATTTTACAAAAAACTTTTCAAACGTTAAATTATAGAACAGATTTCATAAAGTCAATTCCCTTTTTACCCCAAACTGTGGCTAGGTGTATTGCCCAAATAGGAAATTCGGTGGAGTCTTCTTTTAAAGAAAAATTGAGTGGATTTTCCAAGTAAGGCGGCCGTCAAGATGTATACCCAGGTATTTAACGGTTGAAAGCTGCGGTATCATTTGGTTACTTATGCGATTAGGAGAGCATTAGTCCCTACGCAGTGTGAAAGTTATATGAGTACATTTTTGTTCATTCACCTTTATTTTTTATTTTTTAACCATTTTTCCAAATTGAGTATGTGGTCTTGTAACAGTTCGGCGCTTTCATGAATACTTAAAAAAGCTGTGCCACTCGGTTGCTAATTAGCATATCTGTTGTGTAGAATAAATATAAAATTGGATCCAAAATACTACCTTGGGGAACTCCGGCTTCAATGAGCTGTGGCGAGCTTAAAAAATCGCCTTCTTCTAGTAAAAACTTTCGATTCGTTAAAGTTTTTTTAAGAGCTTATAAAAGTTTTCGGGCTTTAACTAATATATAAGTTAAAAAATTTCATGATTCATGACTGATACGGAATTAAAGCGTATGAAATACCCTTTAAAATGAGCTATTACTTAACTTTCTAGGACTTATAGAACTGGATTTAGAATATATTTAATCCTCGAGCGCATATGCAAAAAAGCGACATTTTTCAATTTTGATAACTGTGTAGCGGAAAAACTGTAAGAGATAGAATTTTTTAAAAATCAGGGGGTCAAAGAATATAAATAAAAAAAGTTTCAATAAAATCTGAAGTAGTCATTTTGAGTGCCTTGTTGATTTGACGTGGAATTACCCAGCTATTGAAAAGTTAGTGTTGGTTCTTTCTTTGCCCACAAAAAAAGTAATAAAGAAGTAAAACACGAAAACAATAATATTATATTTGAAAATACCAATTACCATACCATAAACTTAACTGAACTGAATAATTTTTTACCATCATGTTTAAAAAGCTGTCTGGAGCTTAAAGACTCAATTAGTAAGAGAAGAGGAGGCAACGACTGAAGTGCTTCTTAAGAAAAACCCAAAGCTCACTTCCTATTTTGCTCCTTCTAGTTCTTCGGCTGTCATCAGTGAACGTGAGTACACTTAATGAAGTTGTACACTAATGAAGAAATACCAGATTCAGATTCTAATGACGAAGATATTAATGAGAATGAAGCTGTCAAAACGATATTAATTTATTCTCCTAAAACTGTTGGCTTGATAAATTCGGATTCATCCTCTTGGCCAGAATTCAATAATAAAACCGAAAGGAATTAGTTAATTTTTAAAGGGCCCTTGCCATTAAAGGCTGATAACTATTACTCAAAACAGATATTTTTGTAATCAACATCAGCTTCGTTGTGCAGCAAATGGGGAAAAAATAATGTTAATGTTTACCATTCCAGATTTCATTGAAACTTTTTTTATTTACATTCCTTGATTCCCTGAATCGAAATATAATAAAAAAAAAATTCTATCTCTTATATTTTTTATTTTTACTACATAAATATAAGTATAAAATAAAAAAAAATTAATTATATGAAAAATATAAATTAATTAATTGTGTTGGGGGCCAGATCACAATCTCGTCCCAGGCACCTACCAACCTTGGGGCGGCCCTGGTCTTTAGTGTCATATATAAATAGCCATTGATTTTGAAAAAGCTATTTGTTGTTAAATGAGTCTCTGAAACCGTCATGATAACAATTTGTTGGTTCCTCAGGAAGTATTTGAGTTCATTTTTATGCTGGCGTAAGCCCTTTGCGTTCCAAAAACATTTTTTTATACATTTCATGGTTTGCTAAGTACCACCTGCAGCATCATATATTGCATGCAAACTGTTTCTTGCATCATGCTGCTCATAGAGCTCATGAAACTGTTTAACGAATGCACTAATGTCTCGATGTTTGCTAAGAAACGATTACAGTTACCAGGTGGTGTTTGTTCTTTAGGTTCTGGGTGCAAATTTGGAGTAGAGTAAAACATGTTGGGTTGTTGGTTAAGCCTGTAGGCCTTTGCCACTCTTCAGCTGATAGGTATAAAAGTTCTTTTTGCAGCCTTCAAATTCGTTTATTGTTTTACGATAACTATATATATATTGAATTTTAGACTCATCAATGTTACCACGCTTGATGGGAATTACAAAAAATGAGTTCTCGCCAAAAACTGAAATTAACTTATTTATTAACTCGTTTGAATTTTTCTCCTCTTAAATAAATTGGTGGTGGTTTAAACGACTTGGGTGCCGTTTTATATTCACTTGTTTCGCTATCTAAAATAGCAAAACGATTTTGGGAACTTATTCCGTTAGCCTCCTTATCCTTAAGTACTTTAAACTTTGCTGCTAATTGCGAAGATTTAGGGCTTCGTCCTCTTTTTAATACAGGTACGTATCTATCCATTCCCACTTGCGTCTTGGGTTTTTGATAAGATATGGTCCATCTTTCTTCAAAAATGCGATATAAAAATAAAGTGGAAATCTATATATAAGAGGTGATCCATTTCGAGGTTCCCTACTTTTTTAATGAAAAAAAAAAAAACACAGAAAATTAAAATTTAATGGAGAATGTTTATTATCATTTGAAAGAACATTCTTTGGCATTTATTTTTTGAAGATTATGTCTATTAAATGTTGGCCGTTGCTACTTCGCAGATGGTCCTTCTGTTGAGTCCAATTTTCGATGACTCGTTCGAGCATTTCGACTGGTAACTGGCGATTGACACGCGTGATGTTTTCCTGCAAGGCCTGAATCGAAGCGGGTTTGTCCGCATAATCTTTAGACTTTACATATCCCCACAGGAAAAAGTCTAACGGTGTGATAATACACGATATTGGTGGCCAATCGACCGGCCCAAAACGTGAAATTATGTGCTCATTGAAATGTTCTCTCAATAAATCCATTGATTGATGCGATGTGTGGGAAGTAGCGCCGTCTTGTTGAAACCAAATGTCGCCGAGATCACGAGCTTCAATTTCAGGCTTCAAATAGTCGGTTATCATGGCACGATAACCGTCGCCATTGATGGTTCGCACCGGCATAATTTTTAAAGTAATATGGACCGATGATTCCACCGGCCCACAAACCACACCAAACCGTTGTTTTTTCTGGATGAAGTGGCCCTTGAATCTCTCCAGGTTGCTCCTCGTCCCAAATGCGGCAATTTTGTTTGTTTACATACCCATTGAGCCAGAAATGGGCCTCATCGCTAAACAAAATTTGCCTCGAAAACGTCGGATCTTCTTGGAACTTTTCAAGAGCCCATAGAGCGAAGCGATTCAGGCGTAAGTCTTTCCATTATGAAATGTCAAACAATACCAAACAAAAATAACATGACAGCATGACACGACTCACACGTGATCTGGCAAAAAAAGGCAATTGAAAACAGTACCTCGAAATGTTTATCTTCGTGTTGCTTGGCAACGCTAATAGGTAGCTCCTTGAACTTTTATACCAGTAACCTCTATAATAACAAGCATAGTTTAGAGAAAAATAGACTGAGTGGGCGTGGTACCTCCCATACAAAGTGAAAAATTATTATCGCGTATCTAGACTGGCTAACTGCATTAGATAGCGCCTTGAAACTTTGCATGAATAACCACTGTTCAAATGCGTATAATATACTAAATTACAGAACGAATTGGGACAGCGGGCGTGGTACCACCCATATAAAGGGGTAGTCGCCGTGGCATCTCCTATACAAAGTGAAAAATTACTATCGTGTAATTGGAGAACTACAATAGATGGAGCATTTGAAACTTTGCACAAGTAATCCTCAGAGAAATGTGCAAGGTATAGCAAAATATAGACAAAATATAGGATTGGGACAGTGGAAGTGATACCTCCCCTATTAAGTGAAAAATTATTATCGTGTACCTAGAGACCTACAATAGGTAGAGTCGTGAAACAAGCAACCCTCATACTAATGTGCATAGTCTAGCAAAATACAGACTATATTAGGATAGTGAAAGTGGTACCTCCCATAAAAAGTAAAAAATTATTATCGTGATTATTAATATGTAGTCAAGCAAATAACAGATTGGTTGGGAACAGTAGGCGTTTTACCTTGCGTATAAACTAAAACATTTTTGATGAGAGAATAAGTGCGTTTTCGAGTTAAAGTTTGGCCATACTTTTTTTCCAAGTGTTTTTTGTATTTTTTGTGGATGGGTGTAGCGAAGCGAACCGGGGATAGCTAGTTCTATATAAATTGATCTCATTTGTTCTTTCCATACCAATTACCAATGATTTTTGTGAATGGACTTTTAGTATTTTAAATAATCTTATTCCAAACTTACAAAAATGTTTGCTTATGACTAAAGCAAAAGAGTTACTACATTCTGTAAATAAAAATACAAAACTTTTATGTTATTGAAATTAATATATATGTGCATACATATATAATATGACGTAAGACTGAATTTTAATTGTTACGTTTACTTGTTTTTATGTTATTATTTTTGTAAAGAAAAATTCTAAAAAAAATTTTGCTTTCTTGAACTATAAGTGAATTTTAAAATTGTCCAGCTATTTTTTAAAAATCCAGGTGAATTTTTCCATTGTTATTTGACTTAAACCTGGCAAACCTAGTTTGCCATCATAACAAAACATCAAAGTTCATATCAATGCTCACTTCTTAATAGCTGTAACAATTTACTTCACCCGATATAATTTGAATAAAATTGAAGATAAACAATTGAAAATCTTGTGATGGTTCTTTAAATGTTCTAGAATGAGTTGGACTTCGTGAAGATGAAACAGACTTCATAATTTCGGAAACACAAAACTATTTCACTTCATTTAACTTCCTTTCATGTAGTCAAGAATTGTTGGGGGATACAGGAAACAAGCCGTGTAGTGAATAATACTTAAATTTCCATTTCTTTTAAAATTTTTCTCTTCAAAGTTTCTATTACTTTAATGTCGGATGTGTTTTTCTTACAAATAGTCCCAATTATCAAGTAGGCGTAATTAATTGTTACGTAATTAACTCCTTATAGTTTTCTGCTAACTTCAACTTTTTCAAAAATTTTCGCTATTGCATTAAGAAGCGTTAAATTAATTTGAGAAATTTTTTTCCATTTCATTGTATAAAAAAAGTAATTCTTGAATATTAAAATAATTATTTCCAATTGATTTTAATAAATTAAGATGCGAGTTCCTCCGCGTAAGGCAATAATTCTTATGCGAAGTTGGTAACATGTGCTGCAACTATGTTTTCTTAAAATATTTAAACAAATTTTTGCAGGCTTCAAAACATGGCTGTTAATCCTTTGTGTTGTTAAAACCAGAATCCAAAAACATTATTTAGCAAATGGATTGCGCAATTAATGCGATTTTGGTCTTGGAGAGCCTTCACAATATTTGACCCTTGTCAGTAACAAAAGAAATATTTCTTATGCTTCCTTTATCAAAGTCTTGGAATTTTAAAACGTTTTTAATTAATTTTCGGTAGACTACTTCAGATAACATTATATTTGTAGGGATCATTCTGAATTATGATGGCAAATCCCAGTCTGATATACGTTGGGAGGGGTAAGACTGTGTTACCATCTGCACACAGTAAGGTCGACAATTACTGTCTTATCTTGTCTATTTCCGTTTCTTACCTATCATTTCCCCTACATGCGTTACTGTCTATTTGAGTCATGGAATTATTCTTCTTTTTAGGTAAAGCACGCACACAATAACATGATATTCTGTGCATGTAAAAATATTTAACCTATCCTAAAGCAGCAAAGAATCCCCCCAATGGCAGACGAGCCGGAAGCTGGAAAGAAATAGTGGCGTGCAAGCTACTTTGATAGTTGAAAAACAAGCAAATAAAAATGTAAGCGAAGTGCAGACCGGTTATTTGCTACAGATAATATTATTTTCGGCGCCCAATGTTGGGGCCCACAACAATTGAATTTAATTATTATGTGGCTGATTCTTGTTATTGCCTTGGCGGGCTACATGCTTCGAGGAACACCGCGAAGTTGTCGTGTGTTCCTTCTATATAATTTTCCTTTTTCATACAATGAAATTTGTAGTCAAGCTTGAGTTCGTTCTATTCCTTCTAAGAAAGAATAAATTAAATTACAAATTAGGTGATATTATTAAAGAAAAATTTAATTTTTAGACACCAGCAGCGCGCTATACACATTTTCTAGACAGCTACGTCCGTCATCAGCACTTCATGTATGAAAAAGGAAACAAATATGTACGGAAGATTATTTTTAAGTACCCCAAAGGTGGAAAATCTCTTCGGGTAAGTGGTGAGTTAGTTGTATGTTCCAAGACAATTGTAAGTTGTGTTTAGCAACGTCAGTAAATTTGTCCTTTTTGGTTCTAATGGGAGACAGAGAGTTTAGCTCAAAAAAGTGATGAACTACTGCCTACATAATTTACTTCCAGTTAATCTAACATTTATTTCCAACTGTGATACATGGTGGCGGTAATATTATGCTCTGGGGTCGAATATCAGCTGTTGGTGTGGGTAATTTTGTATTCATTATGACCACGATGAGCCTATATCACTAAATACTTGCTAGTATTTTCAGCAAGAAAGTGATAGCAAGCACAATATGGGCATTGTAAAAGAATAGCTTATATATATTGTACCTCGCCAACTGCATTATCCACCTTCGTCCTCCCATTGAGCACTAATGGGATGAACTAGATCGCAGGATTGAAAAGAAATTATAAAAAATAAGCATGATCTAAAGAATTCCATAGCTGATGAATGGAATTATGTTTTAGGAAAAGTTTTGGTAGTTTTCATGAAAAATAGGCTGGAGGTGGTTTTATCGCATATTTGTGGGCCCACATAATAGTAATTGGAACTTCGGAAATATGTTGTATAGACATTAAATCATTTTTTATGTAGTATGTAGACTTTTTTTCTGTGCCTTAAAAATTGTTTTATGTTGATTTTGTTAATAAATTAATTGAACCTTGATTTTTTTATTCCCTAATATTACCAGTTCCTATTATTTGGTTAAAAATTAATTTTCATATCTTGCTTATATTGCTTAGAATTTGGATACGTAGGGTTTGTATTTTTACGAAAGAAGAATTTATTCATTATAAGTTCTGAAAAGAAATACTCTGGAATTTCGTCTGTAATAACAACAACATTAAATGTTATTTTCTAAAATAAAATAATAATTGAAAGAACAAACAACTAAGAGCAAAGAACATCGCTAATCATCTAGTTGTTGTCGATTAGTCTAGAAATACCTCATATGCAAACATTCATAAAAATAAACATAAAATGAGTCACGCATACACGCATACACATATGCACATTAAATAATAAACAGTTTTCAGAAGAAAAAAACACACGGCAAAGATACATACATTTACATAAATACAAGAATAAGAAAAGGAACCTGCCAGATCATTCTGGTATAGAACAATGTATCCGTTTTTGCTCGCCTATAAATAGAATTCATGGAACGGCATGGTAGTATTATTTTAAACGTCTAAGAGTTCAGTCGTCGTATTTTAAGAGTGTTTAACAGCTTTGTCAATAAATAAAGTGAGTTACAGTAAAAGTAATAACAGTATGTATTTATTTTGCAATTAAAAAACCGACCATAAGGAAAATCGTAACAATTGGACAGAAGTGAAATTGTAAAACAAAATAAATAAAAAGAAAATGAAATGAAATAAATCAAAATAATAAACAAAAATGAAATTTGAACATGAACATTGGCGCATATGAGTTCGAATAAAAAGCGGAAATAGAGGTATGTAGTCGTGAATGCCGCTATGATGGAAACAATGGAAGAAAACTCTAGAATGTTTCTAGAAAATGTAAACGGAAAGCTAGTCAAAGTACAGGAAGCTTTTAAAGCTAATAGCGAAAAACTATTAGCTAAAGTAAGAGGTGAACTTGAAAAAAAAATCATTAACTGTGATTCAAGAAGCTTCTGGAGCGAACAATGAGAAACTTCTAGGCAAATTCAACGAGAAGCTTCAAGAAATTTCTGAAACCTTTATAAGCGAGTATACGACGTAGAAGACAAGTTCGATGAAAAACTCTCCTGCTTAAAGAATATGTTTACGTCAAGCTACACGAGCTGAAGGACAAAATGAATAACCTTGACATTAGAGAAGGTCCAGTGCGAGTAGTTGCCGAAAACACAATTAAGATAACAGCTCCCAGTTTCGACGGCAGCATACCGTTAACGTCTTTAAATTCCAATTTGAAACAGTGGCCAGTAAAAATTTATGGAGCGATAAGGAGAAAGCCATTGAGCTGGTTCTGGCACTTAAAGGACCTCCAGAAGAAGTCCTCAAAAGCCTAGCAACAAGTGGCGTTACAGCGCAAATACGGCGGCAATAATAAAAAGGAGCTATATAGGATGGAACTACGTGGCGGAGTGCAGAAGGCTAATTATACGCTTGTAGATTTTTCCATGGAAGTAAAATGCTTAGTGCAAATAATATATATATCCTGGGGAAAACCATCTACTTCTAGAACAGTTTAAAGTGGAGGCATTTGTTAATGGTATTCGTGACCCAGATATTAAGCACGTAGTTTGCGCTAAGCAAAACGCATTAAAACGATGGCTTATCCTCTGGCTCAAGAAACAGCAAAAGTCATTTCAAGGCCGCAATCAAACAAAGTGCGAAAAGTTGAAGTTACTGCTGAAGATGAGAAAAGTACAATGGACGATATATGACAAGTACTTGAATCGCTTAAGAAAGTCTTATATGAAAGACAAGGTAAGATAAACCTAAGTTAAGTGCTTTAATTCCGGTAAAGTCCGCCATTTTCAACGAAACTGTAAGGCAGGAAGAACACGAGCCAGATCTGTTTCGCCACCAATAACACTGTGCTCGAAACGCACACCCTTTTTGGTAACAAACGGGGCACCCGGTTAATTCGAGTACGCTGAATCCTGCGGACCTAACCGTTTTTTAGGTTAGCTCTTGTTTAAAAGATTGAAAATTATGGTTTCAAGTACCTAAAAAACCAAATGTTTTTACCATTTATTGATTTTAAATCCATATATATCCATTGAAAAAACATCTTGAATCGATCAAAAAAACATCTCACCGATGAAAATGTTTTTCCGCCCTTTTTAGTGGGCGTGGTCATTAAAAGCTGTAAAAATAATGATAAAAACATATTTTATGAATTTATATGTTAATAATATCGTGATTTTTGGACTTTTTTAATGTGGGAAAACTTTTACTCCAAGTGTCCTCTCTTATTTTAATGATCAAGACAATGCACTACATTTGTAGGGGGTTTAACTCAAAAAAAAAAAAAAAAAAAATGCATCTACTTGTTGGGAGATGTTGGTAATAACCATAGTAGTTTGTGCAAACAAAATCTTTGTACAAAGATAACGATTATTTAGTGTAATAATAAATTAAATTTTTTAATCGGCTTTTTAAATATATTTTTTCAAAATATCAAAAATGGAAAAGTGTTCAAAATTAAATAACTTCTGTTATGTTTGTGGAAGGTTTACAATTATGCCCAGTCGCCGCGAAATTAGTTTTGAAATCGCTGATTTGTATGAACAATTTTTTTCACAAAGAGTTCTTAGTGGTGTGGTTTGGACACCATCTATCGTTTGTACGACATGCATCATTCATCTTAATAAATGGAAAAATTCTGCAAACGCCATGCCATTTGCCGTTCCAATGATTTGGATAGATCCTGAAGTTCATGATGCAGCTATATGTTATGTGTGTGTGAATCATGTCGTCGGTAAGAACAGAAGAACATGTTCTTAATTGCCGCTCCCAACCGAACAATATATGCCATCAATATTTCAATCTGTTGAAACCATAGAAACAAGTGTGTCGGTGTATCAACCATCAAATGTCACTGTGCCATGTAATCACATTGAAATCACGCAAAATCGTTTGGATAGTATGGTACGACGCTTGAAACTATCGCAGCGGTAATCTATTCTTTTGGCAAAGGATCTAAAACAAGCGAATATTTTGGCACCAGATGTTCGGATATACGGAGCAATCAAGCGTCATCGACGATTTACGAATTTTTTCAGATCCATTGAGAATAATTCACTAGCTTATTGCATTGATATCCGCGGATTGATTTTAACGATACAAAATGAATATAATTCCGAAGATTGGCGATTATTTATCGATTCGATACACGTCACCAATTCAAAAAATTCCGTTCCGATTGCGCTGAGCACCAATACAAAAGAAACATATGCATCACTAAAAAAAATTCTCGACTTTGTAAAATATGAAGACCATATGTGGAAAATATGCGCTGACTTAAAAGTGGTGGCTCTTTTACGAGGAATGCAATTGGGCTACACTAAAAATATGTGTTTTATGTGTCTATGGGATACCCATAGACACATAAAATACCAATATAATACACGGAACTGGCCATTACGTGAGCAAATCAGATTACGACGAAACAATATTATTGCAATTGCACTAGTGCCCATCGACAAAGTTTTGCTTCCACCTCTACACATCAAACTAGGAATTGTTAAAAATTTTACAAAAGCATTGAACCCAGATGGAAATGCATTCTACGAATTGTGTCGTATTTTTCCACGGTTAAGTGGCATGAAAATAAAAGAAGGTATAAATTCCAATCCATTTTATTTTTAATGTTGACCAATTGATATTTCATATCCTATTATGGTTATTTACAGGAATACTTAATGGTCCGGATATTCGTCGATTGACGAAGGACCAGGCATTTAATAATGCACTGAGTGATGTGGAACTTTGGCATGGGATTGCGTGAAAGTGGTCATTGAGAATGTTCTCGGAATTCATAGAACAGAGAATTGGTGTATACTAATTGAAGACATGCTGAATGCATTTCGCCGATTAAACGTTCGAATGTCATTAAAAATTCATTTTTTGCATCACCATATAGAAAAATTCGCCGAACAATCACCTGCTGAATCCAATAAACATGGCGAACGTTTTCATCAAGTGACTGTAAGGCTCGAACATTGGTATAGTGGCAAAAAGCTACATCAAGAAGAATCAGGAAATGAAAATTGATATTGTTTCATAAAATGTTGTCAATTCCACACATTTTTTCAATTAGAATAGATTCAACATTCAAAAATTAAAAAAAAAAGGAGATGTATTGCGAAAAAAGTATAAAAATCATCCAAAGCAAAAAAAAAAGTAATTTCTTTTGGACGCATGTTCACCAATGAGATAATTTTTCAAACAATACATATTGATTTAAAATCAATAAATGTTAAAAAAAATTAAAAAAATTGTTTTTTTAGGTACTTGGAACCATAATTTTCAATCTTAATTATTTTTTAAACGAGAGCTAACCTAAAAAACGGTTAACACCACTGGATTCAGCGTACTCGAATTAACTTTACCCGCCGGGTGCCCCGCTTGTTACGTTTTTGAACTAGCACAGTGTAATTAATTGCGAGAAAAAGTGTCAACTAACGACCGCGAAATACGAGCAGAATACGTGGGGAATTGGGTAGCAGAGTTGGAGCCACCTGACAGAAACAAAGCCAAGCAACTGCTACGAAAGTACACCTTTGTCTTCGCTCTAAAAGATAAAAGCCAGGTAGAACGGCAATAGTGAAGCATGAAATAAATACTGGCGAATAGAGGCCTATAAAACAAGCCCCCAGGAGAATTCCTCTAGCCAAGCGAAGCGAAGTAAAGCAGCTAGTCAACGAAATGAAGCGAGACGGAATCATCGAGCCATCTTCAAGTTCATGGAGCTCGCCGGTAGTTTTAGTAAAGAAGAAAGATGACAGCACTAGATTCTGCGTTGACTACAGAAAGCTCAAAAATGTTACCAAAAAGGACAGTTATCCGCTACCAAGAATCGACGACACCTTGGACACACTAGACGGACCAAAGTGGTTTTCTACGCTAGATTTACAGAGCGGTTACTGGCAGGTCGAGATAGCTGACAAAGATAAAGAAAAAACTGTTTTTAGTACTCTCGATGGTTTATGGCAGTTCAATGTTATGTCATTTGAGTTAAAACATATGAAATCAACCGAAAATATTAACATTTCTGACCTCATCACATCCAAATTTGATAAGATTTTGTACACATGATCTATGGATCGGCACAATAATATTTGCCAACTTTCAGACATATAGCCTTCCAACTTTCAGAATTATGGCCATTCCAAATTGGCAAAAATCAATAAAAATGCACTCAGATGCCTCAGCACAATTTTTAATATCTCGAAAAGTATTCATTGTACGTTAATAATTAAGGGCTCATTTTATAGACAAAAACATGCGCCATTCAAAAAAAAATTTTTTGGGAATTTTCGATCAAGGATAATGTAAATAAAAAAAGGACTAAAGGATATATCTCGAAAATCAATATTTTTAAAAATCTCAAAAAAATACATGTTAATTCTTATTATGTTTTGTACAAGTTTTCCAAATTTCAATATGGAGTCTTTATTACAACATGAGTTATTAAGAAAAAAGCAGGCGAAGGTTTATGTATTTCATAAAATGTACCAAAATACAAAAAGGTGACAAACTACAAAAAGAAGAACAAATCAAATGTAACGGAACTTTTTCAAATTTTCTTTGCTTAAACTCTTTTCCTCCATTGCTAAACCTTTAATAAAAAGTACAACATAATGTATTATCATTATTAAACACTTTATTGCAGCATATTTATTATTTCTGAAGGATTTCAATTACAAAATCTGCATCTGCCGAATAGCGCTTGACTTTATTTTTTTATCTACAGGTTCAATAGAATGCAGCTTTTGGGTTCCAGGAATAGTACGCAAATCTTTAAAACGAATTTGAAGGAACCGTGCTTCTTCTTCATGGTCTTTTAGAGTTAAAAACTCGAAATTACAGTTCAAAAGATTTTGCAGGCACCATTCATATAATTGTTTTGGAGTAGTTATTTGACCTTTTAATGGACGTTGTAAACTAGCTCGACGTGCCTCTCTTTTTACGGTACCTCCAAGACCGTCACTTGGGCCTTTTCCGTGGCTTGTTGCAAAAAAATGCCAGCATTACATCCAAAATCTTCCATATGATAACATAAATTGATAAAGTTCTTTTTATTTTTAAACTGGGCAGCACTACCGTCTGAAAAATACGTGATTTTCTTCGGGGTTGTTTTAAACTTTTTTCTCAAAAATACATTCAGGTGGCGATGGAACAGGTGAACAGCTACAGAATCGTGTACAAGACAATTAGATATTATTATGAAGTTTGTATTTTGTGTTTTTCCATCTGATTTAAAATAAATAGCAATTGTTTCAAACAATCTTTGTAACATTCAAGCTGATAATTCGGAACACCAGCAGTTAATTTTTTTAAATTTATAGCATCAGCTTCACATTTTGATGCTTTGTACAAACACACACGTTATGAGATCCACTCGCATTTGCTAGAATTATATTCCTCGGACGAAGTTGGCAAAACTTGGAAATACCTATTTTTATTCCATCATGTCGCTCCTTGAATAAGGCGTACATTTCGCTTAAGTTTCCAAGCAAAAGTCTTTTATTTTTCCTCACTTTAGTACCATTTTCAAAAACAGACACGAAATCTTTCTGTCCGGGCATACACCTGCTGACGTCATCGGATTCATAAAGGGATGTTACTAAACTGCTTGTCACTGGCGAAATTGGACTTCCCAGTTTTGGGTTAGGCGTACTCATCACACCCTTTGTTTCAACCAAATGCTTAACTTTTCGCGCGATATAGTTTGTAACCAGGAATTCTTCCTCAATTTTATGTATTGTCCAGCTTTTTGGTAAAATTGTTAGCAGTTGGATTTTCTCACTATTTTTTGTTAATGTTTTAAACTTTTCATTTAATTGTTCTATTATTTCGGATTGTGGGCACATATGCGAAGTTGATTGTGCTGAACGGTGGAAAATTTTGTCTTGAATCGAATCAGTTATTTTCCTACATTTTGCATCTCTGTACCGTTTTTGATGTAACTTCTTCTTTTTTATCGGAGATTGTTTAATTTTGAAATAGCAACTTCTTCCTTGCCTGACGCAATGTCATCGAAAGTATCTACATTCCAAATTAGATTTATTCGATTTTTTTAGATGCGAAAATTTTATTCTACATGTCCCACAAATTTTATTTGAGATCGTAATGTTTTTATCCTTAGTATACTGTAGCATCCATTCTTGGACTTGTCTTAAACTTTTATTGCACCCAGTGTGACCGGATTTTTTAAAAGGATTATAGCAAAATGTTGAATTGAATGGCATATTTTTTATTTAAATACCGAATGAATTGTGCACGACTTTTTTGTATTCTTTCAATTTTATTATTTCAAAACATAAACCTTCGCTTGCTTTTTTCTTAATAACTCATGTTGTAATAAAGACTCCACATTGAAATTTGGCAGACTTGTACAAAACATAATAAGAATTAACATACATTTTTTTAGATTTTTAAAAATATTGATTTTCGAGATATATCCTTTGGAAATTTTAGTCCTTTTTTTATTTACATTATCCTTGATCGAAAATTCCAAAAAAAATTTATTTGAATGGCGCATGTTTTTGACTGTAAAATGAGCCCTTCATTATTAACGTACAATGAATACTTTTCGAGATATTAAAAATTGTGTTAAGGCATCTGAGTGCATTTTTATTGATTTTTGCCAACTTGGAATGGCCATAATTCTGAAAGTACGTGAGCTAGGTCACTGAAAGTTGGCAAACGCTATTATTATGATTAACTTTCCCTTCGTACCAAATTTCATCCAATTCGAAATCGGTGCGGTCAACTCATTGGTTGATTTCATATGTTTTTACCCATTTGTTCTCTGCAACGCTCCAGCCACCTTCGAGAGTTCAATGGAATGAGTGTTAAAGGGACTCAATTTGAAGACATGCCTGGTGTATCTGGATAACATAATTGTCATGGGAAAGACCTTCGATGAAGACCTAAGGAATATGGAAGACGTCTTCAAGCGTATATCAGCGGCTGGACTGAAGTTCAGTGTTAAGAAATGTTCATTGTTTCAGAAGGAAGTCAAATGCTTGGGATCGTGTAACAGCGATGAAGATAAAATACGGGTAGTTAAGGACTGGCCTCGTCCACAAAATCTTCAGGAGTTACGAAGTTTCTTGGGCCTTTGCACATACTACAGACGATTTGTGCCAAATTTTGCCAGCGTTGCTGCGAGCCTACATGAGCTAACCAAAAAGTCGTGACTATACCAGTGGAGTGAAGCAGCCGAGGAAGCATTCCAAAAGCTCAAGGAATTGTTGTGTGAAGCACCTATCCTAGCATATCCAGTTGCAGGGCAAAAATTCGTGCTAGACACTGATGCGAATAGGAGGCGTGCTGTCGCAAGTAGTAGATAGGACAGAAAAGGTTATAGTCTACTACAGTAGAATACTTTCGAGTGCTACTGGCAGCGTTGGAGTGCATTAAACACTACCACAAGTATTTATACGGCAACATTTTACTCTAAGAATAGATCATTCCGGTGGTTGCTGCAATTCAAGAGCACTGAAGGACAGCTTTCACGCTGGATTGAACGACTTCAGAGCTATAACTTTAGTATTGAGCACAGACAAGGAAGCAAGCATAACAACGCAGACGCTCTTTCTAGACGGCCATGTAATCTGGAGTGTAAGCATTGCACAAAGGCGGAGAGAAAAGAATCTGTTATTGATGTTCGGCTTAACCATATAGAATCTAGTGAAGATTGCCCGCCTGCACTCAAAGAAAGGATCCCATATTGGCAAAATTATAGCGACTAACGAGGAAGACAGGAGACCGACGCGAAGTGCGATCTTATCAGAAAGTCTACTGACGAAGTCATATTGGGCCCAGTGGAACAGCCTCAGGTTGAAGGATGGCTGTTTATTTTGCACCTGGGAAAGCGAGGACGGCAAAACTGCGATAGACTTAATCGTCGTGCCATCCTCCAATATCAACGAGATCATGAATAGTTCCACAATGGTCCTCGTGAAGGTCACCTTGGTTTAACAAAGATAAAACAACGCTTCTATTGGGTCGGCTGTCAACGTGCCGTAGCCGAGTGGATAGGCAATTGCCAGGAGTGCATTGCAGCAAAGGGTCCAGTAAAAAAAGTCGAGGCCAGCTTCAGCAATACAATTCAGGCGCTCCCTTTGAACGCATAGCAATGGATGTAGCAGGTCGGATTCCCTGCTAGTAATGCTGGAATCCGATACGTAATAGTGGTCATGGACTATTTTAGCAAATGGCCGGAAGTATATGCCATAACCAATCAATAAGCCAGAACGATTGTAGACGCGTTTATAAGCAACTGGGTGTGTCGCTATGGTGTTCCCGTAACGTAACACAAGGGAATTGTTGTTTTTGAAGCCCTTGTTTTCGTATGTAAGCTGATTTATTTATATTAAATCGGCTTACATTACTGCCGAAAACTTAAAAAATGCAAAAAAGAGCGAAAAGAGAGCAAGAGAAACTCAAACGACAACAATTTCTGTGTGTTACAATGTCAAAAAATAATTTTCCTATGTTAGGTTACTATTGGCTAATTAGGCATTAATTCGTTTGAATTAAGGTATTAGAATTACGAATAAAAACCCTATCAACAACAAAAAATTTTATAAATCATTACATTTTTTTTATATACATATATAAATTTTTATTATAAAATATAAACTATTATACCCTTAAACATTTATTGTTGCAATTTGTAAATATTTAATACTAGTTTACAAATAGATTAGCAATTTTATTAGAACTGTCGGTTTTGATATTTTAAATTAGTGTTTAGAGATGTCACAATATCAAACTCAGAGTGGTAGTGTATTTATTCCCAAGAGTGTCTTATGTAAGGAGGTTATTCCCGATTCACATTCATTATATATTCCTCTATGCGGTCATCCCTTGCACACAGCTTGTTTCAAAAAACTCCCGCCTTCCAAACAGATTTGTACTTCTTGTAATTGTAAGCTGGTGACTAATCAATCTTCAATATCCGGGGGAATTAACACAAATATATCACCACCGCCTATTATAACTAGATCTCGAGCACAATCCCAACGCACCTTAGAGTTTGATATTAATACAGCAAATGCCTACAATAACGCTTCATAAGGAGCCACTGGTTCTCCCCAAGGGGAAAGTGATCAGCTTAAGTTACTTGTATCCGCAGCAGTGCATACTGAGCAAGCTACAATGCTTGCTACCATAAACCAACAATTAACTCAATTAATTGAGTCTAATATTGAAGCACGTTTCCGACGAATAACTATAAACTCGCCAGAAAATGGTCAGCATTTCAGCAATCATCATTTTTCGATTTTGATAGTTTGAACATTTTCATTTTTTTTTTAGAAAACAACATAGTACGATCCAACAAACACACAGATATGTGATTAACAAGACCTTTGAAGAAAAAAAAATATTGTTTAGCGCTTTTTATCGACGTTTCTCAAGCATTCGGTTTGGCACTAAGGCCTAATATTTAAGTTAAAGCTGAACTTGCTCGAAAACCTTTATAAGCTCTTAAAAAATTATTAAACGAATAGAAAGTTTTTATTAAAAGAAGGAGATTTTTTAAGCTCGCCACAGCTCATTGAAGCCGGTGTTCCCCATGGTAGTATTTTGGGATCAATTTTGTATTTACTGTACACATCAGATATGCCAATTAGCGCTCTAGTCCACATAACAACATTTGCAGATTTTTTTTCGCAATTTTTATTTATTGTATCTTCAATAAAATTAAACTATCAATGATTACTCATATCTTAAGTCTAAAAATATAAATATACTTGTTAAGTCCAACCAGTGCTGGACAAAAAAAAATGTATGTTTCACGGTTACTGTAATTTGCGGGTTATTCCTCTGATGTACGGATGAGAGAAGCAGTGTCCCTCCCTCTTAGTCGAATGTAACCAGGTTCATTAAGTATGTTACGGGCCAGTGGATTCGGATGAGTTTCAAGCTTCTTAAAATACCTTATGGCAAGTTTCGCTATTTCTGCTTTAACTGATGGCACGTTTAGATCTTTATGAATGTTCGAGTTATTTATATACCAAAGAGCAGATGTAATTATACGAAGAATCTTTTTTGGCGCCTTTGAATTTTTTCTACGTTGGTAGCTGAGGCAGTGCCCCATAATTGAATGCCATAACACCATATTGGTTCTAGAATTGACTTGTATAATAAAAGTTTACAATCTAAAGCTAGAGTAGAATTTCTGCCAATAAGCCAGTTTAGTTGTACTGCTTTTAACTTCATTTGTGTTAACTTTGATTCTATGTGGCGTTTCCATGTAAGGCGCCGGTCAAGATGTATGCCGAGATATTTCACATCTGAAAGCTGTGGTATCGTTTGGTTATTTATTTGAATACGGGGGCAAGATGCTCTACGCAGTGTGAAAGTTATGTGAGTACATTTTTGTTCATTAACTTTTATTCTCCATTTCTGCAACCATTTTTCTAAATGGGATATGTGGTCTTGTAAATATCGTGATGCAACTTTGGGTCTTTCGTGAGTACTCAAAAAAGCTGTGTCGTCAGCAAATGTCGATGTGTGAACTCGGTTACTAGTTGGCATGTCTGAAGTATACAATAAGTATAAAAAGGGCCCCAATATACTACCTTGGGGAACTCCGGCTTCGATTGGCTGGGGTGAGCTCAAAAAATCTCCTTCTTTCACAATAAATTTTCGTTCGGTTAAATAATTATCTAGCAGATTAAATTTATAATCAAGCTTAAGTTCGTTTTTATTCTCTCTAAGAAAGAATTAATTAAATTACAAATTAGGTGATAATATTAAAGAAAAATTGGGAAAATTTAATTTTTAGACACCAGCAACGAGTGGAATGCACATTTTCTAGACAGTCACGTCCGTCATCAGCACTACTTGTATCTAATCTACTTAGGGTAGTGTTTTAGTTGTAAGCATCATCTATTTAACCAACCAAACACAGATAAAGGAATACGAGAAAACTTGTATTCAATTATCAATCGTCAGTTGGTGAGAACGAAGTCTACCACTACCTTAAGCTTCCCTCTTGTTGAATATTTTTACTTTAATATTTACCACCTATATTTTGTTGTTCCTTCAGCGAACCTTCGGTTCAGTTCGACTAATAATAATTAAAATTTTCAAAATCTAGCAGATTATATAGGTTTACGGGCAAATTCAGTTTTAGCTTATATAATATATTGTAGGCCTTCATGCCATACCTTATCGAATGCTTGTGAAACGTCGATAAAAAGCGCAGAGCTGTATTTTCTCTCTTCAAATGTCTTCTTAACAACATTGACTAACCTGTGAGTTTGTTCGATCGTTCTATGTTTTTCCCTGAAGCCGAATTGATGGTTTAGAATACATCCTTTGCCGACTAGAATAGGGTTAAGCTTAGTTATTAACATCCTCTCAAACAGCTTTGACATATTTGATAAAAGGCTTATAGGTCTGTATGATTCAATTTTTGTGTGGTCTTTTCCTGGTTTAGGAATCGTAGTAACCAAGGACACCTTCCACTCTGTGGGGAAGTACTCAAGACGTAAAATGGCATTAAAAATAAAAATAAAAATTCTCCGAGCTATACGGGGCAACTCAAATAACATCTTGTTACTGGTTTTATCAACGCCAGGGGCTTTTTTGGTGTTTAAATCCGTTGTTGCCTATTCAATATCACTAAATTCAAATCTTATCAGTACTGCAGCACTAACCTCGACAATTGGCAACTCAACTGTATCAGTCGATATATTTGGGGTAAAAACCAAATGTCCAGCAAATAAATTACTTTTTTCGGTATCACTCCTTGCCCAGCCTCCAAACGTAGTTCGCAAGAGAGGCTTACGTAAGACTGGCCTTTTAAGGTTTCTACAAGCACGCCATAATGAATAATCTGATTGAGGAGTTGCGTCTAGGTCTTCCAAATAGCTTTACTGGGATGCTACTCTTCTAGATTCCAGCATGTCTCTTAGCCGGTTCGTGCATTCTTTAAGTCTGCTTTTGAGTTGAGGAGATCTGTGATTGCCATTCTCTACGGATTTTTCTTTTTTCAGCCAAGAGCCGTTCGATATCTGCAGAATAAATTTGATTGTATCTAGCTAATTGTCGGGTTATTGTTGAATGTTAGGCAGCTGATTTGAGGTTTTGGTCAAAATCAATAAGACTCCGCTCTACGTCTTCAGGTGTTCTTAGCGGGATGTTTTCTGAACAATGAGTACTAAGATACTTTCTATATTTCAACCAATTAATGCTTGTGCTAGTCGTTGGTGATATGATGTTTTGTTTGTCCCATATATAGACAATAGTGGGTGAATGATCTGACGATAATTCAAGTGACGCTTCAGATTTAATCATTTCTCTCGAAATACCCTTGATCACGCCAAAATCAATAACATCAGGTATTTATTGTCGATCAGTAGGCCAATAGGTGGCTTGTCCACTCGATATCACATTCAGAAGCATTTTTGAAATTATGTCGAACAAAATATAACCTTTTGGAGTTATTAGGCGTGATCCCCAAAACGTATGTTTAGCGTTGTAGTCGCCTGATGCTATGAAACAGGGACCTAGTGATTTGTAGAAGTCGCTATATTGACTATCCGATATTTGAAATCTAGGAGGTGAATAAATCGAAGAAATAACTCAGCTTTGATGAAATTCTTCAAGACAGATATTTGTTGCTTGAAGGTAATCCTCACAAAAATCACGCAGTAAATAATGTTTGATTCGGGCCTTAATAAGTATTGCCGAGCCTCCACATGCTCTTCCAGAGGGGTCCTTAGTATCATATAAGATATAGCCATTGATTTTAAAAAGGCTATTTGTTGGTTCTTCAGGAAGTAGTCGAGTTCATTTTTGTGTTGGCGTAGGCCGTTTGCCTTCCAGAAACATATTTTTAAACAGTTCATGGTTTGTTCAGTACCGCCTGCACCATCATAGATTGCATGCGAACTATTTCTTGCATCATGCTGCTCATAGAGCTCATAAAACTGTTTAACGAATGCACTAATATCTCGATTGTTGCTTCGAGACGATTATAGTTACCAGATGGTGTTTGTTCTTTAGGTTCTGGGTGCAAATTTGGAGTAGAATTAGTTGTTGGTGTCGCTTTATGTACTGAAGTATGATTGCTTTTTATCATATCTGCGTACGAAACATGTTGTGTTGTTGGTTGGACTAACTGAGGATAATAAGCATTTGCTCGATATTGTGGGTGCTTAGCAGGAGTATTTAATTTTTGAGTGGTTTTCCTTACCATGGAAAAAACTGGACAGCCTCTGTAGTTAGCAGTGTGATTTCCACCACAATTGCTAAATTTTTTAACTTTCGAGTCATCCCTTGCTTTGTCGCATTGGGCGGAACAATGTAGCTCTCCACACACAACGCAAACCGTAGGCAACTTGCAGTAAGCCCTAGTATGACCATATTCTTGGCAATTTGGACTCTTTACGAGTCCTGATCGCTTATGCGGTTCTTCTACGCTTATTTTGCGTTGCGACAGATATCTCAAATTATAAATATGGTGCGTTTCGTTCTTTTTCAATCTAATATCTCCAGGTTCCAGTTCAACGCGAGGACACGTTCTCGATTTCTGAGATTGTCTACACTTTTTACCTTAAATCCCGGTTTTTGGAGGCCATCTCTAATTTCGGATCAACATATGAGTCTAAACCTTTTATAACTACCTGTAGACCTTTACTACTCTTCAGCTGATAGGTATAAAAGTTCTTTTTGCAGCTTTCAAACTCATTTGCTACTTTCAGATAACTGTTTTCATCAATAAATTGTATTTTTGTTTCAGCAATGTTGCCATACTTGATGGGAATTACATAAAATGTGTTCTCACCAATAACTGAAATTAGCTTCTTTATTAAGTCGCTGGAGTTTTTCCCCCTTAAATAAATTGGAGGTTGTTTGAACGACCTGGGTGCCGTTTTTGTTCCACTTGTTTCGCTATCTAAAACAGCAAAACGATTATGGGAATTTATTCCGTTAGAGTCCTTGTCTTTTTGTACTTTAGCCATTGGTGCAATCTTCGAAGATTTAGGGCTTCGACCTCTTTTCAATACAGTTATGTATCTGTCCATTCCTACTTGCGTCTTAGGTTTTTCTACACTATCCATATTAGTTTTGGTAATACTGAGTTCAGAAGGCGACTTGTTTGTAGTTATTTTATTGTCATCGCATAACAACAGCGAGGAACAAGATTGTGCACATAAAACTGGCGTAGCATTTATACACAAATTGTCACTAGTTTTTTTGTTTTTATTTATTTCAACATTGCCAACATTTTTGTTGATTAAATTAAATTATTGTTTTTGTTTTATTTTGAAAGTAGCAATTCAATATGCCGTTGTAAAAAATAAGGAGAAAGAAAAAGAAAAAAAATATTTTACAAACAACTTTGTTGTTGTATTAAAACAGGTTTGTTTTTTTGTTTTTGTTTTAAATTATTCACACAATGTATGTTTTGTTTTTGTTAATGCGAGCTTAAAAAAAATAGCGACCGCACTTATCAATGCACAAACTACAACTGACATTTGCAGATGACACAGCTTTTTTAAGTATTCATGAAAGCGCCCAAGTAGCATCACAACTTTTACAAGACCACATACTCAATTTGGAAAAATGGTTAGAAAAATGGAGAATAAAAGTAAATGAACAAAAATGTACTCACATAAGTTTCACACTGCGTAGGGACTCATGCCCTTCCATTTACGTAAATAACCAAATGATACCACAGCTTTCAGACGACAAATACCTGGGTATACATCTTGACCGTCGCCTTACTTGGAAAAGCCACATAGATTTCAAGTTAACACAAATGAAATTAAAAGCAGTACAACTAAATTGGCTTATTGGCAGAAACTCCACCCTAAGCTTAGATTGTAAACTTCTACTGTACAAGTGGATCCTCAATGAAATGTAAAAAAATTCAAAGGCGCCAAAATAAGGTACTACGTATGATTACATCTGCTCCCTGGTATATACAAAATTCGAACATCCACAAAGACCTAAACATGCCATCAGTCAAAGCAGAAAAAGCGAAACCTGATATTTATATATCTAAAGAGGCTTGATTCTCATCCAAACCCTTTGGCGCGTAACATGCTGAATGAACCCGGTACATTCGACTAAAACGAAGAGATACTGCTTTTCTTGGCCGTACATTAGAAATATGACCCGCAAATGATTGCAAAATCCGTGAAAAAAACATTATTTTTGTCTAGCACTGGCTGGGCTTAAAAAGTATTATTTTAGACTTAAGATATGAGTAATTATTGTTAGTTCAAAAATATTGAAGATACAATAAATAAAATATGAAAAAAAATTTCAGCGGCATATCAAAAGCCACCGATTGTGACACCACCTGCAGTGGAGCAGCAAACGTTCGAACCGTTATTGGGCCTTCCTGGGCATAGTATAGTCCAATTATACCTTTAAATTCAATTAGTATTAATAAAAGTAATCCATAACTCGAAATGTATGCCGATAGAAAATTTTATTTATCGGGTTGAAGCATTGACCAATCAGACTCTGAATGGGAAATTTGAAACTTTTTGTAACCATATATCCACTCTTTTTGAGGGTAAAGCTTCTGATTGGTTTTGGAGATGCCATAAGGCTTCTGGAAGAATTGTGTGGGCTGAAGTTGTTATGCGAACAATATAAACACTCCCTAACAGATGTGGACCCTCTACCAGAAAAAGTTTTGGTAGAGATTTTGCGTCGTAACTTGCCGCCGGAAATTCTACACGAGTTATTGAATTTGCAAATTACTTCAGTCCCGCACCTGCACAACATATGTAGGATGCGAGAATTTTTCATGCAGGATGTAGGAAGAATAAATAATGGTTTTTTCAGGTCATTTCCTCCAAACAGGAAAGTACATGACAATACATTCTGAGGAAGAGACTTCTGCCATTTCTCTCGTTTGCTGGAATTGCCAGAAAAGTGGTCACCGGTATCAGCAATATTTAGACGAGAGACGTGTGTATTGCTATGGTTGCGATGCAACAAATACATACAAACCAATGTGTTCATTTTGTAATGGGTCCAAAAACATGCTGTCAGGTGCACCGTAAAGTTCACGTGTAAAAACCAAATTGACGTACACTAACACCAAATAATAGATAAAGCTTTATTAAAAACCTCTAACTACAATTTTAACCATGATAATACCAAGTTTAATCCCAAAAAATTAGAATTTCGTTGATTAAAATGTTTGCCAATGCGATGCCAGAGGAGACTAGCACTTATCCAAAATCAACTTCGCCACAGCGTTGTCCCCCTACTTATTTCAAACCCTCCCGTGTTTGTTTAGCTGAATACCATGCTATACGAGAGCGAATTTTAATGATACTACTCCTCCTTGTAAGTCTATAAGATCGACTAAGCGTGTACAAAATTGTTGGAAAAAGGATAACTCCACGCTCAGCAAGCTTTTAAGTTCTGTTTACGGTAACCCAAATTATATTCGCCAGTATGCTGAGGTTCAGATTTTTGACAAAACAATTATGGACTTATTAGATACAGGTGCATCCATTAGTCGCATGAAAATTTCTCGATTCCGGGAAAACTTTTAAGAAAATTCGATCTATCGTTACCGAAGGCACAGTTTATAAAAACTTGGATTTAAAAGAGGCCTTCTGGCAAATTCCGCTGGATGAATCGTCGAAGAGTAAGACAGCATTCACTGTTTCCGACAGCCCCTTATATCACGTTAAAATCATGCCTTTTTGGCTATGTAAAGCGCCTACCATGTCCAGGCTAATGGACAAGGTGGTACAGGCTAATTTGCGAACCGAAGAGTTTGTCTATCTGGACGATTTATTAACAGTAACGGACATATTTCCTAGTACCATATCTATTTCGGTCAGAAAGAGTGACAATTAATTTTAAAAAATCAAAGTGTTGTATGTTTTTAGGAATGTCCGGTTGGTACCGGAAGTTCATTAGGAACTATGCGGAGGCTACCTCACCTTTAACCGATTTGTTAAAAACTAATGGGAAATTTGTTTAGACCCAAGAAGCGAAAGAATAGTTTGAGGTTTTAAAGCAAAAGCGTTTTGGAACAAAAAAACTGCGAAGGGTAAAGAGTTTCCTTTAGCATTTTTTTTCTAAGAAACTGAAACAAGCCCAGCATAACTATTCTGTTACCGAAGAGAAATGTTTAGCAGCCGTACTAAGTATTAAAAAGTAAAGAACATATGTGGAAGGGCATGAGTTCACCGTGATTACTGATCAAGCATCATTAAAATGGCTCATGTCCCAAGCAGACTTGAATACGCGGTTTGCAAGATGAGCTGAAATAGAGGCTGTGTTAGATGACTCTGGGCTCTTCGTGGACTTGCAATCCGGAAAATTTAAGAATCACGACTATGTTAAGCTTTTAGATAGAGTTAGGAAAAACATTGATAAACCCCCAGATCTTAAAATTGTAGATGGCTATCTGTTCAAGAGGACTGAGCATTGTTTTGTAGAGCAGCTGCAGGACAACTTTTTACTGGAAACTTTGGATACCTAAAAAAATTATTAGGGAAATATTTGAGAAGGATCATGATAGCCCTCTATCATCGCACGGGGGAATCATCGAAACTCTTGGTCTTATCCGGAAATTCTCATTTTATCCCAATCTTATGAATGATGTAAGATCTTACATCAACTCCTGCGAGATCTGTAAAGGAACTAAACACCCAAATTATGTCATAAGACCACTTATTGGTAAAACATCGGATACTGTAAGATTTTTTCAGAAACTCTATATTGATTTTTTAGGACCATACCCACGATCCAAATCAGGTAACATCAGTATATTTATTGTCTTAGTCCATTTTTCGAAATTTTGTTTTTTGAAAGCCATAAAGAAGTTTACGGAAGATGTAGTGTTCAAAAATCTAGAGGAGGAGTTGTTTCATACATTCGGTACACCAGAAACAATAGTGTCCGATAACGGATCTCAATATAAGTCCTCCCGATTTAATAAACTGTTGTTCACTTATGGGGTAAATCATGTTTATACCCGGATACATTTGCCTCAAGCAAATTCCACGGAACGTGTCAATCTCCTGTTAGAAAAAGCACGCATTTGCAATTAGCCAATCAACAAACTAGTTCCACGCCTGCGTCTCAAGAATTGAATCCCTCTGCCACTAAAGTGCCATTGATGCCCACCGTTTCTACTGCTGCTGGTACATCGTTACCTCATGCTGTTGATGTAGAGCTAAATAATACTGCCATTGAGAATACTACCAGTCTGACGACGTCGAACGCCGATAAGATTACTATGTCACTGCCGTTGCTTCAGCCGGGTCCTAACAAAAGTTTGAAATGCCTGCAGAGCCAAATCAATTTGCTTCAGAACCAGTTGCTTAATGCTCAAAGAACATTGTCCATCGCTATATACAGAAACCCTACACCAAGCCAAGTTCTTCAGCTGCCGTGCCACAACCGTCAAACATGCCGCTGCCAGTAACGGGTACGGGTGAAGTGAACGTTAATAATTCTGACTCAGTTAACGCCAACTGCTATGAACGTCGTTCGCCATTTTGTTTTTCGAGTAGCAACGCCAACAATGATTATTCTGGAAATCTAAAAAACGCATTACCTGCTAATTTATTTGCACAAAATGGTGGTCCGATGCAAATGCATAGACAAATTTATGATTTTCCAGAATATAATGGTGCGCCTGTAGCTTTTAAACATTCTACTGCATCAGACATTAAAATCTAAAATTCATCGTAGATATGAATCTCTCGCGTTGCATGATCAATTATTATTCAAACAAGCAATACGAAAACTGCATCCCTCTTCGATTACCGTGAACACCTTCATGAAGGTAATTATCGCTTACAATGACTTTGCGGTCATTTATACATTTTTTTATTTTATATTCCGTAGACATTAATACACTAGATTGTGAAAAAGAAAATAGTTTGAAATTAGAACTTCAGCTTTACTTGCGTGATCTAAGTTTATCTCTAAATTGCCTCAAAAACTATCCTACAATTATAAAGGCTTTTCTACGGTTGAATACTCCCTTAACGCCTTTAGCGGAAATGTTTAATATTTAATTACATGTTATTCAAAATTATGTGATTTTTTAGTTTTTCCTTACTTTCGTTGTTTTTAAATATAACATCCAATTTTTTTATTCAAATATGATTGTTATTTTTTATAATTTACATATAAATTGATAATTGATAATTTTTGTAATTAAATATTTTTTGACAATTATTAAAAAAAAAAGTATTGATTACTTAAAATTATCAATTACATATAATTAGTAATTGAAAATTTCCAATTACAATTAATTAGTAATTGCTTGTGTCATTAATTACAAAATGTAATTGATAACCCCCCCCCCCCCCCCCCCAAGTATGTACTGCAGCATATAATTATAATAATTTTGAAAATTGTTTAAGGCTGCAAAAGGCTTTAAAGGGTGATGCTAGAGAGTGTGTAAAGTCATTACTAATACAACCAGATAATATAAGTATGATTACGGAGACATTATGTTTCCAATATTGTCGCCCGGAGCTGCTTATTCGTTGCCAGCTACAGCAAATAAGGGAAATTCCAGCTATAAGTGAAATTGATCTAGATAAACTTGTACCCTTTGCTGTCAAAGTGCAGAATTTTGTCACGTTTTTAGAAACTGCTAATGCACATTAGCATTTAGCAAATTCAATGCTAATGGAAGAATTAGTTGGAAGGATTCCGATGAGTGAGCGAATGGAATGGGCTCCATATGCATTTGATATAAAGCCATACCCAACTGTTTTGGATTTTAGTAAGTGGCTTAAAGGTGTCGCTGATTTGGAAATCAACAAAATTGTGAACCAAAAATAAAAGTTGTCTTGCATGTTGCTGATGGTCAACGTAAACAAGAATGTCCTATGTGCAAAAAGTTTTGTTCTTTAAATCTGTCTAATCGTAGGAATGAAATAAAAAAATTAGGGTTATGTTTTTCGTGTTTTGTTTCTGGACACTCGAGTAAATTTTGTCGTATTCGAAAGCCGTGTTCAGTTGATGGTTGGCAAAGATAACACAATAAGCTATTACATGATGTTGATGTTGGCAAAGGTGAAAATAGTACTTCATCTTCTGTTAAGCCAATAACTGATTTTCAACCTGTTTTAAGTTGTACGTCTGAGCCTACAGAATATGGTATGCTGTTGTTGTGTGTGCTGCAGTACAATACTTTATGGTCCTAGTAACAAAATTGAAACCTATGCTTTGTTGGATAAGGGTTCTTCGGTTACAGCTCCTTGGTGAAGCAATTGGGTCTTCAGGGGAAAAAGGTAAATTAAATTAGCATTGCTATGCTAAAAAAGCAGCACAAGAAATGACAACAGTATGTTGATATGGATATATAAGAATTGGTAGCAATAGAAAATATGCATTGCGAAACGTTTATGGAGTCTCAAACTTAAAATTGCCTCATCAAAGTTTTGATATTGATTTAAGTCGTCTTGCTTGCCTATTAAATTATATAATGGTATTACTCTTAAAGTTTTGATTGCTTTGGATAATTGTCATCTTGGTTTACCTGATGAAATCGTGCCTCGAGAAGATCTTGATCCCTATGCCGCTAACACACCCGTTGGTTAGGTTGTATTTGGAGAAATGAAGTGTAAGTCATCCAATTCAAATTTGTATTTGTTGTCAGTGCAGCAGGAGCAAACTGTGCACGAGCTGGTAACAAATTATTTTGATACAGAAAATTTTGGTGTCAAAATATTGCCGGTCATTGAATCTAAGGATGATTTAAGGCTCGTCAAATAATGAAAGAAACGACAATTAAAATCGAAGGACGATTCCAAACTCGGCTCTTGTGGGGAACCGATAATGTTAAGCTGCCTGATAGTTATTCTAACAGGCAGCTTAGTTATTCTATCAGGCAGCTTAACGGAATAGAACGTAAAATAAAAAGAGACCCAGAATTTTGTGCCGCATATAAATCTATTATGATCATCTATGTAAAAATTATATACGAAAATTGTCTTTTACTGAAGCTGCTAATGTGTGCCCTAGGACCTGGTATCTTCCACATTTTGGGGTAGTTAACCCCAATAAGCCTGGAAAAGTTCGTTTAGTGTTTGATGCTGCCGCATCAGTTGAAAGTTTGTCCCTGAATTCAGGATTACTTAAGGAACCGCAGGAATATAGGCCTCTGCCAGCAGGTTTGTTTAATTTTCGTATTGATGCCGTAGTAGTTTGTGGGGACATCAGAGAAATGTTTCACCAAATTGTTGTTGCTGAAGAAGATAGATTGTCACAGCGTTTTTTAAGACGTAAAGATGACGGTTGGAGCTGCCTGTTCGCCGTGTATAACTGATTACGTGAAAAAGACAAATGCCCTGAATCATTGTGAGCAGTACCCTAGAGCTGTAAAGTCTATAATTGATCATCATTACGTAGATGATTTTGTTGATAGTTTTTCAACGCCATCGAGAGCTATTGAAATTGCCATACATGTTCGGGACATTCATAAGGCAGCTGAGTTTGAACTACATAATTTTTCGTTCAACTCATCACAGGTAGTTATGGCCCTCGAAGGCACATTGGGTGATATAAATGTGCTGAACTCTGAAAAGGTACTTGGTATGTGTTGGCAACCTGGAAATGACACCTTTAGGTATAATTTCAAAGTTAACAAAGTTAATGCTGAAGTAATAGTAGGTAAAAGGTGTCCTACAAAACGAGAACTATTAAGTGTTGTTATGTCTGTTTTTGACCCACCTGGTTTTTTGAGCAATTTTATGATAACAGCAAAGTTATTATTAAGAGAAGTTTGGAGGTACAACATACAGTGGGATGATATTGTACCAAATAACATATTTGATAAATGAAATAATTAGCGTCAAGAGCTACAAAATGTTGTTAATGCAAAAGTTCCTCGCTGCTATTATAGAAGTGGTCACCCTTATCATCTGGAACTACATATATTTGTCATATATATTGGAGGTCAATAAATGCAGTTGGCAAAATTGAAGTGTCTTTTGTAGCTGCAAAATCTTTAAAAACGATGAGTATTCCCCACCTCGAATTGCAAGCTGCTGTATTAGGAACTCCGCTAAAGGATACAATATTAAAGGAACATCCTATTAATGTGATGAGAACAATATACTGGAGTGATTTTACAACTGTTATTAGTTGGATTGGTTCCCAAAACCGTATATATAAACTTTTTTTGCTCAGAGAATCACATAAATTCTAGATTCTACTTGCCGAGCCGATTGGAGATGGCTACCTACGAATCTCAATGTTGCCGATGAAACTTCTTTTTTGTGAAGAGTCCCGTTGGCTTAAAGGTCCTAAATTTCTTCAATACTATGAGAATGAGTGGCTAAAATTGAATTCTGAAACACAAAATTGTTTCTGCGAAGAGGAACTACGTCCGAAATATGCTTTTTTTCAAGCGTACTGTAGCATGGGTTTTGCGTTTTATTAACCGTTGTCGAACCCTGAAGAGAAGAATGGTTTAACTGCTACTGAAATAAAAAACTTCTCAAATGCATCTATGCCGTCAAGCCCAACGTGATAATTTTTCAGCAGAAATTTAAGTTGTCAAAAATTAAAATATTTTGTCTAAAAGTAATGAGTTGTACAAATTGTGTCCATACTTGGATGAAAATTCGTTACTTCGAGTGTATGGTCGTGTGGACGCAGCAAGTTGGTTACCACTAGACATAAGGCGTCCTATAATATTACTGTCATCTCATCCTATCACTAAATTGTTATTTTGGCGCCTTTGGATTTTTTCTATATTACTAGCTGAGTGCCCTATAATTGAATGTCATAACGCCAAATTGGTTTTAGAATTGACTTGTATAATAAAAGTTTGCAATCTAAGCTAAGAGTAGAGTTTGAGCCAATAAGCAAGTTTAGTTGGACTGTTTTTAACTTAATTTGTGTTAATTTTGGTTCTATTTGGCGTTTCCAAGTAAGGCGCCGTGCAAGATGTATGCCGAGATATTTTACGTCTAAAAGCTGAGGTATTGTTTGCTTATTTATTAGAATAGAGGGGCACGATTTCCTACACAGTGTGAAAGTTATATGAGTGAATTTTTGTTCTTTCACCTTTATTTTCTGAAGTATACAATAAGTATAAAAAGGGCCCCAATATACTACGTAGGGGAACTCCGGCTTGGATATTCTGGGGTGAGCTCAAAAAATAGTCTTTTCTCTCTTCAAAAGTCTTCTTAAATACATTGAATAACCTGTAAGTTTGTTCGATCATACTATGGTTTTTCCTGATGCCGAATTGATGGTTCAGAATACATCCTTCGTCGCTTAGACTAATAAATTGCATTTTTATTATAAAACGTTATGGGTAATTAGCATAATATTAAATAATTAATAAGGTTCAACTTAGTTATTAACATTCTCTCAAACAGCTTTGACATATTAGATAAAAGGCTTATATGTAGTCTATATGATTCAATTTTTGTTTGGTCTTTTCCTGGTTTTGGAATCATGGTAACCGATGACACCTTCCATTCTGTGGGAAAGTACTCAAGACGTAAAGTGGCATTAATAATAAAACGAATGATTTTTTCGAGCTATACGGGGAAACTCAAATAACATCTTGTTACTGATTTTATCAACGCCAGGGGTGTTGATCCGTTACTGACTTTTCAATATCAATATCAATGACAACTCAACTATATTAGTTGATATATTTGGGGGTAAAAACCATTTTCAAATGGCCAGCAAATAAATTGCCTTTTTCGGTTTCAGTCCTTGGCAAGCCTCCAGATGAAGTTCGCAAAGGAGGCTTATATAAGACTGGCCTTTTAAGGCTTCTACAAGCACGCCATAATCTAACTGAGGAGTTGCGTCTAGGTCTCCCAAATAGTTTTTCAGGGATGCTACTCTTCGAGATTCCAGTATATCTCCAAGCCGGTTCGTGCATTCTCTAAGTCTGCTTTTTAGTTTAGGAGATCTCTGTGACTGCCTTTCTCTACAAATTTTCCTTTTTTCAGCCAAGAGCAGTTTGACATCTACAGAACAAACATCTAATTACATTATGCAACTTTTATCGCTACTTTTCTTCATTAGAAGGCGAGAGGAGAGATAGGAATTGAAAAGGAATTGAAATATATGAAATGCAAATAGTATATATTTTAAAAGCAACTGTTTCTATTTAAATAAAAAATAAAGTAGTTAAAGTTAGCGTGATAAAATTTCAGTTTTATTGGGGATCAAAGAAATTATTGATTCATCAGCATAAATCTATGCGATCATATACATAAGTACGATTGACCTACTTTTAAAATTTTAAATAAACATAATAGTATGTGAATTTGCTGATGCACTATTTGTAGCAATGCAAATTGATATTCTCATGTATTGAAATCTTTTTCAGTTATGAAATATTATGCAATCTGGTTTGGTTTCATGTTAAAATTAAAACAATTAAAACAAATTTAAAAAATTATTGATACATCAGCTTAAATCTATATTGATTAATCAGCATAAATCCACTTGGTTTAGTTTCACGCTCTTTTACATAAAAAATACTTTGGAATTAATTAATATCTTGGTAAAAATATAATATACATACAACTACAAGCAGCATCAAAATTCAATTGTGGTAATTTATATATTCAATTCCTTTATGAAATGAATTAAAAGATAATAATTTAATTCAACAAACACATAAAATAATACTTCTTTTTATTTAAATTGATAGTTAAACTTTTATATAAAATATTTATTTAATTTTTATAAAATCAATCCCGTCAAATATACTCAAAACATGTTTGCTTTCCTCGTCTCAGAAGACACAATATAATCCGCTGGATAGTTCTTTCACTTCCGCATCGCTTAAAGAATTATAGCGATTGGGTAAAAACATTATATTATTTTTTAGATAAATTTGAATAGTAGTTCCATATTTTGTTTGTGTTTTGTTGAAAGGTTTAGCTCCTTAATGTGTATTACAGGTTTATTAATTAAACTATTAAATTTTTTTAATAAATTGTGTCTAGATTCCATTTTGATTTTAACAGCTTCTTACTTTCTTTAATACTGATAGTCATAAATATAAACCCAGTGCTTAAATATGAACGTTATGGGTAATTAGCATAATATTAAATAATTATGAATAAATCCAATTTGTTTGAGAGAGATTGATATGGCTGTATATGAAGGAGAAAGAAACACTTCATCAAGGTATTAAGTATATTCGAATTATATAAGAGACATCTGTCTCTCTCTCAGAGTATGTATATGAACGAAACAAAAATCACTTAATCAAGGTGTCTACTTTTTAAGCAAATTAGAAAAATAGATTTTATGGTTATTGTATGAGTAAAAGAAAAGGATAGAAAAAAGGCCAAATAAACAAAGTGTATATCGAAGTATATTTTAATATGCGTATTATTTCCAATTGATATCCATACACTTCTAATGTCGGTATGTACCGACTAATGTCTTGTCAAAAATACATTGTTTCATATCTGCTAATCTAATGTCAAAGTTGATGTTTTGTTGTAGTTGTTGCTCTACTGCCTACACCTGTTATGAATTCGCCTTGGTATGTACATAAGTATGTAAATAGTAATTCCTTGCTCGTTCACGTTCAAAATATTTAGCATGAAAAATTTCAGTTTTATTGGGGATCAAAGAAATTACGATTGACTTTTAACATGTTAAATAAACATAATAGTATGTGAATTTGGTGATGTACTATTTTTAAAATCGATTATTCAAGTGTGTAAAGTAATAATTCAATAATTTTATGAACTTAAAGTGGAACAATAAACTCTTGCCGAAATCATTGTTTACGATCACATGAATATTTGTCATAAAGCATAATTTGTTTATGACCAAACATTGTAAACAAACGCACATACATAAGAATTATTTTTTTTTTCTTTAATTAATAAATAATAATAAAATAATTCTTTCACTTACCGAAACAGTAACAAATCGAATATTCAAGTATGTAAAGTAATAATTCAATAATTCTAATAATTTAAAGTGGAACAATAAATCATTGTTTAAAATATAAGCATTTTAACAATTTAAAACCTATAAATTAGGCAACATTGGAATTTTTTTCTCAGGTATTCCTGAGAAAAAAACATTTTTTTCCGGAATTTCGCTTTTTCCCCGTTTATTATACAGTATAATCAATACAAACCCCTTAAAATATGCAAGTCTAAAAAGGGGGAAAAATATGAATGGTGAAGAAGTAAATTGGTTGAAGATATGTTGGAATACGGTTTTAAGAAGCAAACCATATACATACAATGTTCTACGTATAAAATTTCATTTAGTGATATTCAGGATTTTAAACCACTAAATTTATTGCCCTCACGGGGAAGACCACAAGACTTTGAAAAATTGACAGATATGATTAATTCATTACCATTTATCCATCCAACACATCATGGCTATTTTCGAAAACATTTCAAATCACATGCCCGCAGAAACTGTTGCATTCTTAAAAGGCAAAAAAAAAAAATAAAAAGGCATATATTGCATATTTTTATCTAATGATGAAAATATATAAAAGATATATAAAGATATAAGATATAAAGATATTATAAAGAATAAAATTTAATAAAAAATTAACTAAAAATTTTTGTATATTTAACTTATTTTTTATCTTATTTACACCCTATTAAATAACGAAAAGATATAGTCATTTTAAAGAAACTTCTTCAATATAAGGAATTTAAAAAAATGTTTTTTTTACGAAAATCCTCTGTAGATTTCAGTAAAAAGTTTTTGAGCTGTAAAGTGTTGGCCTTACAAATGTTTAACGCACTTCAACACTGCCAGAAGTTCTCGTCGTGTAAAGCAATAATTTCTTTCGGGCTTTGATAGTACTCTGCTGTAGAAGACTATAACCTTCTCTGACCCATCTACCACTTGCGACAGCACGCCTCTTATTTCATAATCCCTCGCATCAGTATCTAGTAAAAATTTTTACTTGGAAATGCTGAACAGGTGCCACATACAACAATTTCTTGAGCTTTTGGAATGCTTCCTCAGGTGCTCCACTCAACTGCACCTTACCAGTGCACTGGTAAGGTCGCGACTTCTTGGCTAGGAGCAAAACTGGCAACATTTGGCACAAATCGTCTGTAGTACGTACAAACGCCTAAGAAACTTCGTAACTTGTGAAGATTTTGTTTACGAGGCCAGTCCTTTACTGCCCGTATTTAAACTTTATCGGTTGATATGCCATCTGCTGTTACATGATGCCCCAAATAAAATATTAAAAAAGACGAAATACTTCAAAAAGCAACGTTGTGCAGAAAATAATTGCTTTTGTAAAACTTGCATTATCATTAATTTGTGCAGAAAATATCGGACCTTTGGTCAGAAAAATTGTCCTGGTGCCCAAGATCTCAACACGGCGCATATATAATGGGGTATAGGAGTATATAGGACTATACAGGAGTATACAGGAGGGTTCGGGCTATAAACTGGTAAAAGGTTTTTTGACCTGACCTCAAAATAAAATCTTTTCAAACAAAAAAGTTATTAAAATTTTCTAAAATTTTTTTATTTTAGCAAAATATAGAGAAAGTCCATTTTGGACCACCCTGTTCGCTGTGATAGTTTTGGTATTTACTTTCAAATAAGTAATATAGATATGAAATCGGTAACCATAAAAAACGGATTTTTGACAGCCGTCTCAAAATATGTACTACAGTGCGCCACACAGTGGGGCATAATCAAAATATTTTGGAAATAACTCAGCCATTTGTAAAGGGTTAGGCCGATTGATCATAGCATAGCATGAGCATAGCATAGCAGAGGAGTATCTTGCCAGGGGTGGCGCTATGTGATCTCAAAGTTGGGTACCTCGGCCCTGCAAATCCTTTTAGAGCTTGGCATTTCTTAAATTTTTGTTTGATTTCTAAAAATTATACATGGTCTTAAAGGACTAAATAATACCTATAAAATGGTGGTTTAATCTATATATTCGCCCATGTTCTGAAAACGCTACGTTTTCAAATAGCAAATCGTTTTTAAAACGCAAAACGCATTTAAGCATATTCTGAAAACTAAGCGATTTCCTGGCGTTTTGCCTTTTTCGAAGTTGTGTTCGAACAAATAAAAAACATATGTTTTATAATAACAAAACATAAACATAGAAAAAATTATCCATAAAAATTCGTCAATTAAAAGAATTATAAAAAATAAATTTTGTTTGAATAAATTTTAAATTAAACTGACTATTTTTATGCTTAAAACTAAAATTTTTTATTGAAAGTATTTAATAAACTACCAATAAAAATTAAAATGCCTACAGCGTATTTACTTGCTCTATTGGCTTTAATAAAGCTACAAGCAAGAGAAGAGGTAATAAATCGCCAGTTTATAAATAAACAAATGATACCGACAATTGACAAAAACAAAGCAAAATTGTAAATTGCATATTTTTAATTAAAATTGTGAAAAAATGTTAAAAGTTTTTCTTCAAATAAACACAGAACATATTAAATTTTAATTTTACATCAATTTATTTTCTCTTTCAAGTGCAGTTTAAATAAAATTACCAGATCGCTTCAGCATACACTAGCGGTTTGAAAACGCCAGATTTCTAGCGTTTTCGTTTGCCAGAACACCTGTTTGGCGTTTTCAAATCGAAAACGCAAATTTTAAGCGATATGCGTTTTTCAGAAAATTGGCGATTATAAAATGAGCGATACCCTGCTTCTGTTTTTTTAATATTTGAAACAATTATCAATTTCTTTTTTTATTTTTTCACGTAGTTAGAGAGCAAAATTTTAAATATTGTGAAAAAATTTCAAAATTATATATATTCTTAGTTAAAAACTAGACAATTTTTAATTTAAAAATTTCAAAATTATTGAATTTTGTGCATTTAGGCTACAAATGGCCGTCAATCTATTTTCTTAAAGAATATATAAAAATGTGATTTTCCTTTTTCTAAGCGAAAAATATTTACTTACGTTTAAACCAAATTTTTAAAATGCTTAAACTCGCTCATTTTAAAACATAATTTATAGGTATTAAGTATTATTTTTAAAAATCAAACAAAAATTGAAGAAATGCACAGGTGTAAAATGTTTTGCAGGGCCGAGGTACCCAACTTTGAGGCTAGTGAAATTTTCTTCCTTAAAATGCAGATTTTATGAACTGACTTTATTTAGGTCACACTCTTTTTTATTGAGCTTTGTTCATTTCTTCATTTTTCTGTTTTCTTCAAGAACCATTAAAGACTTATTTTGCACTAATGGAAAACTTAGAAGATACAGCTTAAGTAATGTTAGAAAATTTAAATTAAGATATTCAAACAATTGACTTCGAACTTGGAGAGCTTAAATAACTTGATTTTAAAAGTTGGTAAACCAAAATGACACTAGTACCTTTTAAGCTTTTGTAAAAATATTTGTCAAATTTATTTCTAAAATTGATCGCTTTATATTTTCTTCTGCCACATTCGTCCTTTAATGTGGAAGAAGTGTTTAGCCAAATAAGACCTAAAAACGAAACAATAATTCTTATAGATACAAGTCAATTGCAGGAATTTTATATATGTAGTATAAGTTAACAAACTTTTTGTTTAAGGTTTTTTTATGACTTTACTTGAAACATTATTTGCTTAATTGCAACTTGTGGCTATTGAACTTATTTTACTATTATGCTGAATTGCAAACTCGTGTTAAATGAACTGATTTAATTATCAAAATTCTTATTAAGAAATTTTAATGAAACAAATGCTGACAATGCATCTGCATTTATTTGTTAATTCTTTTTGTTGGTTTCATTCGCCATAGCTACGTTTAATAAAGTGAGTTTTAACAAGTCTTCATAGAAGACAGTTTCTAAAAAAAACAACTGCGGAACAAATAAAAAGTTATAAATTTTAAACAAGAGTTTCATTTATTTAAGCTAGATAATAAAATCTAGTAAGTGGCGCCCAACGTTAAAAACTTATAAGGATTAAAAATTTATTTAAAATATCCTAATAATAAGGTTAAAAAAATTATTAAAATATCCTGAAGATAAGGACTAAAGGTGTAGCAAAAATAAAGTGACTGTTAAGGAATATAAAAAAAAAAATTATAAACATTTTACATCCTACCGAAATTTATTCCAAAAAAAACTACTCGTTATTTATAAAATAAAAGTAAACAAAAAATCGCTAACAGATTTGTGAAAAAAAAATACTAAAAAGAATAAAATAAACTGTATGTGAAATAAAAACAAATTTAAAGCACCAATAATTGAAGCCAAGAAATTGAACCGAATACCTATAATTAAAAGATCGAGGAAAAACATCCATTTGAAAATGAAGGCGTTCATCTACTTGTAAGCTAACATTATTTTTAATTATTGCAATATTCATAAATATTATAGTAAAAAGTATTTAATAAGTATAAATCAAAACGAAAAAAGAACAATATAAATAAATTATAATTTTTGAAATCTTTAAATTTTACAATATCTTTATTTGCTAACGAAACAAAAATTGTAAGGGGAACAGGAAAGAATGTCAAATCCAAATAATTTAGTCCGACCTGCGGTCTTAAACCAGCAAGGCAATCCTCTACCTGCACCCACAGGATTAAGTCAAGCGCATTTCGACCAATTACAGACAAACTTACTAGGTTCTTTGAGACAATTATTTCTGACCGAAGGTAGAACATTAATCAATAATGTTATTAATCCTACAGAAGAATTCGCTAATTTACCCGACCAAGCAATCGACGAAAGATACAATAATAATTTAGATGATCTAGAAAAGGTGCCTGATATAGTGAAGAGCTTAAGATTATTTTCAGGCAAACACACCGATTTTAGTTCTTGGAAGAAGAGTGTGGAAAGAGTATTATCCTTATACGATCCAGAGGCACACCCAAATATTACGCCATTGTTATGGCAATTAGGAACAAAATAATAGGAGAAGCTGACGTGGCTTTAGAAGCATATAATACACCGCTTGAATGGCGGGCAATTGCGGCATGCATAACCCATCACTATGGTGACCAGCGTGACCTAAAAACCCTAGAATACCAATTGCAGTCATTGGTACAGGGCAATTCATCGGTCAACGACTTCTATCAAACAGTTTATGCTCACCTAACTCTAATTCTCAACAAAATCTCATGTATGGAAGCAAGCAGCGAATCAATCAAATTACTTATTCAAACGTACAGAGAAAAAGCTCTAGATACGTTTATCAGGGGGCTTAAAGGTGATTTACCCAGACTACTTGGTGTCCGAGAACCCAAGGATCTCCCTCACGCTCTGTACCTTTGCCAAAAACTGGACAACCAAACAAACAGGAATAGTTTAGCAGGACATTATATAAAAAATCAAGGACCAACAATGCTACCATCTAGAAGACAATACAACAAACACCAAGGCAATTTTCGTCTCATTTAGCATATTCCCCTCAATATCCCGAAAAAACTTCAATTTACACCTAATTTTATGCAAAGGCAACAAATGGCCTTAAACCAAGGGAACTATCAGAAATACGGTCACGTATTGCCTCCACGACCACCAAAACCAACACTCCGTCCAGAGCCCATGGAAATAGATGAAAGCTTAAGGACGAGACAAGTAAACTACATGAACAGGCCTGTCGCAAATAGGAAATGGAAAATACCTCAACAGATGCAACAACCAAATCAATACGGGCCACCAAATAAAATTCAACGTAACTACCATATCAAAACACAATCCATAGACTATCCCCCACAACAAAATGTGAACGAAAACGCAAGCAACTATCAGTGGAAAGAAGATACATTGACAGAAGACAACTACCAAATCCCCGAAGAATACCGAAGCAATATGGCAACGGTAGATCCCGTTGATGAGATGACGTAGTAACAAATCTTAGCGATATCCATTTTTTAGAATGAGGAGTTCCTCATTGCCATATTTGGAATGCCGAATGAAGGACGGATATTTACTAAAATTACTAATAGACACTGGTTCCAATAAAAATTACATAAAATCCGAAATTGTATCAAAACCAACAGAAAATGAAAACTCGTTCACCGCTAACACCGTTGCGGGTGATATCAAAATAACACACGACACAAATGCCAATCTTTTCGGTCTTAATAACACAATAGCATTTTACATTCTCCCTTCACTTTCATCTTTCGATGCTATTCTAGGCAACGACACGCTTAAGAACTATAATAGACACAAAAAACAATATTCTGAGGATTAAAAACCTCAAATTTAGATTAAAGCAATTTCAGTCTCAAGGCATAAATAGAATAAACATTTAAACACAACACCTAGATTTACAAACTAGACAGGAACTGCCAAATATTATTAGCCAATTCCCAGACCTCTTCATCGAACCGAATGAAAAACTAACTTACACATCAAAGGTAGTAGGAGAAATCCCTACGACCTCCGACACACCGGTTTACAGCAAATCCTACCTTATGCACCTTAAGGACGAAATAAATTCGCAAATAAAAAAATTACTCAATGATGGTATCATAAGACCATCAAGATCTCCATACAATTCCCCCATATGGATCGTACCAAAAAAATTAGATCAATCAAATGAAAAAAAATTTAGAATGGTAATAGATTACCGCATACTGTCACAATTGCAGATAGATAGCCTATACCGGAAATTAATGACGTATTGTCACAATTAGGGAAAATAAATACTTTTCAATACTAGACCTGAAAAGCGGTTTTCATCAAATTCCTTTAAAGGAATCTGACATTGAAAAAACGGCTTCCTCTGTAGCCAATGGTAAATACGAGTTTACTCGTTTACCATTTGGTCTAAAAAACACTCCCTCTATCTTCCAACGAACATTGGATGACATTCTAAGAAACCACATCGGCAAACGCTGCTTCGTCTATATAGATGATATTATTATCTTTAGTAAAGACAAACATAGTCATCTACTACCCATAGAATCCATTTTCGAAACCCTTCGGGATGCTAACATGAATGTGCAAGTCGATAAATGCGAAGTTTTAAAAAACCACGGCTTTATTGTATCTGAAAACGTTATAAAAACAAACCCAGCAAAAGTGGACGCCATCACAAACTTCCCTGCACCAAAAACATTGAAGAACTTGAGATCATTTCTTGGACTTGGAAGTTATTACAGACGTTTTGTCAAAGATTACGCTAAACTAGCGAAACCCCTGACAACCCTTTTAAGGTGGGAAGGAGGACAAGAGTCCAAAAACATTTCAAAAAAACGCCAATAAAACTCAATAGCGATGCAATGGAAGCATTTGACAAAATAAAAGCAGCACTCACGGAGGAAGTGATGCTTCACTACCCAGATTTTACCAAGGAATTCCAGTTGACAACGGACGCATCGGAGTACGCCATAGGAGCTGTACTGTCCCAAAATGACCGACCAATAACATTCATATCCAGGACTCTTGGTAAGGCGGAAGAGCACTATGTCACCAATGAGAAGGAGATGCTGGCAATCATCTGGGCACTCAACTCATTAAGAAACTATATCTATGGTTCAGCCAAGTTAAAATATTCACGGACCATCAACCTCTAACGTACGAGAAATATATTTTAATTATTCTTTGGAATAATTATTTGTCGAAAAAAAAAAAGATTTTTCCTTTTTTGTTTTTGTTTAACTTTATTCTTCAAAGTATTTTTTAAAACTAAAAATTACTAACTAAATTCATGCTTTTAAATACAAAGGCTCACTTAGTCCTAAATTCTGCAGAATAGGCAGAATCGATCATTTGTATCGATTCTGTTATGAAACTTTGTATTGAACAAAATTTGTCCGACAAGCAAAACGTTCATAAAATAATTTCTTTTCTTCTTTTCTTCTTTTTTTAATTTTTTGCTTTGCTTGTCCAACAAAAACAAATGAATTTACAGAACGAAATTAAATTGTAATTTGATATCCTCAAGTGCCATTGATCTATGTTTTTGAATTTAAGTTCAATGATTTTCCAATAGCAACTTGAAAACATTTATACAAAATACATTAATAAAATATAATTGTTGAATAGGCAGAATCGATCATTTCTATCGATTCTGTTATGAAACGAACTTAAATTGTAATACAATATCCTCAAGTGCCATTGATCTATATTTTTATATTTAAGTTCAATGATCTTCCAATAGCAACTTGAAAACATTTATATAAAAAATACATTAATAAAAAATATATTAAATTCTACTTATTATTTAAATACTTATTTACTATAGTAGGGATGTCCCCATCTCCTGGTGGAATTACATATGCAACTCCTCCCACCATAGATGGAGGATTCTCCCGAATTCTCTTATCCATTATAATTGTTTCTTTTCTCTTGATGCACATAATTATTATTATTACTGTAATTATTATAATTGTTAAAATAGTTGGACCACCATACAACATGATTTCGTTTTCTGATTTTATTTCTTTAATTTATTTTACATTTTCGATATGTTCTAATACAATTTCATCGAAAGTTAACTTGCGAGGAAAATCATGTTTTGTTAAAGGTAGGTCTATAATTTTATCATAAAATTCTGTTTTCTTATTTGAATATATGTCATTATTAATATTTAAATTGCAATTATTATAGGTGATTACCTGATTTTTATTTAACTTAACATTATAATTGTTTTCACAGTTATGGTGAATTGACGTATTTTTTGCGTTAATTATTAAAATCGTGTCATCATTTAGTGTTTCTATTAAAGTTTTATTATTTTGAACCCAATAGCAGTTTTTAGAGAATATGCAATTTTTGCTAATTTTTAAATCTTTGAATTGTTTTTCTTGTTCAAAAGTATAATAAATGCCATTAATTTCTGTTACTAGTTCTCTGTCTTGAGCTATTTCAAGATTTTTTTCGTTTGGTAATGGAATTATTATCTTAATTGTTGTGTGAATATAGCTATCTGGTATTTTGATAGCGAAAACTATTGTGTCTTCTGCAAAAATTAGTACTCCCATTCTAATGAGTTTGAGCTTATAAAAGTCAATATTATTAATTTCGATTTCTTCAGCCGTAAGTATTGAGGGATGGAATAAATTATATTTTGCGGATGCTATATTGTCTTGGATTTGATCGATTTTTTCTTCTAAAATTTTTAGTTTCATAATGAGGCTATGGAACTGTAAATTATTAAATATTTCGTTGTATTAGCTTTGTATCTTGTTAATTGAGTTTTCTATCTTAAATCTATCCTCTTTTATACTGTCTTTGAGCATTGTAATACTCCTGTTAAAATGTTCCTTTATAATTATTTGTTGGTTTGTGGCTGCGATAATATTGTGATTATTTGCCTTAGTTACCTCTAAGTGCTCGAGTATATGTTGTCGATCTTCGTCATCCATAAGTCCGAACAACCATTTTTGTGCTGATCCTATAACATTCAAGAGACCACGTTTAATACGGGTTTGGCTTGGGGTTATTGACTTCAGTTTTGATTTAACAATTTGAATTTCGTTATTTATAATATTCCTATACTCTTCTTTTAGCGAATCAACGTTGTTTTCTAGGTCAAATAATATATCTTGAATTTCCCTTGGTTTGACAAGGTGTGAAATAATTTTCGTTTCATTGATTAGGTCCGCTTCAAACATTTTAATTGTGGTATACCCATTGTCACTCGCTATTGGTTGGATCGTTAGGGTTGACTCCGTTGGGTGAATGACTCCCAACAGGAATATTATCTGGAATGCCGGCAAATTTTAAGGGTCTTTTAATGTTGCTTATATGAATACCTTATAAATTTTTCTTAACAAATTTAGGTTGTTCCTTATGCCTAACACTTTTATAATTATTTATAAATCCCTGTTGTCTAGTCTCCAAATATTTTTCCCTATCTTTGTTTAGTCTGTTTATTTTCTTATCTTTATATGCAACAATATTTCTGTAAATAATGTTTTGATTTACTTTATTATTTTCCGCATCAAATGGTGTACATTTTATAGTACTGTGATATAAATTGTTATAGTGAAGAATTGCTTTATTTGTCTGTTCTATAATCGGTAATTTTTCTTCAATATTTAGTGTTCTTATTTTCTCGGTTATTGTATTGTTCAGCCTTTCAGCATTAGCATTGCCGGTGTGACTGTTTGGTTTTGTGAAATGAAATTCCACACATTCTTTATTTAAAAAGTCTTTCACATTAGTATTATTAAACTCATTATCAAATATGAATTTTTTTGTTTTGCCTTTTATGGATATAAATTCTTGTATTTTTGAAACTAAGGTTCTGCTATTTCTGTCCATTAGTGGAAAACATATTGCATGTTTTGTGAATTTGTCCACGAAAATTATAAAGGATTGTTTGCTATTAACATTTGTGTCAACATGGACAATTTGATTTTTATGTTTTGGTGTTTTTGTTAAACTAAATTCCTTTTTTATAGGTTTTCTGTCATACTTCCCGCCAGTACATATATCGCAATTATTAATAATCTTATGGATATTTTCTTTCAATTTTGGGTTGTAAATTTTTTTTTATACCTTCGAATGTTGGTATTATACTGGCATGTCCGGTTTCATTTTTGTGGAACAATGCTATATGTTTGTGAAGTTGATCCTCGTTGGGCGGGGGCCTCATCGGGCCGCCGCTGAATTTTTCTATTATTGCTTGTTGCAATTTGTTATATTCGTGATCATTCATTTCGGAATATATTGCAATTTTGTCTTTTAAGATGTATCTTGATATCAATGTTAGTATGCGATTATGCAAAAGAACAGTTTTGTCTATAAAGAGTCTTTTGTTGTTAAAAACCTGTTCAAATTCTTTATGCTTTGTGTTTTGCAAAATTATTTGTTGATGAAATCTATTGACAATAGTTGTAAGTATGGGGATATGATCATTACTTCCTTCTTCCTGTGAATGATTTGTTTCTACTTCCATAGAACTTTCGGATTGTCTTCTCTCTCTATTGTACCTTCTTGTGTCGTTCAGACAATTTATTTCGAAATGATCAGAATTTATGCGGCTTAAAAAATCTGCTATTTTATTATCTCTCCCTTTTATATGTTCTATTTTAGCATTGTATTCTCCTAATTGAAGGATCCATCTTTGGAGTCTTGGGTTTATATCCTTACCCGCAAATTTAGCTTGAAGCCATTTAAGTGGTTGATGATCTGTTTGAAAATCAAATTCTCTTCCATATAAGTAGGGTCTGTAATATTTTACTGCCCATACTAATAATTCTTTTTCCACTGTAGAATAATTGCATTCGTGATTGTTTAATGTTCTAGATGCATAAGCTATCGGATGGCCGTCTTGTGTTAGAACTCCAAGAGCGAAGTTACTTGCATCTGTTGTTAACTTTTTTGAAAAATTAGGATATCTTAAAATTGATGCTTTTGTCACTATGTCTTTTAGTTTTTCAAAAGCGAATATATAGTTTGGATCATTTTTGTTTACCCTTGCATCTTTTTGCAAATATTTTATCATTGGCGATGCTATCTTAGCGTAATCTTTGATAAATTTTCTATAAAATCCAGTCATGCCCAAAAAAGATTTTATCTGTTTTTGGGTGACTGGTAGCTTTAACTTTTGAATTGTATCTATTTTCCGACTATCAGGTTTAACACCATTTGCCGTTAAGATATGTCCCAGAAATGAAGTTTCCTCCTTAAGAAAGTCACATTTATCTGGTTGAACTTTTAGGTTTGCTTGTCTTAAAGTTGATAAGGCCGAGTTTATATTACATATATGCTCATCCAATGACGTACCAAAAATAAGTATGTCATCCATATAGACGACGCATATTTTATTGATGTGCTGTTTTAGGACAGTATTTATCAATCTTTGAAACGTAGATGGAGCATTCTTCAATCCAAACGGCATTCTGACAAACTCATAATGTCCAAATGGAGTGGAAAATGCCGTTTTTGCTCTGTCTCTTGCGTTAACCTTTATTTGATAAAAGCCTTTTGCAAGATCCAAAGTAGTGAAATATTGCGACCTGCCTAGTTTATCTAGTATACTGTTTAAATTTGGGATTGGAAATATGTCATCGACTGTATTACTGTTTAAAAGCCTATAATCGACAACCAAACGCCATTTTGTTTTGCCTGAATTATCCACCTTTTTTGGTACAATCCAAAGAGGACTATTGTAAGGTGAGTTACTATTTCTTATAATATTTTGTTCTAGCATCTCATTAATTTGTCGTCCTATTTCTTGTTCGTGTACCTGTGGATATCTGTAAATTTTTGAATACAAAGCTTTGTCAGTCTTTGTATTGATTTCATGTACTACAATATCGGTTGCTGTTAATTTGTCCCCTTCTTTATAGAAAACATCATTAAATTTATCTAGTATTTTAAGTATTCCATCCTTCTCCTCATTGTTTAGGTGACTAAGGTCAATAGATTCGGCTATGTTTTTTTTTCTTTATTGGCTCCATTACTCGAATTTCTTCGTAAGCTATTGGGTGGAAATTTATTTTGAAAAAATACCTTGTTTCCGAATACCTCGATATAATGAAGGTATAGATCAATTTTTGCTTTAAATGGAATTAAAAAAATTTTACCGATAATTGCATTATAATTATTGCTTTTGAAATCTATAGTTTTCCATGAAATTGTTCCTGTTGAGTTAAATTCTTTTGGTATTGGTGTGTTGTAGCAATGTGTAACCTTAATCAGACCGTTTATTGTTTTGTATATTAAATTTTTCTTTAAGGGTTGTGGTTTAAAACCACGAAGTGCTGTTGGCTTGATAATGCTTGTGTCCGACCCTGTGTCTATTAAACATTTTAAAATTTGTTTGCCTATATTAATTATTATTATTGGTAATTTTGATCTGGAGGCGGTGTCCTAAAATTTACTTCACCGTCAGAACTTTGTTCGATATTATCGATTTCCATATGATTGTTTCTTCGACTAATATTAGACTGATCTATGCTCATATGGGATTGACGAGTTTGTCCTGACTTACTGCTATAATTATTTGGATGGAAATTTTGTCTATCTTGCTGATTATTAAATCTATTAGCGTTTTGTGTGTATGAGTGATTGTGATTATTTGGTTGGTAATTTTGTTGTATTTGGTAATTCTTATTACCATTAGTTATCTGTGTATTTCTTTGTTTGTAGTTGCTTTGATAAATGGGTTTTTGCTGATATCTTTTGTTAAGTCTATGTTTATAATTTATTGTTCTAGTGTCCCAAAGTAATTTAAGTTTTGTGTACTTAATTATAATGTCTTGTAGAGTTTCATTTGGACTAACATTAGCTCTTACAGTCCCGTCTATTTTTTCTAGCATTATATCTACTAAATCTCTATCGATACACTTAGGGCTATACATGTTAGGTTTTAGCGGGTCAAATGCGTAAAGTTCATTCAAGTCGCATTTAGCCCTTTCGAAGATTTTAAATAATTCATCTAAATTACTAACCTTAACTGCTCTGCAGCGATTAAAAACGTCGCCATATGTAATTCTAGGTTGAAAGACATAGGAAATCTTTGTCTTCAGCTCGTTCCAAGTGGTGCTGCCTATATCTCCCAACTGCTTTCTCTCTTCTCCAATAATTTTGTCATTTTGGACTATCTTCAGACCAAAATCAATCAGCTGCTGATCATTGTTACATAAACTAAAGATAAGCTCCACGGAATCAATGAAGGACACTATACCAATGCCACGGCTCAAAGGGGGTATCCGCCTGAATTGCTCTATAACATCCTTGGGTTTCATCATGAGCTGTTGTTGGGCATTTATTTGTAGGCCTGGCTGTTGTTGTTCTTGCAACTGTTGAGGTTGCAGTTGGTGTAGTTGTATTTGTTGTTGTTGTATTTGTTGATGTTGAATTTGTAGTTGTTGTTGCTCTAATTGTTGCTGTATCTTTTCCTCCTGCCGTCTTATTACTGTCTCCAACTCAGCAATCTTTTGCTCTTCCATATCGTTTAATTGTCTGCTTGCGTCAAAATCTTTATGTCTTGGCATCATGTTATTCAAAAGGCCAGAAATATGTTTTAATTATTCTTTGGAATAGTTATTTGTCGAAAAAAAAAGATTTTTCCTTTTTTATTTTTGTTTAACTTTATTCTTCAAAGTATTTTTTAAAACTAAAAATTACTAACTAAATTCATGCTTTTAAATACAAAGGCTCACTTAGTCCTAAATTCTGCATCGATCGATCATTTGTATCGATTCTGTTATGAAACTTTGTATTGAACAAAATTCGTCCGACAAGCAAAACGTTCATAAAATAATTTCTTTTCTTCTTTTTTTATTTTCTGCTTTGCTTGTCCAACAAAAACAAATGAATTTACAGAACGAAATTAAATTGTAATTTGATATCCTCAAGTGCCATTGATCTATGTTTTTGTATTTAAGTTCAATGATTTTCCAATAGCAACTTGAAAACATTTATACAAAATACATTAATAAAATATAATTGTTGAATAGGCAGAATCGATCATTTCTATCGATTCTGTTATGAAACGAACTTAAATTGTAATACAATATCCTCAAGTGCCATTGATCTATATTTTCATATTTAAGTTCAATGATCTTCCAATAGAAACTTGAAAACATTTATATAAAGAATACATTAATAAAAAATATATTAAATTCTACTTATTATTTAAATACTTATTTACTATAGTAGGGATGTCCCCATCTCCTGGTGGAATTACATATGCAACTTACGCGCTAAGCAGCAAAAATAATAACAACAAAATGAAGCGGTGGAAAGCCATTTTGGAAGAGCATAACAACGAACTACACTACAAACCCGGACGGACAAACCTTGTTGCTGACGCTCTATCCCGACCTCCTCAAATAAACTCAATGACCGTTACAGCACATAGCGATAAAACCTCATCACATCACCTTATACCAATAGCTAATGAACCAATTAATGTGTTTAAGAACCAAATTTTCCTAAGATTGGGCTAAAATCCCTCATATAAACTCCAAATAATATTTCCTACCTACCATCGGCACATTAACTATGAAACTGATTACACAGAACAAAATATAATAACCATTCTTAAGAAATACCTTAATCCTTCTGTTATAAATTGGTTGAATACCACTGAATCTATCCTTGGGAAGATACAAGAAATATACCCCGAAAATTTCTCTGATTACCGCACCAGATTCACTCAGAAAATTGTAACGGACGTAATAGATGAAGGAGATCAGGGAAAAGAAATACTGAACGAACATCATCGCGCACATCGTAATGCTACTGAAAACAGCAGTTAATTGAAAGAGTTTATTTCCCAAAAATGACCGCTAAAATCAGAAAAATAGTCAGACAGTGCAAAAGTTGTAAGGAACAGAAATATGAACGGCATCCACAGAAACCACTACTAAGTGAAACGCCAATTCCTGAATATCCGGACAAATAGTTCACCTGGATATTTACTAACCAAAACGCAGTTTTAACAGCTATAGATAAGTTTTCCAAGTATGTAACGGCAAAGATTATCAAATCCAGATCAACGCAAGATATCAAGGAACCACTACGCGAAATCTTAGTAAGTGTAGGACCTCCTGAATGGATAATTATAGACAATGAAAAATCACTGGGATCTGCACCGATAAAGCATATGCTGGAAAATAAATTCGGAATCAAAATATTTAAAGCTCCACCTTACACCAGTACTGTTAATGGACAAATCGAAAGAACCCATTTAACACTCTCCGAAATAATGCGATGCGTGAGAGCAGAAAAAATCCATGATTCCTTTAAGGAATTGCTTGATATATCTATTAGCAGGTATAACTATTCAATCCATTCTACTACTGGGAAAAGACCAGTGGATACGTTTTTTGGAAGAGCAAAACCAGAAAAGCTCATGGACGAAAGAAAGAACCACATGCAAAAACTAAAGGAAAAACAGGAAGCAGATCTAGCATTTCATAACAAAAATAGAACAATTCCTAAGCAATATTCCCCCAGAGACATAATCTATGTAAAAACGGATAAAAGAGTAGGGACTAAACTATCATCTAGATATAAGGAAGAAAAAGTGGCAGAAAATTTCAATAGCACAATTAAAACTGTATCCGAGCGAATAGTCCACAAAAGCTTGAGAAGGACATAACATTTTTTTCTTCTCTCTTCTTCATTCACAGATTCCTCCTGCAAATCATAAAAGCCGAAGTACGAATCCTCGACTGCACCAACTCCGAAATCGTGACATTTCAAATGGGACGAGCTTTAATACAGAACGGAACCTTTAACTTAATACACATAATCGACATTGAGACTTATGAACGAGAATTAAGACTTATAAGTGAGCATATCAATTTCGAAATAAAGAAATCCAACCCACTAATACCATTTCTTCAACTCGAGATAGAGGAGCTGACCAAGTTGATAAGTCGAATTAAGCCCTTCAAAAAGTCTAAAAGCTCAGTCAACGAAATTGGCACTTTATGGAAATGGATTGCAGGCTCACCGGATTGGACAGATTTTGATATTTTGACAGATAAAATAAATGATAACCTACGACAGACGGATAACCAAATTGTTATTAACAGACTCTTTGAACGAAAATTAAATGAACTGACCAACTTGACGAACCAGATAACCAAAAACATTCAAACTTACGACATTGAAAACAGCGCTGCACTTAAATTTAAATTGCAGATACTTAAAGAGGAAGTATCAAACATTGAACAAGCATTGTTATGGTTAAAAGGAAGTATAATAAATTCTTTCCTATTCTCCCATAACGAAATGGAAATTTTAAGCGAATTAATTGTAGAGCAAAATTTTCCTTACAATAATTTAGAACAATGTTTAAAATTCGCCAATATAAAGGTAGCCTCAAATAATTCAATATTGTTAAATGTAATAAACTTGCCTAAAGTAAACAACTTTCATTGTGAAACTATGTTAATTAAATCTATTAAAACAGGAAATTCTATTATAAAATTAGAACATGAAACTATAATGTCTTGTCAAAATAAAATATTTGAAATAACAAAACCATGTAAAAGCTATGACGAACTAAATGTATGTCAAAAAGAAAGTATCAAAGAAATAACTAGCACAAGTTGCATACCTAATCTCCTTAAAAGCAGCCCCTCCATTTGTAAAAAAAGCAATAATTTCGATATTCCTTCCTTGGAAATAATCCAAGACGGTCTTCTACTATTTAATCAGTACAATGGCACAATACATGTGAATGGCAATCCTGTCGATATGCATGGGACGTTTGTAATCCAATATCAAAATGCCACCATTTTGTGTACTGTATATAGACCTCTACCCGCCATCCTAAGTTCATTAAATTCAAACCACTATTTCGAAGAAACTTTGTCCCTCCAACTTATCAAACAATTGCAGTTGAATAACAGTAACATAATTCAATTGATCGATAGGAAAAATACTATTAATTCGTAAGAAAGTTCATGTGCTCTATTAATGTGCGTGGTAATTATAATTATCGTAGTTCTCAAATGCGCTGCAAACAGAAGGTACGAACTTAAATCCACCCTAACTGGCATTTCACCAGTTTACTCTGAAATCCAAAAAAAGGCCAACACATTAGAATATAATGGTTTGGAGTCCGTCAGTGGATTCAATTTCTCCTACAAACGAGGACGTTTGCATCTAAGGAGGGAAGAGTTAACAAACTTTTTGTTTAACGTTTTTTTAATTTATTTGCTTAATTGCAACTTGTGGCTATTGAACTTATTTTACTATTATGCTGAATTGCAAACTCGTATTAAATGAACTGATTTAATTATCAAAATTCTTATTAAGAAATTTTAATGAAACAAATGCTGACAATGCGTCTGCATTTATTTGTTAATTCTTTTTGGTTGGTTTCATTCGCCATAGCTACGTTCAATAAAGTGAGTTTTAACAAGTCTTCATAGACGACAACTTATATAAAAAAAAAAACAACTTCGGAACAAATAAAAAGTTATAAATTTTAAACAAGTGTTTCATTTATTTAAGCTAGATAATAAAATCTAGTAAGTTATACACTTTATAAAATGACATAAAACAACATTTTTCAATACTCAAATTCAAGCACACGATGCTAGTCAACCAGTCTAAGGGTTGGGGTTTCGATTCCCGCGAAAGACTTTGGGTGTGTTCTGCAGATAAGCACGAAGCTGCGCAGGTAATAATAGCTAATATAGAGTTGTTGTTTAACAAACTAAACCAAAGTGTTCACACTGCAATTACAGTGTTTTAATTTGACATTTAATCAGCTGATCACACAGCTGGTATTAAACAGAAAACGGAAAGTATAGTACTTTGTAACAAATTAAAAAAATAAAATAAATAAATAAAAATATAATAAAATTAATAAATTTCACTTGAGTTTTGATACAGCAGTTTTACAGAAACAGAAAGTTACAAGAATAGTTTCAATTATAACAGCGAAACAATATTAATCACAAATATTAGGTACAATATTAATAATCGCATGGTCACCTTATACCTCTGTTTGTATTTAAAAAGGGGAAAATATGTAAAAGAAAGTTTGTTGAAGAAGCATAAACTATGTTAAATTATGTTACACTCGTGTTTTCATTATTAGTGACTAACATGGTTTATGTTATGTGAAACATTTAGTTTTAACGCCTACATCGTAAACAAAATCGCCAAGCTGGCAACATTGAAATTATATCGATTATCGATGTAGGCAAATACCAAGTAATGATTTTGTTTTATCAAATAAAGCATGGACTTGATATTAGTTTTAATCTTCTTCCGGTCTTCCCTTTTTTACAATTGAAGTTCAAAGTGTCTAGTAATAATTTATATCCCAGATAAGGTTTATGAAACGAAATTGTACATAAACATTTAATTAAATAAACAGGATTAATTAATAATAGTGTAAAAATACAATAAGTCAATGCTTAAAAACTAAAACTCGTGGAAGTGATTAGGAGAGTTCCTGTTACAAAAATTTGTTTAAATATTAAACAAGTAAATAAACCCAATACAATTGGTAAGATGTGGGATATTAAATTTTAAATTAGTAATTAATATGACAAAATATTACTAGGGTTTTAATATTAACCTACAAAATTAAGAAACACATAAGAAAGGCAAGACCAATTTGCTTATGGGCTCTGAGACTGTGTTTTAATTCCATAAGAAGTTAATTCCATAAAAGTGGGCTTAATTAGTGGCCAAACCTGTATGTCCAAATTTAATTGATAGAGAAGTTGTACCAAATGTGACGTCATCAATTACGCTGAGATTATACCAAATGAAGTATTTACAAAACAAAAAATTGTTTTAGAAGAAGGAATACAATAATTGATGTACATGTTACATAAATACATACATATAAGTGCAAGCTAAGTATAACACTTATATTTTAACAATTTCTCTCTTTACTAGTTATGCATTAAAATTTTAAATATAAAGAGTAGAGCTACAATTGTATATTCAATGTTAGAGAAGTGATTGTATGTACATATGTAAAGATATGCTGTTAAAAGACCAAACTTGTATGTAACAATTTATTTTACAGCAAACAGGAATTTTTTTTTTATAATTTGGTTATTTAGTTATTACTCATAATGTTCTGATTTATAAATATTAATATTGTGGCATGTTGGATAATATATGTTGCATATTATATCTAAAAACCTTTAATAATGTCATTTTTTTCTAAGTTACAGTTCATGGGATATGTTTTGAGCTCAAACCATCATCTACAAACGCAAGTCTAAGATTTTTTTTGTATGCCTCCATCAACACAACATCAAACCGTAAGTAAAAATATGCAATTATATTTAACATGCAATTGAGTAAGATTTAATCAACTTAATATTAAAGATTAATTATTAATTATTTTATATATCTAAATAAAGTTTTCCTCTTTCATATTTAAAACATATTTATAACATAAAAAAGGATTAAGATTCTATCATTATAATTTAGACAAAAATGAATTTAAATAATTAATAAATTGATTTGAATTGAAGAAAAATGATTAGTCGAGACTAAATTATATTTTATTTGGAAATGCTGGTAGGCGGAAAATGCAAATGATCACGTAGTTTTTTTATTAACTGAAAGGGAAGATTCCAATAACATAACGAACACGGGTATATCTTCATGGTAGGTGGAACGGGTAAATACATTTAAAGTGTTCAAGGTGAAAATAACATCATTCATTCATATTGCAGTAATCTACTGAGATGTCCAGTATATTTATATATATTTATAGTATATCTATATATATTTATAGTATATCCAGTATATTTGATTTTTTTGTATAACCTTTAATTGTGCCGACTTGGAAAGACAGTTTTTCTTTTTTTATTTGTGTAGCGTTTAAAGTCAGGTATGTACAAGAATCCTCGCCAAACCGGAGAGCTCAGCCTTTTGACTTTCCAAGCACTGAACATTCTGACCCTAAAAGAAAATTGAGTCAAGGTACTTAAATAATTAAAAGCTTGCTACATAAATAGAATGGCGCCCAACGTAATTGGCAGAAATGTCATACTTATTATTCCAATTTCTTGTTAAATTTGTCTCAGCTTGATGTAATTTAAGTTCGTCAGTTGATTTTGCAATTTAACATTCCTTTTTTTTTTAATTTTTTTTACCTTATAACTGGTCATATGGTATAAAGTTTAACCATATTGTGGTTAAAAGTCGTTAAATTACATTATTATGGGATTAAGAAAGTAAGTCATTCAATATTTAGTTTAAATCAAATGTTGTCTTGCTACTTTTAACTGGTAAAATAGATTTTCATAATGTAGGTTTCAATAGATTGATTGTTATTATTGTGTAAGTCATGAGTTTTCTGGTCAACTGGACAATTCCATTTGCGACACTTAAATTTAATCATGTAGCATACCAAATAAGTGGAGGAGGATATTTCAAAAGAGTATTTGCAAAGATCATCCGTATTTGAAGCTTTATCACGCATTTCCAAATTAATATTCACGCATTTTAAAAACAATTTTTTTTTTTTAATAATAAATAAGTTATGTCAAAGAGGAAAGGAAAGGCCAAACACGATGAAGAACCAACTAGCGACAGTCAGATAGATTATACATTTGATGAGAATTTTGAAAATCCATTCGTTCCCAGGCCGAAAATAAGCAAAAGTCCAGCTTTAACTAGAGCTAAAGCACGAGTTATTAAAATTACTAGTAAGAAACCAGAAAGTCAGGGGTTTTCGCGACATAAAATATCAAAGAGTCCAACTGAAACACAAAATATTGAACGCGATTTACAACTTTCGCCACAACCTCTAGAAACTGCCGTCGAAATGCCTAGTGAAAATAGAAATGATATACTGCCTAGTGGTTCACAACAAGATCCATTTGGTACTGATAACATTAACAATTTGGATGTTTTAACATTAAGATTAGAACGTGTTCTCACAATAAATCATAATGCGTTCGTGAATGAAGTCTCTTCTTTAAAACAATCCCTAATAGATAGTTGTAACACAGGCGCAAGCCAACCAACCTTAAATCAAAATAATGATATAAATAGAAATAATGCTGACGATAATTCGTTTCCCAACCAAAGTTTGAACTTAGCTTCTGGCAGAAGTATTTATGTCCTTAAATGATTACGTTAGACTAAACAAATGGAATATTGTGTATGATGGGTCAGAAGATGTAATCGATTTCCTTTTTAAAGTCGACACATTGAAAATGAGATATAATTGTTCAGATAATTATAATTATAAGCTCTAATTTTCATATTCTCTTAAAAGGTAAAGCTGATACTTGGTTTTGGTCGTTTTTAAAACAACATCCTAACTCTAAATATGACGAAATCAAGTTCGCCTTAAGGAAACAGTTCGGAAAAATTGAGAATGACTGTGATAAACTAGTTAGATTGATTCAACGTTGTCAAATGACAAAAGAAATATTTGACGATTATTTTTCGGAGATGATAGCAATGAATGCTCGTCTTATACAGCCAATGAGCGAGAATAAAATGATAGATCTAATCAAAAACAATGTCAAAGACAATCTAGGCTTCCTACTAATTACGACAGATATATTCAGCTTAGAGCATTTAAGAGACACTGCAAGAAAACTTGAAAAATATGTGAATAGGCAGCAAATAAGATTTCAGAAAAGACAAGTTTCAGAAGTAGAAGTTACTGAAAAGGAAGACGAAATATTTAGTGAAGAAGAACTAGCAGCATTTAGATATTATGGAAATCATACAAAAGACAAAACTCAGACAAGAGAGAAACATTTAATCGATACCAGGTATTATAAATGTTGGAACTGCGACGAAATGGGTCACTCCTTTTACGATTGTCCATCAGAGAAACGTAACCTTTTTTGTTTTAGATGCGGTGAAAAAAACACCACGACTATACAATGTAGAAAACACTCAAAAAACAACAGATCGAACGAGTAGAAGAGGGTATCTCGTTCCCTTATAAAAATCCCTAAGATAACTTTACAAAATTAAAAATTCTAAATAGATCTATTAATAATACCCAATATAGTAGAAGAGAAAATAAGTCAGAGTTTCCGGTATAATTTCACCAAAGAAAATTGAGATACGATGAAGCAAGGGCAAACATTTTTAAGAAAAGTCTTCTCCCGAGGAAAATTGTTAAATGTAGGGAAAGGTATAAAAAGAGGAAACTGTTTGCAAAGGTTGTAGCATCGACAGTGATTAGTGAATTAGGAGACAAAAGACCATATGCAAAAATATACTTGGACTCAATAAAAATGTTTGGCTTACTCGACTCTGGAGCTTCGATCAGTGTACTTTAGCTTTTAGTCAAACTTCGATTAAATTATACACCAATCTTTACCTCATTGAAAACCGCTGACGGTGGCCAGCAAGATGTAATTGGCTACATACCAACTACATACAATAACGTTACTAATAATATTATTTTTTACCTATCGCCTAACCTTAAACAGTCTGTTTATTTGGGAATTAATTTTTGGAAAAGTTTTAATATTGCGCCCCAACTATTTTTGTCCAAAATTTCTTTAGAGGGTGATACTTTTTGTTCTGATAATAATGTCAATATTCATAGTTTAACTGATTTGGAGATTTATGAACTAAAGTGTGCTGTAGAAAAATTTCATCTTTTAGCAAATTCGGCTTAGGGCGCACGTCATTAGAAATTCACTCAATAGATACTGGCGACTCCATACCTTTTAAAATTAAACATTACCCACTTTCACCCCCTAGACAGGCAGAGGCCTATAGCGAGTTAGATAGGATGTTACAATTAGGGGTAATTGAGGAAAGTAATAGTCCATACTGCAGCCCGATTGTTTTGGTTAGAAAGCCCGGTAAGGTACGACTTTGTCTCGATTCTCGAAAATTAAACACACTTACGAAAAAGGATGCGTATCCATTGCCGCATATTAATGGCCTGTTGAGTCGGTTACAGGATACTCACTATATTTCAGGTATTGACCTAAAAGATGCGTTTTGGCAAATACCTCTAGATGAGTATTCAAAAGAAAAAACGGCGTTTGCTGTACCCGGTCGGCCACTGTACCATTTTACGTTTATGCCTTTCGGGCTGTGCAACGCCGCACATAGGATGAGTCGTTTAATGGACAAGACTATTCCTAGTCGACTTCGCGAAAACGTCTTCATCTAGATGACCTGCTGGTTTGTACAAAGGACTTTAAAACACACGTTGATATGTTACGAGAAGTGGCTAAAAGTCTGAAAAATGCAGGCTTAACAATAAATATCGAAAAAAGCCGTTTCTGCCAAAAGGAGATTAAATATCTTGGGTATATCGTAGGGCAAGGTTGTTTGAAGACGGACACGACTAAAATTGCTGCAATTATAAATTTTCCACTACCCAAAACTCTTAGGCAAATCAGAAGATATATAGGAATGGCGGGGTGGTATCGCCAATTTATCCCTAATTTTGCTGATCTGGCTGCTCCACTAACAGATTGTCTCAAGAAAGGTAAAGGATTTTGCATAACACCTGAAGCTGAAAGCGCGTTTCTTAAATTAAAAGAAGCTTTAACCTCAGCACCAGTACTAACGCAACCCGATTTTAAGCGACCTTTTTCTATCCAATGTGATGCTTCTAGAGTAGGCGTAGGTGGCGTTTTGACACAGACTGATGTAGAGGGTAGGGAACACCCAGTGGCTTACGTTTCACAGAAATTGAACAAAAACCAAAAAAATTACACGGTAACGGAGCTCGAATGTCTCGCTGCGATTGTATGCCTTAAGAGATTTCGTCCCTATGTTGAGGGCCTTCCGTTCAAAATAGTCACGGACCACTCTAGTCTCCGCTGGTTGATGTCCCAAAAAGATTTATCTGGTCGTTTAGGCCGATGGAGCCTGAAACTACAAAGCTTTGATTTTAAGGTTGAATATAGAAAAGGCTCAGAAAACGTGGTACCAGACACCTTGTCCAGACAAGATGTCGATGAAATTTCGTTGCCATATCCGTCATATGAAATAGATTTAGAATCACAATTCATTAATTCAGAAGATTATTGTAACTTAAATAAGACAGAAATAACAAAAAGCCCAAACAATTTTCCGGACACATTGGTGTCAGAAATTTGTATATATCAGAGAGTTAAATTTAGAAGAGACGAATTTAATGATGAAATGTCGTTATGGAAGCTGTGGTTGCCTAAAGGACTTACCCAACAAGTAATAGAATTAAATCATGCAATGGTATCAGTGGTTTTGCTAAAACCACCGTGGAAAAATATTATTGGCCCAACATGTCTCGAGACATTAAAGAATTTGTTTCGAATTGTGAGATATGCAAAATCACTAAACATGCAAACCAAACACTTAGACCACCTATGGGTCAACATATTGTTACCGAACGTCCGTTTCAAAGAATATATATGGATTTGTTAGGACCATATCCCCGTACTAAACTGGGAAACTCAGTAGTCTTTGTAGCAGTCGATCATTTTACGAAATTCATCTTTCTAAAACCTTTGAAAAAGCAACTAGTGCAACTATTATGAAATTTTTAGAAGAAAACATTTTCCATCAATTTGGTATTCCATAATTCATTCACTCAGACAACGGCAAACAATTTGTGTCATCACAAATGTCGGACTTTTTAAAGGCTCATGGTGTCATCCATATAAAAACTGCATTATATTCGCCACAGGCAAATGCTTCCGAAAGGACAAACCGCGAGTTTTTGACCAAACTTCGTATTTTATTAAAAGAAAAACAAGATAGATGGGACATGCTTGTATCTAAAATAGCTATGGTATTAAGAAGTGATTACCATGATGCTATCAAATGTTCACCTTATTTTTGTGCCTTTGGCTATAATATGATTACACATGGATCAACTTATGCAGTTCTTCGAAAAATTGGTGGTATAAATGAAAGCCAACTTAATGCTATTCCAAATGACTGTAGAATGTCCGACCTTCATCAGAAGGTGAAAGAAAACTTGGTAGTTGCACACGAAAAAGCAGCGAAAAGATATAACTTAAGAAGTAGAAACATTTCTTATAAGCCAGGACAAGAAGGTCTTAGGAAAAATTTTCAGTTGTCAGACAAGAAAAGAGGAATCAATGCTAAACTATTACCGCCATATATAAAGTGCAAGGTGAGAAAAAAATTGGAGCATCATACTATGAGCTTGAGACTTCCTTAGGTAAATACGTTGGCATGTATCATGCATAAGATCTAAAGCCATTAAAACTTTTGTAAAACTTACTATCGTAAGATTTCTACCAACAATATAATTGTATGTTGTTGGACCGACAGCAGTGCAGTAAACGTTGCTTCAAACATCCATCCAATTGAACCTTCAAAAAATATTTCACGTTGGTCGCGAAAAGAGAAAAAGCGTATATATATTCAACAACCACGCCTTATAAATGAATATAATCGCTACATGGGTGGTGTTGATCGAGCAGATGAAAATATCAGCTTGTACCGTGTATCTATTCGGGATAAAAAATGGTATTTCCCAATATTCACACACCTCATTGATCTTGCAGAGCACAATGCTCGGCAACTGCATAGGCATATGGCAGGTAAAATGGACCATTTGTCTTTTCGTCGGCGCATTGCCACATTGCTTATATCTACATATGGGAAACCATCAGCAACGCTTCCATCAGGATCATCATGTGACATCAGATTTGATCGAAATGATCATTTACTTACTGAGAATACACGTCAAGCCGATGGAAAATGTAAGCAGCTACGTTGTAATCATTGCCACAATAAGACAACTACACGCTGCGTTAAATGTGATGTGCCGCTCCATGTAAAGTGTAATGTGGAGTACCACACCAACAAATAATTTTTTGATTAATTTTTTATTAATATTTTTCTTTATTTATGTGCACAAAAGTTGCTGAATAATAAACGACTTGAATTAAATCACATGAAAATACTGTGTTTTGCTTCCATATGTGCCGAGCGTACTACATGTAGTACGGCCTCAAAATCCAAGTTAGAAAATATTTTTTTTTATTTTTTCTTCAGTTTCGTAATATAAACTGTTAGAATAAAGCTATTTTGGAAAACTACTAAAATTGTCGCACTAGTATGCCCGTCGGCATATCTGGGTTAGTAATTAATATGACAAAATATTACTAGGGTTTTAATATTAACCTACAAAATTAAGAAACATAAGAAAGGCAAGACCAATTTGCTTATGGGCTCTGAGACTGTGTTTTAATTCCATAAGAAGTTAATTCCATAAAAGTGGGCTTAATTAGTGGCCAAACCTGTATGTCCAAATTTAATTGATAGAGAAGTTGTACCAAATGTGACGTCATCAATTACGCTGAGATTATACCAAATGAAGTATTTACAAAACAAAAAATTGTTTTAGAAGAAGGAATACAATAATTGATGTACATGTTACATAAATACATACATATATGTGCAAGCTAAGTATAACACTTATATTTTAACAATTTCTCTCTTTACTAGTTATGCATTAAAATTTTAAATATAAAGAGTAGAGCTACAATTGTATATTCAATGTCGGAGAAGTGATTGTATGTACATATGTAAAGATATGCTGTTAAAAGACCAAACTTTTATGTAACAATTTATTTTACAGCAAACAGGAATTTTTTTTTTATAATTTGGTTATTTAGTTATTACTCATAATGTTCTGATTTATAAATATTAATATTGTGGCATGTTGGATAATATATGTTGCATATTATATCTAAAAACCTTTAATAATGTGATTTTTTTCTAAGTTACAGTTCATGGGATATGTTTTGAGCTCAAACCATCATCCACAAACGTAAGTCTAAGATTTTTTTTGTATGCCTCCATCAACACAACATCAAACCGTAAGTTATAATATGCAATTATATTTAACATGCAATTGAGTAAGATTTAATCAACTTAATATTAAAGATTAATTATTAATTATTTTATATATCTAAATAAAGTTTTCCTCTTTCATATTTAAAACATATTTATAACATAAAAAAGGATTAAGATTCTATCATTATAATTTAGACAAAAATGAATTTAAATAATTAATAAATTGATTTGAATTGAAGAAAAATGATTAGTCGAGACTAAATTATATTTTATTTGGAAATGCTGGTCGGCGGAAAATGCGAATGATCACGTAGTTTTTTTATTAACTGAAAGGGAAGATTCCAATAACATAACGAACACGGGTATATCTTCATGGTAGGTGGAACGGGTAAATACATTTAAAGTGTTCAAGGTGAAAATAACATCATTCATTCATATTGCAGTAATCTACTGAGATGTCCAGTATATTTATCTATAGCCCAGTTCATTTGATTTTTTGTATAACCTTTAATTGTGCCGACTTGGAAAGACAGTTTTTCTTTTTTTATTTGTGTAGCGTTTAAAGTCAGGCATGTTCAAGAATCCTCCCCAAACCGGCGAGCTCAGCCTTTTGACTTTCCAAGCACTGAACATTCTGACCCTAAAAGAAAATTGAGTCAAGGTATGTACTTAAATAATTAAAAGCTTGCTACAACTTTAAAAAATGGATAAAAAAGAAATAGTGGAATTAATGGAATATTATTTAAATTATGTAAATGATGCAGTAATTAACATTGATAAGCTACATATATAAACAAGAAAAAGGGGACTATAACAGGCGATTAATTAAAAATTAAAAATATTTTAAGTTTGAAAATGGAGCAACTGCAACTCTTATTAATGTGGCCAGAGCATTCGACCGGCTTAAACTATGTGAAAAGATTGTGGCAACTGGTAATATTTATAATTCTTGTTGGAATTTATTATTTTTCTTATTACTCCTTTTGTAATCATTTTGGATTATAAAAGAAGTCCTTTGACCCTTTGAGGCGTGGCGTGCATTATAATGCACGTCGCCTTTATCAACCCGCTACTGATTTGTATTTTAGCATAAATGAAATTTTTGTACAGTTATCTGTTTGTAGTGTTGCAAATTAAAAACAAAAAAAACATTTAATTCAGTGTTTTTCATTACAAAAGTTAGATTTTTTATGTATTTTTATAAATATGTAAACCAAAAAAACTTTAAATCAATAAAAAAATAATATAAAGGGAAAAGGTTTACACATTGTAGCGGATTTTACTTTAAAATGTACATCTCCAAAACTCACTTTAGAATAAAAATTAGTCCACATAATTTTTTACACATGTTTTTTTGAAGACCATTTAAGCAATTAAAACTATATATGTACAAAATTTTTCAATGGCCAGAATTAATTCCCGTGTCAAAGGGTTAAGCTAAATAAATAAAAAAAATCCTGTTATGTAATTTAAATTTATTGTAATTAAAACGCATTTTTTAGAATAGGGGTGGTATTAATATACATATATTTCTTTCTCTTACATATTCTCCGTTTCTTAGATTTTTTAGTTTTTCTTTGTTTTTAAGTTTTATGACTAATGATTTTTAAGCCTTTGTTGGTTGTATAATAATTTTTTTGCAGGATTTTATTCCATTTAACACGATTCAAAATCATTTGGGCTTAGATTTTATTTGTAAAATTTAAGTTTTGCAAAATATTTTTATATCAAAAATTTAGAGGAATTCCCTTTTTGTGCATACAAGTATTTTTACTTGTCACAGCAATTGAAATGTGTTAATATCAATGCATCTCTACAAGAAGAAACTACAACTACAAATAAAAAACTACAACGTAAAGCCATTTCAATTTTTCGTTAATAACGTGCTATTAACCCAAATTATAAATTCACTGAAATTGATTACTACGGGGTAAGCTAGTTTCGATGGCCATTTCGCTAAGTGCTCAATTTAACATCATCAGGAAACCTTAACTCAAATTTTAGATGAGCTAAAGTTACTCTTAAATTGAGAAATTTATTTGACTAAATAAGAATTAAGTCAAAACAATTTAACAACAAGCAACAAAGCTCAAACAAAACAATAATAACCAATAGTGAATTTAATTTTCTTACTTTATTTCTACACTGGCTGGTTTTTTTTCCAATTCTTTAGAAAACAAAATTGAAATTTTAGATCGCCTTCCAAATGGAGAAGACTCAATCGTTGATTTCTGATTAAGTCTTCATCATACACTAAAGATGCAAATAAACGGTGCATATACACATTACCTATATGATTTAGTCAAATAAACACGATTTCTTGTTCTTAAAAAAAATTTCGTTTTTCACTAATTTTGATAGGTTTTAGAGATAAGGAACCAATCTCCTATTTTTGTATATGATTAATGTCTTTTTTTACACAGTTTTTTTTTTACACGGATTTTTCTGAAACCAATCTACCGTGTAAAAACAGAATTAGGTGTAATTGTTTTTTTAAAAACGTTTAAAATGTTTAAAAACATATATTTGAAATTATTTTAAACAATGCAGCATTGATATGTCTAAAATATTATCTACAAAATATTAATGGTTCTTATTATTAAATGATTAAATATGTAATTCACTTTTAATTAGAATTAGATAAATAGTTCCAAACATATGAAAGAAAAAATTGCTATTATTTTGTATTTTTCTTCTTAAGCGACTTTACAGTTGAAACAAACTTTTTTTTGTTGATATTTCTGCAATCGTAACAAGTGGTCTTTCCGTAGGTGATTATAAAATTTTAACTGTCGCACAGTAAACTGTCTAGTGGAAAAAAATAAAAATAAAAATAAAAACTTTAGAATTTATCAATAAAATACATATGGGATGAAAACTGAGACTTCCACGATTCCAGAGGTGGTTTGGTTTTTTATGTGCGTTACACCTATAAAAAGTTACACGGCTTTAAAGTCTAATTATTTTAATAATTTTTTCATAATTTTTAAGTAACAAAAAATAGGTTTGGAAAAATAAATCTAAAAAATTAATTTTTCAATAAAAATGCATGCAATTATATTTGTTTTGTTCAGAAATGTAGCAGAAAAAATAAAATAATCCTAAAATTATAATATTTATAACAACACTGTGCAAAAAATTGTGAAGTTATAAGCAAAATATTGTATTACTGTATGTAATTAGTGCTAAATAATTCTGTTGTTTATTTGTTAACTATAATTATGTTTTTATATTTTATGTAAATAGACGAATCTCTTAATAAAGTGAACATACAATTCACGAAACGTCGGGAAAAAATGTAATAAAAATTCTGCATTTTTATTAACAAAAAAGAGTTAGGCCTTATTAGCTTAAAGATAATAATCAACATAATAAAATTCAACTTGGCCAAAAATACATACAACGCAAATATTTTTGTATTTTTTTAAATTCTAGGTGAACTTTTTGTAAATGTAAATGTACCCTTAAAGTATAAATATAACAATAAAATAAACTGAAGAAAGAAAAATATTTTTTTTGTCAAATTAGCACTTTTTAGTTTTTTTTTACCGATTGGTTGACGCGTTTGCTCTTAGAAAAGTTGGCATCGCTGGTTGTATTACCACACGATTTAAATTGAGCTTTTAAAGAAATTTACGGCCTTTAAATAAAAATCCATGGATTTTACAGAAATATTATATTGTCCGGATTGACAATATAATATTATTTTTAAATTATTGTACAATGTTGCACTTTAGTAAGCGCAAAATATATTGTGTTATGATGTAAAATTATGTAAATATTTTGTAAATAAACCGAAAACTTGGATTTTTGAATGCAACATTTCGAAAGTTTTAAAATTTTGATATTGGATCATTATTAACATAGGTTTTTTGTAAATATCTTCGGAACTACATAACCGATTTAAGAGTTTGGTATCTCATTTTGAAAAACATGAGAACGGCTTTAAAAAAATAAAATAAAACAAAAAAAGCAAACAAAAATATACTTATGTATATGTCATTGGTGGTGCAATATGAAAATTGGATTTTGCTACGCCCCTCCGCCCGCAGATCGAAAATCAAAAATCACCCTTCACAGTGTTACCCGCCTGAATATTCTGAAGATTCCCTGAAAATTTCATCAAAATCGGGCTAGCCGTTTTGGAGTCCAGACGTTACATACATACACACATCGTGTTTTATATATATAGAATAATAATTTAATTTTATAATATTTAGTGTTGTCAATTTGGTATCCCTATTCATATAATGTTATTTGAATTGGTTATGAGTATTTTCAAAACTTTAAAAAATAAAAATACTAAAAATTTAAAATAATGTTATATTCAAAAAAGGTATACATACGGCAACCCTCAATAATTAGAGATGCGTTATATTCTATAAAAAAAAACTATCACGCTTTATCATTTTGTTTGTGATGTGATAGATTAAAATTCTAAAAAATAATTACTAAAATAGGGAATTTTGGGTATTTAATTGTCCCCGCACCGAAAAAACAAAAGGATTTCTAAAAGTGTTAATTAATTTTTGAAAAGAGTAGGCCAAGAGAGATAGATATGTGCCAAAAATTGCATTATGCTACTATAACTACTTCGATTTTTTTCCAGTTTTACCATAGGAGTCGTTCACTGTGTGTCGACATAAAATTAAAAAATCTGGAGTGGCCTACATTCAGCTCTACCATACCCAATGGAAACAGATATTTTTATGGATATATTACATAAAGAAAATAAGTTCAAAGTATATTCGAATCGAAAAATTAATTATTTTCGGTTTTGGGTGTTAAATAAACTACCCCTTGCCCCTTCCCGATTATACCCAAAATTAATACTGATATTTATTTTCATATACCAAGCGCACATGCTAAATTTCATTTCAATATGTATGACCTGTATAGCGTTCACAAAATTTGGAAGTTAGTAAACTACCCTTGCTCCCTCCCAATTATACTCAAAATTTATACAACTCTTTATCTCCATATACCAAAGGCACATCTGAATTTCATTTTGATATGTCAAACGGTATGACCTGTACAAACTCCACAAAAATAGTGGCATACACACACACACCCGAGAATAGCCAAAATGGATTCAGGAGACCTCAAAACGTATAAATCCGTCGAATCCTGACCTCGATTTTTTTCAAAAAGATATAGCCTAATAAAAGATATAGCCTAATAAAAATAATAATTGGTTATAATTATAACATTATTTATTTCTAAAAAAACGCATAATGTGCATGAAATGGCGTTGACATTTTTTCTATAAATTACCATACAAATATCAACAAAATGCACTCAATTTTCCATATTATGATTTTTTGTTGTCACTTAAAAAGTTACCAAACCATGTATCGTAATTTCTTATGTGTACAATGACATTCGGTCTTTCTAATTGGAATGTTGAGCTGGATCTTTTCAGTCGTTGCTTCGATCGTCATGTTATTTGTGCGCTGACCAGGGGTATTTTGCGCTGCCAGGGGTATTTTGCTTGACATTACTTTTTTTTAGCCTCTATTGGCTCTATAAATGTACTGAGTGGCCCTAGGTCAATGAAACTTTGCAGAAAAATTTGTTATGGTCATAGGCTATCAAAGCTAGAAAATAGGAAAAATCGGACCAAGGAGAAAAAAGTTCCCCTTGGAAGAACTAATCCTACCTCTGAAAAATGCAAGTTTTTTTTTTTATTTTTCCCGTCATTTTGTTTAGCAATTACAACTTTTAAGGTCAAAGAATGTTCAAAAACTTAAAGTTGGACTTAAGAGATTCTTAAATAGCATTTTTAGCCCCTCCCCTTTTGTGGGCGGTTAAATAAAATATTATTTGAAAAAAATAATGCAATTATTCAAAGAAATAGATTTTATACTTCTTAAAACCATAAAAATTTATTTTTATGGGCAGGGGGAGGTATTCCTCCAATCCCACCCCAAAACGTCCCTGTGAAAAAAATTTTTTTATTTTTTTTGCCAATTTCCTAAAAATATTCATTTTTAAGCTTTCCAATGCCTAACCAATCCCCGCCTCACAAGAATATTATTAAACAAATATTTTTGTAATTTGTTACTTTATAGTATTTTATTTATCGGAAAATAATTAATTTATTCATAGTAATAACTTATTTATGATTGTAACTATAAATTTTATTTAAAATTATAACAATTAATTTATTTAAAACAACTTCCCCTTTGCACTAAGATGATGAGTGCCATAGTTCTTCTTCGTCTGATTCTTCAAAGACCTCTTCCGAATCTGAATCCTCTTCAGCGTTAAGTGCTGGCGGAAGCATGAAAGAAATTGCTTCTTTCGTAAAAGGTAATGACCTTTTTTTTGGAGTGGGACTTATACTAGTAATTAGTGGGTCAGAACTTAGCAAAAGCCTATTAATAATATCTAAGTTACATTGAACCCTTGAAAACTTTCTAGCAAAATTCTGCCTGTAAAGCCGGAAATGCTTGTTTCGTGCCTCAGCCGCTTCTTCTGATAACAGCCCAATAGGCAACAATGCCTCATTCATAACAGTTGCACTATGTATTAAAATCTTGTGCATTGTAGGTGTCATAGGATGCCACTCATATAGAGAAACGTAAAGTTTTGCAGTATCTAAGCAATAATCGGCAATCTCGTGCATTTGGATTTTGTGATCACTTGATTTACTTCAATAATAACCTTGATTCGGTTATTTCTGCAGCCAATTTAGGATTGGAAAAAAATCTTCTGCTAGTGTTACCATCGTTGGTGTTTCCAAATCCAGCTTTCGGTACATCCACTATTAGCCCTAATTCACTTCTAAATTTTTCTTGTATATTTTTTTTCCTCGCTTTAACAATGGCTTTCTCCGTATCTGATTTTATTTGCCATTTTTTTACAGTCAGTTTATATGACAGATGTAACATGCTCTCAAATAGGCGAATTCCGGCGTGCAAAGTAGTTAGTCCGAAAGAAAGAGCATCTACGTCTATATCTCTTTTGATATTTAAATTGTTTTTTGTACAGGTAATAACAGTGTTAGATGTAATGATTTAAATAAAAAATATCTACCTTCAGTTATTAAAAACCAAAACATTTTATGAATATAAAAAGGTTTCTTACTCGTATTTGAGAAGATACGATAAGAAAAAACACAAAAAGGTGTAATTATTAAAAAAATTGCAAAAATGCGTAAGGTTTTTTTACAGTATAAAAGTAGAGATCGCAAATTTTATAGTAATATATAACATTTTTAGGATCGCGATGGAGATCACTCTTAAAAAGCTTTTCATTTTTTTTTTTGACAACAAATTTTACAAAAAAAAAACCTTTTTTTAATTTTGAACGAAATTTTTTATCATTAAAATTTAAAAAAAAAAATTCTAAAAACTAACATAAGTAGCTAATAATAAACCCTTTCACAGAAAAAAAAAATCAATACAAAATCTTTATTCGTTTAGCCACCAAAAAATACATGGCAAACCTCTCAAAATCGCTTAGAGTCAATAAAAACGTATGCGATTTGCTCAATTTTCCTGATTTTAAGTGTCCCAAAACGACAAATCTCAAGCAAAAGCCTTGAAAATTCACTATACGATGCAGAATTTTGTTGTCTGTCGAGCTGCGTACTTAAATTTTTACATTTCTCAAAATTAATTTTTGGCCTAATGTCTGGTTAGATTGGCAAAATACCCCTCTGTGCAGCGTTGCCACAAAGAAAAATATTTGCCTACCAAAGTCATCCCTAAAATCTACGAAAAACCTAGCAAAACTTAAAAAAAAACTACCATAATGTTTTATCATAAAATATTTGTATCCTTTATTTTGTTATCTACACAAATTCGTTTGCATTGCTTTCATTCATTTTAGAGTAGGTATAGTAGTAAATTATATAGAATTTTTTTAAGCATTTTTTGGAAAATAATAATAAAAGTAAATAATTATTGTAGTTTTTGACCTTTTTTTATATTTGAATTCTATTTTTTATTATTAAACACAAGGTCTTTTTTATAAAAATGTTTTATTAATTTTTATTCTTAATATTTCGCTACACCATTGGGTAGCATCTTCAGGAAATAAAAATAATGAAAGTTTTAAAAATTTTAAATGAATGAAAAAAAAAATCCAAATGAATGTTTGTCAATCAATTTAAAAAATTCTAACATTTCAATACATTCAAGAAACAAAACTTCAAAAACAAATAAAAAAAAATGGAGTGGCCTACACTCAACTTTACCATACCAAATGAAAACAGATATTTTGTAGGATATATTACATAATGAATAAAAGATCAAAGTATATTCGAATCGAAAAAAAATTATTTTCGATTTGGTGTGTTAGGTAAACTACCCCTTGCCCCTTCCCGATTATGGCCAAAATTAATACAGCTTTTCATCTCCATAAATTAAAGCTAAATATTAAATTTCGTTTTAATATGTCATACGGTATGACCTGTAGAAAAATTTTCACAAAATTTGGTGGTAAGGAAACTACCCCTCCCGAATATGCCCAAAAACTATACAGCTCTATATCTCCACATACCCAACGCACATACTAAATTTCATTTTGATATGTCAAACCTGTACAAACTTCACAAAAATAATGGCATACAAAAATGTTCCTATTATATATATATATTTGATTCAAATTCATGTATCAGCTTTAAAATTCATTCTCTTTTCAATTAGAACTTTAATTATTTGTAGCATTTCTAACATATAAAATAAATACGTTTATAAATCTTTTCCAAATTTAAAATTTATTTATTTATTTACTTTATTTAATCAATATATTAGAAGATTTTAGAAGATAACATTATAAAAGTAACATTACAAATGTAATAATAACAAAAAATAAATAATAAAAAAGAAATACATAAAATAAATTGAAATTTATATAATTATTGAGAATATGAGCCCTAACATCACGATACACTTTTTTCAATAAAAACACAACTAAAATTGAGTAAAATGACGATGAATATACATACATTTTTGATTTGTTATTATTAATAAATTTTGATTCAGAACAACAAACATTACAATTCCCACCCCATGGCTCCAGACAACGAATGCGTAAGACGATAGAGCGATCTACATGTATCCTGTTTATGATACAAAAACAATATACATGCAAACCACTCAACCGTCCGACACAATCGTCATCCGGAACCACGAGGTAAGATCCAAAATATCTACTATTCAAAATCAAAAACAATTACGTACTAATACTGTTAAAATATAGAAGCAATTTTTTCTTGAACACATTAAATGATGCAGATAATGATCTAAGATGTATTGATAGATTGTTCCAAATACGAGATATCGAAAGCGAACAAGTGCAACGGGACTTGCAAAATGAAAGCAACATTCACAGAGATATTATACAGGGCTCTTTTATAGATGATTATCGCAATATGACATATAAACATATAATGGCCTTTAAATGGTTTCTGTACAATTGTCCGTCGGCACAAATTTTAATAAAGGTCGATGATGATGTTTATGTAAATACACCACAGCCAATAAAGTACCTTAATGAACAGCAGCAAAGCCAGCAAAATGGAATAAATAATACAAATAATAATAATAATCCCAGCATTGCTTCAACTACCACCTCTGCAAGCATCACAACAAAATCTTCTTCATTATTTCACAAACTCAACATCTTTGCCACCATTACGCCATCAACATCAGCAGCAGAACCATTGTCTGTATTTAATGCATCTCAAGAACTTTTCAATCATCCACAAAATTTATTCTTTTGCCAAAAAATCATAGGTTCATTGGTTAAACGTTCCTACCGTTCTAAATGGCGTGTCAGTTTTAAAGAATACTCCGAACGTTATTATCCTCCCTATTGTCCTGGTTAAGCCATTATCTATTCACCCGATGTCACCCTCCGTCTCTATACAGCTGCTCAAAAATCCAAATACTTTTGGATCGACGATGTTCACATAACCGGCGTACTGGCCCAACAAACGAATACAACTATAACCACCTCATCACATTATGTACTGTATAGCGACGGATGTGATCAACTTTTAACGGGCAAGACTGATCTCAGTAAAACGGAATTTTTATTCGCTTGGCACAATATATCAGCACAAAAAATTAAATTACTCTGGCATCTGCAAATGATGTCTATACAGACACTAGATGATTTGCACTACAAGAAGAAGAAAGTGATGTTTGATGATGCGTATGAAATGCAACATCAGCGAAAGCAACAACAACAAGATCAACGACAGCAGTCGAGAAATGATGATGAATATTTTGTTGATAATGAAATATCATCATCCTACACGTTTAACTGCGAATGGCTTCAGATAGTAGCCTGGCATCAAAGCAAATTCATAAAAAAAGAACCTTAAGTCTATTCCATTGTGAGGTTGATTTAAAAGCTTTGGTGTTCGCTAGATTTGATCTGTTGTATTTCATTTTTCTTGGCGACGTTTCCTATCCAATTTAGGTTTTATAAATACGCGGTAACTTACACTTACTATTAATGTGGAAAAAATTCCAATGGCCATAATACCAGTTGTTGAGGTTGAAAATTGTTTAAAATTCTTAAATTGATTGATTGATTGAATGATTGATTAAATTGATTAGATTGATTCTTAAATTCTTAAATTGATACATTTTCAAAGTTAGGATAATGATTACTTTTCGAACAGTGTGAAGATAATGCTGTTTTTTGCAAACTGATATTGTCTCTGTATCTCATTATATTGAAAATATCTATTATCTTCTATACAATACTTAAGAATTCTTAAAAATAATGATTTTTCTATTTGTGTAAATTTTTCTATAATATCCTATATATAATTTTTCTTCTATTGTATTATTTGCTAAGTCCACATGTATACTTGGAAATAGTGATACTACATAAAATGAAATTAATTTTTCGTCATCTTTTATATGTAGATTACCTATTTTATTTTTAAATTCAAGTGAGTCTCTAATATTATATTTCGAATGTTCAGTAATCCTTTTTTATATACTCGTCATATATTTACATAATTCATAAGATGGAGAATTAACGAAAGAACAAATTGGTCGTAAGGGAAAATCTTCTTTGTGAATTTTTGGTAGTCCATATAACCTAGGTGCAGTAGCTATATTTGTTTTCAGTTTATTCTTCTCAGTTGTAATAATTTTAAGTTTAAACAATTTCTTCCACTAAATCATTATTGGTCTTCTGTAATTTGTTAGTATAATACTTATTTACTAAGTTATATTTTGTAATATCTTCTACAATATTATTAATTCGTGTTTCATAATCCTTTTTATTTAATGCTCCAGTAGTATTACCTTTATCTGCCTTTAGAATGAGAATCTCATTATTCTTTTTTAAAAACTTTTCTGTTTCTTCAACTTTATCCAAAACAAACCAATCTTCATTTGTTAATTTAATTTTGTTTAACTGATTATCTATAATTGTAGTTAATTTTGTTCGGGCTATTTCTTGCTCTTCCTTTCTTTAGTGTCTGTATAAAATCTTCTCCGTCTGTAATCATCTTTAAAATCGGAAATTCTTCTTTTTTAGTGGGTAAAGCGTGTTTATGTCCTAATGAAAGAATCCATTTTACGTCTGTTGGAATATCAAATTCAGTCTTATTAACAAACCATTTTTTGTTAAATTGAACCCCAAATTCCTTTCTTTGTATATCATATAAGCTATTAAATTTCTTAATATGTGTCTTTGTTACCTTTTCTCTTAAAGATTCTGCCAATTTATCTTCATACCATAAAAATTCTTCCATTTCATCTTCTGTAAAAAATTTACTTAAAATTCTTTTAATCACTATTATCTCATTTTGAAAATGTTTCAATATTTCATGTTTTTCTTTAAAAGACAATTTTACAATTTTGTTGTTCAAGTCTTGCGTATATTTTTCAATTATTTGTTGAATTGCGGTCCCTTTTTTATGTTAAATATATTTAAAACATTCGAAGAGTAATCATTATCCTAACTTTGAAAATGTATCAATTTTAAATTTGGAAAAGATTTATAAACGTCGTTATATGTGTACAAATGCTACAAATAATTAAAGTTCCAATTGAAAAAAGAATGAATTTTAAAGCTGATACAGAAAATGTTGCACAAAATTATAGGCATTTAGTGCATCAAAAATAACATGAATTTGAATCAAATATACATATGTACATATATAATAGGAACATTAATTTTTTGTAACATTTCCAGTTAAATTTATGTATATGAATTTGAAAAATTATTGTGTTTTCTCTTAAAATGTTTGTATGTTTTTTGAATACCAAATTTTCTGTATATGCATATATATGTATGTGTAAAAATTTTTCTATTTTAATTTTTTATTTGTTTTGAAGTTTTGTTTCTTGAATGTATTGAAATATTAGAATTTTTTAAATTGAATGACAAACCATTTTTCATTCATTTGAATTTTTTTTCATTCATTTAAAATTTTTCAAACTTTCATTATTTTTATGTCCTGAAGATGCTATCCAATGGTTGTGTCGAAATATTGAGAATAAAAATTATTAAAACATTTTTATAAAAAGGACCTTGTGCTTAATAATAAACCCCGGCGCTGACCATTCGATTTTTCACGTGCTTTACACTTGCATTGTATCATGCAAATCGTAATATTTTTAATTTTTTTGCATTTTGAAAGTAATGCCACGAGCTGCTCGATCAAATATAGGTCGGCGTGCACGTCGTACCAATTTCAATGTTATTTCAAAGGAGATCTCAAACTGAACACCAACGATCATCTCAAAACCAATCTGCGGATTCAATTCCAAATCCAAGAAATCCAGCATCGCGACGAATGACACGACTTCCACGTCGTGATGTATGAGACATGGAATATGCTGCTCTTAATTATGACTGTGGAATTGATTACAGTCTACATGGATGTATCGGTAGAATGACGGTGAGATGTCCACATTGTAATGCAGCCAAATTTCCAGGTGAAACCAAAGGCATATGTTGTGCTAACGGAAAAGTGAAATTGCCACCATTTAAATCTCCGCCCTATACACTCCATTCATTGGTTTTTGGAACGTCACCAACGTCCAAGCATTTTTTGGCTCATATTCAACAAGACAACACGACATTTCTAATGACTTCGTTTGGTCAGACAAAAATTTTAAGAGATAATTTTATGCCGACGTTCAAGGTAATCACTTCATGCGGAATACCTTAACCCAAATTCCAATCCGAGCAGCATTTTTTTATGTTTTCAGAAATTCTGATCCAGCATCTAATTATATTTCTCACACATTACAGATTCAGGGTCAGATTTATTATAGAGTTGGCTCATTGTTAACATTTCCTAATGCTGATCATCAATTTTTGCAAATATATTTCATTAGAGATGAAAATCGTGAATTGGATCAACGTTGTACAATTGCTTCGCATACAAGACGAGAAATTGTTACCCAGCTTCAAACATTTTTCCATCAGCACAATGAATTAGTTCGATTGTTCAAAATCGCTCTCGATCGTATGCCATCCGATAACCACAAAAACGTAATAAGAGCCAACAAAATCCCTTCTGGAGAGCATGCAAGACGTTTAGTGTACCATTGATTGATGATGTGGACATTGTAATTGTTGGCGATATTGTACTACATCGTAAAAATGACCAATTACAGCGTGTTTCGGAGCTTCACCGTAGTTATGATGCATTACAATATCCGTTACTGTATTGGAAAGGTGACGACGGCTACCACATCAATATACCAATGGTTGATCCGCAAACTGGTAAAATACACACCAGTTTCATATGTACTCACTTTAACACATTCAAATGTTATAACTATGTACTTCTTACAGGTTGCGGTTAGTGGCATGAATTTTTATTCCTACAGGTTTATGATTCGTCCACAAGAAGACAACTTCATTTTAAAATGTGGCAAACTATTCCAGCAGTATGCTGTGGATATGTATGCGAAAAGTAAGGCAGAACGCCTGATTTATATTCAAACCAAATTACGATCAGAAGAACACATCCACTTGCGTGATGCATATGGCGTATTCCACTGATACCAACAGACATGTCATTTGAATTCAAGCGCTTGCTATTTCCAGTCCGTCTATCATTTGCCATGTCTATCAACAAGGTGCAAGGACAAACGCTTCGGATTGAACTTGGAGGAGCCGTGCTTCTCTCATGGGCAGCCATACGTGGCCTGTTCAAGAATTGGCATTTGAAATGCTTTGTTTATTCCTGCTCCAGATGGAAAAACGAAAAATCTTATGTTTGCAAATGTATTACATTATATAGACCCAATTTACGTGTATAGTGGAAAATAATGTTTTATAGGTGACAAAACAAAAAAGTTAAAGGCAAAACAACGATTCCTCTTCAACCACCTTGAAGGCCAAACAACGTTTGCCGGGTCAGTAGTTATATTATAATTATTTGATTATACTGGCTTTTAGTCTACATTGTCATAATTTATGATCACATCTACCATCTTTGACAAATCTAATGAGTAAATCTGATAGTGAGTCAAAATTGTTGGATAAACAAGTATTCACCAATAAGAGTTAAGTTGGATATTGGAGATATCTACATTGGCCGGTACAGTGCATTAGAAAAAGCTTTGTAAAAAAATAAAAAGAATCGCTTCAACAAATTTTCTTTTTTTTATACACTTACAGACTAACCTAAACAAGCACGCAAGGCGTAATGAGGGCTGGCGCATAGCTTTGAGCAATCCTAAATAAGAGCGCAATGCTCTTTAATGAACAATGTTAATGTTAACTTATTTTGTTTAATAAATTCTAATGAATTTAGAAACAAAATAGAGATAAAATCGGTATATGAAGCAGAAAGTAGCTAAAATGTCATTACTCTCACAAAAAAACAATAGTTGTTTGCGTACAATTTCATTAAATAACGCTCTGTTAAAAATGGATTTTTGAATTATTAGCGTTGACGCTGCGATATACATATAGTTTTACGTCACCTTTGATATGTACGTGAGAGTTTTTTACAGTTATTTTGCGCTCAAAGCGCTTGTGTAGTTTTGGCTGTTAGGCAGAATATAATTTGTATAACATTAAAAAATTCTGTTACGTTTCTCACTTACCTAAACAATTTTTGATGTAAAACATAGGCACTTACATGACCCGCATCCAAATAACGAACTTCTACACCTGGCCATATTTCTTCTAAGTCGGAGCAACCTTCTCTTGGAACATAAGCATCATCCTTAGCACAAACAGCAATAATAAGTGAAGTTTCTTTTGGAACAGAAAAATTTTTAAGATGCGTGCATTCATCCATCATACCTCTCATAAATTGCAATGCTTCACGTTCCCACCAATTAATTTTTTTTATATTTATTTTATTATCGCTACTTGTATTTGGGAGTATAAAATTCATTAATCTAGTTAAAGGGCGTCTATCACCGTTATATTGCTTAAAACCAGGGTAAGGTTCATGTGATTTTTTAAGTTTTGAGTTCTTAATATCTTTTTCCAGTTCAATCAAAGATTGGTTAAAATTGCGAATAAATGTTTGTCCTGCCATAAATGCATCATCAATGATTGTAACAATTTTTGATAATCGTTCACTGTACTTTCCATCAGCATAGTACTGAGTTTCCAGCATATCCCAATTTATCGATTGACCCATAACTCCCTAAAAAATAAGAATAATATTTAATATATATTAGCCATTGCTTGATATAAAATACACATTCATAGATACAAATTTAATTCAGCATTGTTCAGGGAAGAATCTGCTTATGAAATGTAAGAAAAATTGGAAAACGTAACTGTCGTTAAATAAACCCAAAACGAGAGTCATGAGATTTGCCAAATGTTTTCTGAATTATTCTTCTTAAATTTATTTTGTCTTGTTCAGGCAGATCCCTTATGACTAACTTATAATAAAAAGAATTTAGAATTAACATCAAGAAATCAACCAACAAAATCAATATCCATCTACTGTAAAATTTCAACGTTTTTGATTACTATTTCATCTCGAAACCCGCATATGAGACCATTTTCGTGATAGTATCTTGAGTATTATTTTTATTTAGCAATAATTGTAAAAAATTTAAAAGAAAACAGTGTAAATTTATTATTAAATGGAATTTGCTTACCATAATATGTTCGGATTTTTAAATTATCTTAAAATGTAATCACAAATAGTTTTTTACCTCTCCTGAAAATTTTAAAATTTTGAGTTAATACCCTCTTGTTGATAAAGTGCGATATATACTTATATGTTTTAACGTATATATTTCATTTAAAGTTTTTTTTTTGAGAATATGAGAATAAATTAAGGGTTGAACACGGTTTAACCTTCTCCCCGGTGGGATAAACCTTGAAGCGGCAACCATTCCAGCTACCATATGATTATCCAACTGAAAATGGTTTTCTGTGCCTTTGGTATTCCAGGTATGGGTGAAAGAATGTCCGACTGTAAATTTGGTTAAAACAGTTGACCCCTAGGACACCATCAACTTTCCGGCATGTTCAACCGTAGATGAGGGAGCGCTTAAAGCTTGTTGGACAAATGTTCCTTTGTGAGAGGATCAAGTAATGCTCCGGGCATGGTGAATTATGTACCATGCCCGGCAGAATTGGAGGGAATCTATTGTCTAAATGGTTTCAAAGATGTGTTCAGAAGAACACCGCCATCGGAAATCCGTTCATTTGTTCCAAAATCCACTAGTAAGAATTGATATTGTGTGTCAGCTATTTCTTTGTTTTTCCTTTGTTTTTTTTTTTTTTCATTATTTATTTATTGTATCTTCAATATTTTTGAACTAACAATAATTACTCGTATCTTAAGTCTAAAATAAAATATTCTTTTTAAGTCCAGCCAGTGCTAGACAAAAATAATGTTTGTTTCACGGATGTTGCAATCATTTGCGGGTCATCCCTCTAATGTACGGCCAAGAAAAGCAGTATCTCTTCCTTTTAGTCGAATGTAACCAGGTTCATTCAGCATGTTACGCGCCAAAGGGTTTGGATGAGATTCAAGCCTCTTTAGATATGTGACTGCATGTTTCTCTATTTCTGCTTTAATTGATGGCATGTTTAAGTCTTTGTGGATGTTCTAATTTTTTATATACCAGGGAGCAGATGTAGATGAAAGCTGTGGTATCATTTGGTTATTTATGCGAATAGGAGGGCATGAGTCCCTACGCAGTGTGAAAGTTATGTGAGTGCATTTTTGTTCATTCACTTTTATTCTCGTATATTTAGCGTTGTAGCCGCCTGATGCTATGAAACAGGGACCTAGTGATTTGTAAAAGTCGATATATTGACTCTCTGATATTTGAAATCTAGGAGGTGAATAAATCGAAGAAATAACAAAGTTTTGATGATATTCTTCAATACAGATGTTTGTTGCTTGAAGGTAGTCCTCACAAAAATCACACAGTAAATGATGTTTAATTCGAGCCCTTATTAGTATTGCTGAACCACCACATGCTCTGCCACGGGGGTCTTTAGTGTCATATAATATATAGCCATTGATTTAAAAAAAGCTATTTGTTGTTAAATGAGTCTCTGAAACCATGATGACAACAATTTGTTGGTTCTTCAAGAAGTACTCGAGTTCATTTTTGTGTTGGCGTAAGCCGTTTGCGTTCCAGAAACATATTTTTAAACAGTTCATGGTTTGTTAAGTACCGTCTGCAACATCTTAGATTGCATGCGAACCATTTCTTGCATCATGCTGCTCATAGAGCTCATAAAACTGTTTAACGAATGCACTAATGTCTCGATACTTGCTTCAAGACGATTGTAGTTACCAGATGGTGTTTGTTCTTTAGCTTCTGTATGCATATTTGGGGTAGAATTGGTTGTAGGTGTCGCTTTGTGTGCTAAAACATGATTGGATTTTAACATATCCGCGTATGAAACATGTTTGGTTGTGGGTTGAGCTAACTGAGGGTAATGAGCATTTGCTTGGTATTGTGGCTGCCTAGCAGGAGTATTTAATTTCTGATGTGACTTCCTTACCACAGAAAAAACTGGACAGCCTCTGTAGTTAGCAGTGTGATTTCCAACGCAATTGCTACATTTTTTAACCTTCGAGTTCCGCCCAATGGTTTGTCGCATTGGGCGGAACAATGAAGCTCTCCACACACAACGCAAACCGGAGGCAACTTGCAGTAAGCCTTTGTATGGCCATATTCTTGGCAATTTAAACACTGAACGGGTCCTGACCGCTTATGTGGTTCCTCTACACTTATCCTGCGGTGTAACAGATATTTTAGATTATAAATGGGATGCGTTTCGTTCTTCTTTAATCTAATATCCCCAGGTTCCAGTTCAACGCGAAATAGAGGTTGAGGGACACGCTCTCGATTTCTGAGATTGTCAAGGCTTTTAACCTTAAATCCTGCTTTTTGGAGGCCAACTTTTATTTCCACTGGATTAACATATGAGTCGACACCTTTCATGACTACCTGTAGGCCTTTGCTACTCTTCAGCTGATAGGTATAAAAGTTCTTATTGCAGCTTTCAAACTCCTTTACTGCTTTACGATAACTACTTTCGTCTATTAAATGAATTTTAGTTTCATCAATGTTACCACGCTTGATTGGAATTACATAGAATTAATTTTCCCCGATAACTGAAATTAACTTATTTATTAATTCATTCGAATTTTTTCCCGTTAAAAAATTGGTGGTGGTTTAAACGACTTGGGTGCCGTTTTTTGTTCACTTGTTTCGCTATCTAAAATAGCAAAACGATTTTGGGAACTTATTCCGTTAGCCTCCTTATCTTTAAGTACTTTGGACATTGGTGCAATCTGCGAAGATTTAGGGCTTCGACCTCTTTTCAACACAGTTATATATCTGTCCATTCCCACTTGAGTCTTAGGTTTTTCTGCACTATCCATATTACTGTTAGTAACACTGTGTTCAGAAGGCGACTTGTTTGTAGTTATATTATTGTCATCGCTTAGCAAAAGCGACGAACAAGATTGGGCACGTATAACTGGCGTAGAATTTACACACAAATTATTTTCAGTTTTTTTGTTTTTATTTAATATAATATTGTCCACATTTTTATTGCTTAAATTAAAGAGGCTTATTAGCCCTTATTGTTTTTGTTTTATTTTTAAAGTAGCAATATGCCGTTGTAAAAAATAAAGAGAAAGAAAGAAAAAAAAAATCAGAGGGAATTATATCAATGTGTTTCCCATCCATGACACCGATGCAGTGTGGGAAATCTCCTTCCATTTATCTTTTGAGCTTGGAAACTGAAACAATGACGGAACAATTAATATTAAAAAATATTTTTTTAATAAATTTAATATTTTAAAAATTTTTAACAATATTTTTTTTATTTTTTTAAAGGAATCGACCAACAATTTACTTCCATTTGTAGAGGATGAGGATGAAGAAGCCTCTACATCAATATATGAGGATACTCCAGCAAAAAAAAAAACACCAATATCAAGGCCTGGTTGTAACAGAAGAAGAAAGACAAATGATGACCTGTAGGCAGAAGTGCTGACTTCATTGCGTGACCACTTCAAAACACCTAGGAATCAACCTGGCCTTTTGATCTGGTGGGAAAAAGTGTTGCTGAGAGGTTAAAAGGCCTAGAAAAACGAGTGGCCCTCATTGCAGAAAGAAAAATAAATGACATACTATATGAGGCTGAAATGGGTTATCACAGTTCATCAACAAGTCAGACCCCAATTAATATTACCCGAAGTACAACATCGTCAACGGAGATTCCTAATTCATTCAGTGAAATTTATAACAGCGGAAATGGGCAAGCCTTCTTTTCTCACGACACCACAGCATCCTCTTATTTTTCTCAATATAAAGATATATAAAAAATTTTGGCAGCAAAAAAATCAACTTTGATTTGCATTGAAAAATAAAAGCAGTTTGCTAGCAAAATAATGTTCTATTTTCTTTTATTTATTTAAAATTATAAAATAATTACATACCTAAATATATTTCCGCAAAACTTTGTACAAGGCATTACATGTTTCTGAGATAATCTTTCCAAGCGCTTGGGGAGATATTCTTGTAGAAAATATTAGGCACTCATAGGACCGCCCTATTGCTAGAAATCTCAATGTAGCAGTTATTCTTTCATGTGGGGAAATTGCTCTTCTCATGACTGTATCTTCCTTCATAATCAAAGGGCAAACCAACGAAAGCAGTTTTTGGTACATTGATTGAGTTATGCGCAAATAATTGAGAAAATCTAATGGTTCTTCACTTAATTCTTTTAATAAACTAATGTTGGAAGATAAACTTCCTGCACCACTGTTTACGCTGTTTATTTGTTTTTTATTTGTATAATTACAAAAAGTACACCGAGAGCGGTCAAACCGTCATGCTCGTTCGAATCCATGTTAAAAACTGAAGTATTGAACTGCACGTGTGAGTACATCTCAGTTCAGTGTTAAGTCTGTCAGTTATAATTGAACAGTTGAAACTGAAAGCTAAAACTGTACGTGTGTGACCGGCTTAATATATGATAAATATGTAATTACTCACATTAATATCTATTTCTGCGGATTCAAAAAAAGATGGGTCTGCTAGAACTAGGTTTGGAATATGCGCTCTATTTTTAATTCTAAAACTTTGTGATGGTAACAATTTAGATAACTTGTTTACCACTATAGCATCTATCTCGATTTTAAAGTCAGATATTCTAATAGTAGGCCAGATTTTGTTCTATAGGTGAGGCTATGAAAGTTTTCTCTGATCCTGCATCAAGTAGAGCTCTGACTGTAAAGATTTCCGTCGATTTTTGCATGCGAAATAATGTTGTGGGTAAAACTGTAGTAGACTTGTGTTGGATGAAAAGTGCTTGAATATCCTGCTGCTGATTTGCCTGATGACGAAGGATTGTCACTTTTGGAAAGATTGCGGAGTGTATTAGTTGCATTTTTCTCGAGATGCAACATTATGTGGTGTTTTTTATTATATACATACTTTCCATGTGTTCATGCTACAGCATTTAGCATTGAAGTGTGCCTTAGATAAACAAACGACCTAAACATGTCTACGAGGTGGAACCTATCCGTACAACTAATCGGAAACGCAGGAACGACAATAAAGTTAGAGTACAGCCATGTGATGAAGTGGGGAAACGAGCAGCCGTCGGCCTAGAAGAGCAAAGTTCGACTACAGGCAATACTGCTCCCACAAATAACCAAAAAACGAAAAATAGTCAGTTATCATTACAACAATAAAAAATGTATCCCATCATAAAAATTCTGAATTTCACCATAATGGGGAAATAAATATGAGTATGGCTGATGATAACCTATTTTCCGTTATACTGTTGGTAATCGTAGCCTGTGTTGTGATATGAAAATAAAAAATAAGACTTTTCAGATTGTTGTTGATACTGGCGCCTTGGTGTCTATTCTTAATCTAGAGCATGTTCCTGACAGATCTAATATGAAAAGATGTTCAGTTAGGCTGCAAGGAGTTTCTTATTACATTACCTAGTTTCTCACATAATTTTCTGGTCGTGGATCATAATTCCCCTTCAGTCCTGGGCCTCGATTTATAAAGGAAACATAATGCAATTCTCGACCTATCGTAAATGAAGCTTTGCTTAGGGACACATAAAGTATCACTTATTTTACCAGGCAATTATAATTCCAATTTAATTTATTTATTACAACCTGTTTCTCCTTTTTCTGATATACAACTGTTTTTGCCAGCAAAGCGTGAAGGACACGAATCAAATTTCATTACTTAAATCTTATAGATGGATATGTTCAGGTAAAAATGTTACCTTTCTCGTGTGCACTAATCATTTTAGATAAAAAATAAAATATTTATATATTTTGGCGATTTTTTTTTTTCTATTTTTGGCGAATTTGAGCTAATTTGATTAAATTTATTTTTTGTGATTATTTAAAAAAAAAATTTTATATTAAAAAATATTGTATATTTCGAGGCAAATTTTAACAAAAAACTGTTTTGGCGATTTTGGCGACTTTTCACATCGATTTTGGCGAATTAGGTGAAAATAAATCTGACAACCCTGGTTTGTGCTACGGACTGAACATGCATCCCTTCGATGTAATTTTAAAGATCCCGAAGGTCAATTGGCTAGATAACAGCTAGAGCGTTTACAGCTGTACAAATTCGAAATTCAACACAGAGCTGGGAAAAATCACGGAAATGCTGATGCCTTATCACGGCGCCCCCGCAATGATTGTAACCACTGTAACAAGGCAGAACAACAGAATTTCATCGATGTGTTAAATTTAGACGCTCTGCCAATAAATATAGTTGGAAAACAAGAAAACGGTAAAGTGCTATCATAGATCCGAAAATGGGGTTTTGATGGAGCTCGTCCAGATAAGCAGTGTATACTTAAAGAGGATCCACAAGTGAAATCTTAGTGTCATCTATGGTTACGTTTACTTGTGCACAACGACATACAATGTTACTCTTATATAGATTCAAAAGGCGATAAGAAATTATATATATATATATATATATATATATATATATATATATATATATATATTTTTTTTTTTTTCGCAATTTTTATTTATTGTATCTTCAATATAATTGAACTATCAATAATTACTCATATCTTAAGTCTAAAAAAATAAATATACTTGTTTAGTCCAACCAGTGCTGGACAAAAAAAATGTATGATTAACGGTTACTGTAATATGCGGGTTATCCCTCTGATGTACGGATGAGAGAAGCAGTGTCCCTCCTTCTTAGTCCAATGTAACCAGGTTCATTAAGTATGTTACGGCCAGTGGATTCGGATGAGTTTCAAGCTTCCTTAAATACCTTATGGCAAGTTTCGCTATTTCTGCTTTAACTGATGGCACGTTTAGATCTTTATGAATGTTCGAGTTTTTTATATACCAAGGAGCAGATGTAATTATACGAAGAATCTTATTTTGACGCCTTTGTGTTTTTTCTACGTTGGTAGCTGAGGCAGTGCCCCATAATTGAATGCCATAACACCATATTGGTTTTAGAATTGACTTGTATAATAAAAGTTTGCAATCTAAAGCTAGAGTAGAATTTCTGCCAATAAGCCAATTTAGTTGTACTGCTTTAAGTTTCATTTGTGTTAACTTGAAGTCAATGTGGCTTTTCCAAGTAAGGCGACGGTCAAGATGTATACCCAGGTATTTAACGTCTGAAAGCTGTGGTATCATTTGGTTATTTATGCGAATAGGAAGGCATGAGTCCCTGCGCAGTGTGAAAGTTATGTGAGTGCATTTTTGTTCATTCACTTTTATTCTCCATTTTTCTAGCCATTTTTCCAAATTGAGTATGTGGTCTTGTAAAAGTTGTGATGCTTCTTGGGCACTTTTATGAATACTTAAAAAAGCTGTGTCATCTGCAAAAGTTGATGTGTGGACTAGGGTGCTAATTGGCTTATCCGATATGTACAGTAAATATAAAATTGGTCCCAAAATACTACCTTGGGGAACTCCGGCTTCAATGAGCTGTGGCGAGCTTAAAAAGTCACCTTCTTTTAATAAAAACTTGCGATTCGTTAAATAATCTTTTAAGAGCTTATACAAGTTTTCGGGCAAGTTCAGCTTTAGCTTAAATATTAGGCCTTCGTGCCAAACCTTATCGAATGCTTGAGAAACGTCGATAAAGAGCGCAGAACAGTATTTTTTTTCTTCAAAGGTCGTTTTAATTACATTTACTAATCTGTGTGTTTGTTGAATCGTACTAGGTTGTTTTCTGAAGCCGAATTGATGGTTCGGAATGCATCCTTTCGCGCTAAGAATTGGATTCAGCTTAGTTATTAATATTCTCTCAAATAACTTTGACACGTTTGATAAAAGGCTTATAGGTCTGTATGATTCTACTTTTGTGTGGTCTTTTCCTGGTTTATGAATCATAGTTATCAAAGAGACCTTCCACTCTGTGGGAAAGTACTCAAGACGTAAGATGGCATTAAAAACAAACAGAATAATTCTGCGACCTATACGGGGCAACTCAACTAACATCTTGTTACTTGTTTTATCAACGCCAGGGGCTTTTTTGATGTTTAAATCTGCTATTGCCCTTTCAATATCGCTAAATTCAAATCTTAGGGGTACTACGGCACTAGTCTCTACTGATGGTAACTCAGCTATATCAGTACATACATTTGGGGTGAAAACCTTCTTCAAATGTCCAACAAACAAATTGCCTTTTTCGGTATCATTCCTTGCCCAGTCTCCACAAGAAGTTCGCAAGGGAGGCTTACGTACGACCGGTCTTTAAGGTTCCTACATGCACGCCATAATGAATAATCTGATTGAGCAGTTGCGTCGAGGTCTTCCAAGTAATTTTTCAGAGATGCTACTCTTCGAGATTCTAGCAGCTGTCTTAGTCGTTTCGTGCAATCTTTAAGTCTAGATTTGAGTTGAGGAGATCTGTGTGCTTGCCACTCTCTTCTAATTTTTCTTTTTTCAGCCAAGAGCCGCTCGACATCTACAAAATAAATTTGATTGTACCTAGCTGGTTGTCTGGTTTCTGTCGCATGTTGGGCAGCTGATTTAAGGTTTTGATCAAATTAAATTAGACTCTGGTCCACATCTTCTGGTGTTCTTAGCGGTATGTTTTCCGAACAATGAGAACTGAGATACTTTCTATATTTCAACCAATTAATGCTTGTGCAAGTTGTTGGCGACACGATATTTTGCTGATTCCATATATAGACAATAGTGGGTGAATGATCTGAGGTTAATTCGAGTGACGCTTCAACCTTAATCATTTCTCTTGAAATACCTTTAGTCACGCCAAAATCAATAACATCAGGTATTTTTTGTCGATCAGTAGGCCAATAGGTGGGTTGTCCACTTGATATCACATTCAGACGCATTTTTGAAATTGTATCAAACAAAACACGACCTTTTGGAGTTATAAGGCGTGATCCCTAAAATGTATGTTTAGCGTTGTAGTCGCCTGATGCTATGAAACAGGGACCTAGTGATTTGAAGAAATCAGTGTATTGACTCTCTGATATTTGAAATCTAGGAGGTGAATAAATCGAAGAAATAACAAAGTTTTGATGATATTCTTCAATACAGATGTTTGTTGCTTGAAGGTAGTCCTCACAAAAATCACACAGTAAAGGACGTTTAATTCGAGCCCTTATTATCATTGCTGAACCACCACATGCTCTGCCACGGGGGCTTTAGAGTCATATAATATATAGCCATTGATTTTAAAAAAGCTATTTGTTGTTAAATGAGTCTCCGAAACCATCATGACATCAATTTGTTGGTTCTTCAAGAAGTACTCGAGTTCATTTTTGTGTTGGCGTAAGCCGTTTGCGTTCCAGAAACATATTTTTAAACAGTTCATGGTTTGTTAAGTACGCCTGCAACTATCCGAATAGGGGGGCAAGATTCTATCTAGCAGCTTATATATATAGGTTTACGTGCAAATTCAGTTTTAACTTATATATTAGGCCTTCATGCCATACCTTATCAAATGCTTGAGAAACGTCGATAAAAAGCGCAGGGCAGTATTTTCTCTCTTCAAAAGTCTTTTTAACAACATTGACTAACCTGTGAGTTTGTTCAATCGTACTATGTTTTTTCCTGAAGCCGAATTGATGGTTTGGAATACATCCTTTGTCGCTTAGAATAGGGTTAAGCTTAGTTGTTAACATCCTCTCAAACAGCTTTCACATATTTGACAAAAGGCTTATTGGTCTGTATGATTCAATTTTTGTGTGGTCTTTTCCTGGTTTAGGAATCATGGTAACCAAGGACACCTTCCACTCTGTGGGAAAGTACTCAAGACGTAAAATGGCATTAAAAATAAAAAGAACGATTCTGCGAGCTATACGGGGCAACTCAATTAACATCTTGTTACTGGTGTTATCAACGCCAGGGGCTTTTTTGGTGTTTAAATCCGTTATTATTCAAGATCACCAAATTCAAATCTTATCGGGACTACAGCACTAGCCTCGACAACTGGCAACTCAACTATATCGGTCGATATATTTGGGGTAAAAACCTTTTTCAAATGTCCAGCAAATAAATTTCCTTTTTCGGTATCACTCCTTGCCCAGCCTCCAGCTGAAGTTCGCAAGGGAGGCTTACGTAAAACTGGCCTTTTAAGGTTTCTACAAGCACGCCATAACGAATAATCTGATTGAGGAGTTGCGTCTAGGTCTCCCAAATAGGTTTTCAGGGATGCTACTCTTCGAGATTCCAGCATGTCTCTTAGCCGGTTCGTGCATTCTTTAAGTCTGCTTTTGAGTTGAGGAGATCTCTGTGATTGTCATTCTCTACGAATTTTTCTTTTTTCAGCCAAGAGCCGTTCAATATCTGCAGAATGAATTTGATTGTATCTAGCTAATTGTCGGGTTATTGTTGAATGTTGGGCAGCTGATTTGAGGTTTTGGAAAAAATCAATAAGACTGCGCTCTACGTCTTTAGGTGTTCTTAACGGGATGTTTTCCGAACAGCAATATTATCATTGCTGAACCACCACATGCTCTGCCACGGGGGCTTTAGAGTCATATAATATATAGCCATTGATTTTAAAAAAGCTATTTGTTGTTAAATGAGTCTCCGAAACCATCATGACATCAATTTGTTGGTTCTTCAAGAAGTACTCGAGTTCATTTTTGTGTTGGCGTAAGCCGTTTGCGTTCCAGAAACATATTTTTAAACAGTTCATGGTTTGTTAAGTACCGCCTGCAACTATCCGAATAGGGGGGCAAGATTCTATCTAGCAGCTTATATATAGGTTTACGTGCAAATTCAGTTTTAACTTATATATTAGGCCTTCATGCCATACCTTATCAAATGCTTGAGAAACGTCGATAAAAAGCGCAGGGCAGTATTTTCTCTCTTCAAAAGTCTTCTTAACAACATTGACTAACCTGTGAGTTTGTTCAATCGTACTATGTTTTTTCCTGAAGCCGAATTGATGGTTTGGAATACATCCTTTGTCGCTTAGAATAGGGTTAAGCTTAGTTGTTAACATCCTCTCAAACAGCTTTCACATATTTGACAAAAGGCTTATTGGTCTGTATGATTCAATTTTTGTGTGGTCTTTTCCTGGTTTAGGAATCATGGTAACCAAGGACACCTTCCACTCTGTGGGAAAGTACTCAAGACGTAAAATGGCATTAAAAATAAAAAGAACGATTCTGCGAGCTATACGGGGCAACTCAATTAACATCTTGTTACTGGTGTTATCAACGCCAGGGGCTTTTTTGGTGTTTAAATCCGTTATTATTCAAGATCACCAAATTCAAATCTTATCGGGACTACAGCACTAGCCTCGACAACTGGCAACTCAACTATATCGGTCGATATATTTGGGGTAAAAACCTTTTTCAAATGTCCAGCAAATAAATTTCCTTTTTCGGTATCACTCCTTGCCCAGCCTCCAGCTGAAGTTCGCAAGGGAGGCTTACGTAAAACTGGCCTTTTAAGGTTTCTACAAGCACGCCATAACGAATAATCTGATTGAGGAGTTGCGTCTAGGTCTCCCAAATAGGTTTTCAGGGATGCTACTCTTCGAGATTCCAGCATGTCTCTTAGCCGGTTCGTGCATTCTTTAAGTCTGCTTTTGAGTTGAGGAGATCTCTGTGATTGTCATTCTCTACGAATTTTTCTTTTTTCAGCCAAGAGCCGTTCAATATCTGCAGAATGAATTTGATTGTATCTAGCTAATTGTCGGGTTATTGTTGAATGTTGGGCAGCTGATTTGAGGTTTTGAAAAAAATCAATAAGACTGCGCTCTACGTCTTTAGGTGTTCTTAACGGGATGTTTTCCGAACAATGAGTACTAAGATACTTTCTATATTTCAACTAATTAATGCTTGTGATGGTCATTGGTGATATGATGTTTTGTTTGTCCCATATATAGACGATAGTGGGTGAATGATCTGAGGATAATTCAAGTGATGCTTCAGCTTTACTCGTTTCTCTCGGAATACCCTTAATCACGCCAAAATCGATAACATCAGGTATTTTTTGACGATCAGTAGGCCAATAGGTGGGTTGTCCACTCGATATCACATTCAGATGCATTTTTGAAATTGTGTCAAACAAAACACGACCTTTTGGAGTTATTAGGCGTGATCCCCAAAATGTATGTTTAGCGTTGTAGTCGCCTGATGCTATGAAACAGGGACCTAGTGATTTCAAGAAATCGCTGTATTGACTCTCTGATATTTGAAACCTAGGAGGTGAATAAATCGAAGAAATAACTAAGTTTTGATAAAATTCTTCAATACTGATGTTTGTTGCTTGTAGGTAATCTTCACAAAAATCACACAGTAAATAATGTTTGATTCGAGCCCTTATTAGTATTGCTGAACCACCACATGCTCTGCCACGGGGTCTTTGTTGTCATATAAGATATAGCCATTTATTTTAAAAAAGCTATTTGTTGTTAAGTGAGTCTCTGAAACCCGCATGACGTCAATTTGTTCCTTCTTAAGAAAGTACTCGAGTTCATTTTTGTGTTGGCGCAAGCCGTTTGCGTTCCAGAAACATATTTTTAAACAGGTCATGGTTTGTTAAGTAACGCCTGCAACAGGAGTATTAACAGGAGTATTTAGTTTTTGAGTGGTTTTCCTTACCATGGAAAAAACTGGACAGCCTCTGTAGTTAGCAGTGTGGTTTCCACCGCAATTGCTACATTTTTTTACTTTCGAATTATCCCTTGCTTTGTCGCATTGGGCGGAACAATGTAGCTCTCCACATACAACGCAAACCGGAGGCAACTAACAGTAATCCCTAGTATGACCATATTCTTGACAATTTAGACACTGGACAGGTCCTGGACACTTATGCGGCTCCTCTACAGTTATTTTACGGTGTAACAGGTATTTCAGATTGTAAATGGGGTGCATTTCGTTCTTCTTCAATCTGATATCTCCAGGTTCCATTTCAACGCGAAATAGTGGTTGGGGTACACGTTCCCGATTACGGAGATTATCTACACTTTTTATTCTAAAATCCGCTTTTTGGAGTCCGGCTCTTATTTCAGCTGGATCAACGTATGAATCTACACCTTTAATGACTACCTGTAGACCTTTACTACTCTTCAGCTGATAGGTATAAAAGTTCTTTTTGCAGTTTTCGAACTCGTTTACTGCTTTACGATAACTGCTTTCATCAATAAATTGTATTTTTGTCTCATCAATGTTACCACGCTTGATGGGAATTACATAAAATGAGTTCTCGCCAATAATTGTAATAAAATTTTTTATTAAATCGTTCGAATTTTTCTCCCTTAAATAAACTGGAGGTGGTTTGAACGACTTAATTGCCGTTTTATGTTCTCTTGTTTCACTATCTAAGATAGCAAAACGATTATGGGAATTTATTCCGTTAGAGCCCTTGTCTTTTTGTACTTTAGCCATTGGTGCAATCTGCGAAGATTTAGGGCTTCGACCTCTTTTTAATACCGTAATGTATTCCCACTTGCGTCTTGGGTTTTACACTATCCGTATTAGTTTTGGTAACACTTTGTACAAAAGGCGACTTGTTTGTAGTTATTTTTGTGTAGTTTTTTAACTACGAAAGGACCTTCATAAATACTTGTGTGTTTATCATAAGGCTCTTTACGTAATAATACATTATCATTTATGTTTGATTGTACTGGTTTAGCTTTTTTTCGACTAATTGTTTTGCAAGCATATTTGATATGTCTTATTTCTTGACTATAATTATCAATATTATACACAGGATCTAGGATAGTGTTAGTTTGATTAGGTAATACAACATTTTTGCCAAAAACAAGCTCAAAAGGGGTTAAAGTGTTATCGAAAACTGTGTTTGTCGTTGTATTATGAGATAAGTATCCCAATCTGAAATATTTTCACTGAGATAAGCTCGAATATATTCATTGAATACTCGATGATTACGCTCAACTGTACCTAGAGTTTTATGGTGATAACTGGTAGAAAAGTTAATTTCAATTTTCAATAACTTACACATTTCAGACAAAATTTCGTTTTTATATTCCGTGCCTAAATCAGATTTTATAGAATTCATTTTTCCATATACTAATATGAAATTCTCAAAAATTGCACGAGCGACTGTCTTAGCTGACTTTTCAGGGATAGGTATACTGACTAAATATTGTGTTAAGTCGCATATTAACGTGACTGCGTATTTATTTCCATAATTGGATTGAGGAAGTGGACCTATGGTATCTAGAATCACTATGTCAAAAGCCTTAGTTGTAGTTATTACAAGTTTTTCAATAGTTGATGGTTTTACTTATTCAAATTGCATTTTGAACAACTTCTTACAAATTTCGCAATATCTTTTGTCATTTTTCTCCAACAATACTTGGGTCATATTTTGGCATACAGACCACAATTTCCTCCTAAAATAGGATCGTTATGATAAATTACCATCAGTTTTTGTTTTTCACTATTACTGTTTATTATTGATATTGGTTCAGTATGTACTATTTCAAGTGTTTTTAGTATTTTCATACCCTGGGTTTTAAATGTTTGTACTGTAACCTACGAAAAAATTAAATAATTTTTCGGCCATTCTGCTTCATAAATATGGATTTTGTTGTATTCCACTGGTAGCCTCGAAAGCAATAAATCTAAATTTATTGTTTCGTTAACAAAATCTAAATCTATTGAAGTCAGGGTACTGCAGTATTTTTGGAGATAATAATGCGAAATCTAATTGAACAAAAAAGTTTTGACATTTACCGTGCCAATTAAATTGTGTATTTCTCCTTGTTATATTATTTAAAGGTGCCGCTAAAATAGCAAAATTTAGAATAAGTTTCCTGTAATAATTGGTGAAAGCCTCAAAACGTTTAACCGCATCTTTATCGGTTGGAATTGGATATTTTTGTATCACACTTTTCTTTGAGTCGTCGGTTAATATACCTTCAGCAGTGTACTTGTGACCAAAAAATGAAACTTCGGATCGAAAAAAGTTGCACTTATATGGGTTTATTTTGAGATTAATTCTCCTCAAAACTTCAAAAACATCTGTTATATTTTTAATGTGGTGCTGTTTGCTACATCCGATAAGTATTATATCGTCTATATAGAAAAAAGCTTTGTTTGGAGAAAACCCGGAGAAAGCTATTGACATCATTCTTGCGAATGAACTTGGTGCCACATTTAAACAAAGGTAATACTTTACACCTGTAAGATCCATTATCGATGCTGAATGACATAATATCACGAGAGTCCTGATGCAACGGAACTTGAACTTGAAAACCAGAACATAAGTTCACAAATGAAAAGTATTTTGCTCGCCCTAGATTGTCCAATATGTTATCAATTCTTGGCAAGGGAAACTTGTCAGCAATCATTTTTTTTATTTACTGCGCGAAAATCAACACACATTCTGTATGATTTTTTGCTATTTACACTCTTTTTTGGGACGAAAATTAACGGACTGTTATAATTTGAGCTACTTGGTTCTATAAGATCATTATCTAGTAGTTTTTGACTTCCGAATTTATTTCATTTCGTTGCGAATACGGAAGGCGATAATTTTTTTATATAAACTGGTGTTTTGTCATTCAGACGTAATTTTTGTATATAACAGTTTGTAGTTGTCATTTTATCATCTTTTAAAGCGAAAATATCTGCGAATTTCTCACATAGAGGTAATAAATCAGATTTAACATCGATTGGAATTTGTTGTTGTAAAATGGAATTCAATTTTGAATTTTATTTTTATTAATTGAGTACATGTAGAAATTTTGTAAGCTTTCGGCTTTAATATTGTAGTTCTTAACACACTTAACTTCATCAGTGGTATTGACAACACGTAACACTGAATTTTGTGAATCCACGATACCTTTTGCAATAAATACATCCTTTAAAATCTCTTGGAAATCAATGAACATGGGCTCGAAAACGTTATGTATCATGAAAATTCTGTATACCTCGCATCGTGGCGGAATAATGCAAGAAAATTCACTAGTTCCTTGGAGTATTAGAATTTTAAACTAAGTATTATCAATAAAAAACAGCTAATGTCATGTCCATATAATCAGTTACACATGTTATTTTTAAGAAAATCTTTACCAGGGATGCCATGGGATGGTATATTAAATTCGTCCGCAAATTTGTTTGACTAAATACTTAGATATATGTAAATTTGTACGAACTGTTCCGATTGAAGATATTGAAGAACAAATTACTCCAGTTATTCTGATTTGCTCGTTTGTATTTATTGTGGTATTGGGGTTTAAATATGAAACTTTTACTAATGAAATGTCTGCTTGGGAGCCTACCAGGAATGTTAAAGGAATATTTTGATTTAATAAACGTTATTTAATAAAGTCTGAATAGTTTGGGTTCAAACTATAAACTGATTTGAAACAAGTTGGAAAATATAATATAAAGTTTCTTCCCCCAACGACGATGTTTGCTGAGGGGCTTCCTCGTTTAAATGTCTAACTGAAGCTCTTTGTCCGCGGAAATGATTCGTATTGTTCCCTCGATAATCATTTTGATTTCTTTGGTGAGCTACATTTCGATAGTTGCGTCTGTGAAAGTTTCTATCTCGGTAATTATCACAACTTTGTGTGCTATAGCAGGCCCGATTTGACCGGCTGGTGTGTTGAAATTCGAAAGTACCTGTTTTTCTTTTGTCTCATTCGTTTGCTCGACTATTAATTTAGCTACCACCTCCTTAGGATCACTGAAAACTGACGAGAACAAAATAAATTCGGTTTTCGCATTCAAACGACATACTGTTACGGATTGTTCGATTGCCATTTCCTGAGCCTTTACTTTTGTTATTCCTTCAATGATTAAGGAATGAGTTAAAGCATCGGCAAAACCTTCGGCCTGTTTTGCAAAATCTCCATAGTAATTGTTCCTAACGCTCAGGGCTGCAATTTTACCAGCAACTACTTTCGAACTGTCTGGTTTCAGTTTATTTTTCAAAGCACGTGTTATGTCCGCAAAACCATTTATAACTTTTGGTAAAGCTTCGCGAGCTTTTTCCTCTAGTTTTGACTTTTAAACTAAGAGAATTCGTAAGTCTATTCCAAACTTTCTTTTTTAATACTCTATTAAAACACCTCATTTATCGTCAAATGATTCTCCTTTTAAGCTACTTAATCTGAAAAAATGACAGTCTCTATTCAAACAATGCTTAAAGAAAGCGAGAATAGAATGAAAAAAATGCTTGATGAGAAATTCATGGAACTTATTAGATATAAATGAACGTGTAACTAAATTGGAAACAGTCGCAGACGACATAATGAGTCTTAAAACTGAAGTAAAAAGTTTATAAATTCAAATGCAGCTTCAAGAAAACTCTGTAGTTGCAACTGATTTACGCATTAATGGTATCCCGTTTAATAAAAGTGAAAATCTTCCTAACATCTTTGAAAGCATTTGTCAACTAATAAATATCAACACCCCTTCAATAAAATCTATATATCGTCTTCAAATCAGAATAATAAAAGCAATTCGTTTTCCCCTAAACCCGCTATAATGGTTGGATTATTTTCATAGTATGACAAAAACTTTGTTCCTAAAACACTTGCAAAGTGCAGAAAGAATACTGGGTCACCCCTTATGCTACGTCATATTGGACTTGGAAACGAACGTCCTTTTTACGTTAATGAAAATTTAACTTCGACAAACCATAAGATACTGCAGTCTGCATCGCGTCTTAAGAAAACTAAGAAACTATTTTCTGTCTTCACCCTGCGTGGACTGGTTTACGTTAAGATTGGTAGAGATGAAAAACCCGTTCGAGTTGAATTAATCAATGTGCTGGATGATTTAGATAATTTATTTCGCACTGAAGTACATTAGGATTGTACTTCACTAAACTTTATTATTTTAATTTATTTCTGTTGTAACTGATTTTGATATGATTTTAGGTTATACTATAAAATTAGTCTGTGGTAATTTATTAATTGTTATATATTACCTAAATTTTTATGTTAGCCCTTTTGACTTATCGTTCATTACCAAATTAATAAATTTTGCTTATGAACCAATATATAGATAATAGAGTCTTCAGTTCCACAGATGCGGGCTATAACATGCTACGTATTCTTTCCAAGCAGAGATCTGGATTAAATGTGTGCCATATAAATGCCCAGAGCGGAGAAATGGTTGAACGAAGCTGACCCTGATTCTCTATTTGATCTAAAAAATTTTCGATTATACCGGTGTGACAGAATCTCTCGTGGAGGTGGAGTAGCCATATATGTAAGAGAAGGTTTTAAGAGTAAAATATGTTGCAAATCAGATCAAAGTGACAAAATTGAATATTTACTCATCGAAGTCACGTCTTTCAACAACCAAGTTGTTATTGACTGTGTATACAGGCCTCATACCGTCTTTGGAACTCGCTACCCCCAGAAATACAATTTATAAGTAACGCAATGCATTTTAAAAGGGCTATACACTGATTTTTTCCATAATGTCTTAAAGATTACGTTCATTTTTTTACTGCAATACTTTTACACTACAATAATTTTAGGCTGTTAAAAACTCAAAAATATAATTTATTATTAAAGTCTACCATTAAATTCATATTTTGTAAATTAATCTTTATAGTGAGTATTTCCAAAACTTAAAATAAATTATATATTACGTTTACGTTGTATTTGTGCGTGTTGATTGCATGTGGTTTGTCTTCTTATTTGCATTTTTTTTTTCGCATTTTTTATTTATTGTATCTTCAATATAATTGAACTATCAATAATTACTCATATCTTAAGTCTAAAAATATACTTGTTAAGTCCAACCAGTGCTGGACAAAAAAAAATGTATGTTTCACGGTTACTGTAATTTGTGGGTTATCCCTCTGATGTACGGATGAGAGAAGCAGTGTCCCTCCATCTTATTCGAATGTAACCAGGTTCAGTTAGTATGTTACGGGCCAGTGGATTCGGATGAGTTTCAAGCTTCTTTAAATACCTTATGGCAAGTTTCGCTATTTCTGCTTTAACTGATGGCACGTTTAGATCTTTATGGATGTTCGAATTTTTTATATACCAGGGCGCAGATGTAATTACACGAAGAATCTTGTTTTGGCGCCTTTGAATTTTTTCTACGTTGGTAGCTGAGGCAGTGCCCCATAATTGAATGCCATAACACCATATTGGTTTTAGAATTTACTTGTATAATAAAAGTTTGCAGTCTAAAGCTAGAGTAGAATTTCTGCCAATTAGCCAGTTTAGTTGGACTGCTTTCAACTTCATTTGTGTTAACTTTGTTTCTATGTGCCGTTTCCATGTAAGGCGCCGGTCAAGATGTATGCCGAGATATTTGACGTCTGAAAGCTGAGGTATCGTTTGGTTATTTATCCGAATAGGGGGACAAGATTCTCTACGCGGTGTGAAAGTTATGTGAGTACAGTTTTGTTCATTCACTTTTATTCTCCATTTCTTCAACCATTTTTCTAAATTGGTTATGTGGTCTTGCAAATATCGTGATGCTACTTCGGGTCTTTCGTGAATGCTCAAAAAAGCTGTGTCGTCAGAAAATGTCGATGTGTGAACTCGGTTACTAGATGGCATGTCTGAAGTATACAATAAGTATAAAAAGGGCCCCAATATACTACCTTGGGGAACTCCGGCTTCGATTGGCTGGGGTGAGCTCAAAAAATCTCCTTCTTTCACAATAAATTTTCGTTCGGTTAAATAACTATCTAGCAGCTTATATACGTTTACGGGCAAATTCAGTTTTAGCTTATATATTAGGCCTTCATGCCATACCTTATCGAATGCTTGAGAAACGTCGATAAAAAGCGCAGAGCAGTATTTTCTCTCTTCAAATGTCTTCTTAACAACATTGACTAACCTGTGAGTTTGTTCAATCGTACTATGTTTTTTCCTGAAGCCGAATTGATGGTTTGGTATACATCCTTTGTCGCTTAGAATAGGGTTAAGCTTAGTTTTGTGTGGTCTTTTCCTGGTTTAGGAATCATGGTAACCAAGGACACCTTCCAATCCGTGGGAAAGTACTCAAAACGTAAAATGGCATTAAAAATAAAAAGAACGATTCTGCGAGCTACACGGGGCAACTCAATTAACATCTTGTTATTGGTTTTATCAACGCCAGGGGCTTTTTTGGTGTTCAAATCCGTTATTGCCTTTTCAAGATCACCAAATTCAAATCTTATCGGTACTGCAGCACTAGCCTCGAGAACTGGCAACTCAACTATATCAGTCAATATATTTGGGGTAAAAACCTTTTTCAAATGTCCAGCAAATAAATTTCCTTTTTCGGTATCACTCCTTGCCCAGCCGCCAGCTGAAGTTCGCAAGGGAGGCTTACGTAAGACTGGCCTTTTAAGGTTTCTACAAGCACGCCATAACGAATAATCTGATTGAGGAGTTGCGTCTAGGTCTCCCAAATAGTTTTTCAGGGATGCTACTCTTCGAGATTCCAGCATGTCTCTTAGCCGGTTCGTGCATTCTTTAAGTCTGCTTTTGAGTTGAGGAGATCTCTGTGATTGCCATTCTCTACGAATTTTTCTTTTTTCAGCCAAGAGCCGTTCGATATCTGCAGAATAAATTTGATTGTATCTATCTAATTGTCGGGTTATTGTTTAATGTTGGGCAGCTGATTTGAGGTTTTGGTCAAAATCAATAAGACTCCGCTCTACGTCTTCAGGTGTTCTTAGCGGGATGTTTTCCGAGCAATGAGTACTAAGATACTTTCTATATTTCAACCAATTAATGCTTGTGGTAGTCATTGGTGATATGATGTTTTGTTTGTCCCATATATAGACGATAGTGGGTGAATGATCTGAGGATAATTCAAGTGACGCTTCAGCTTTAATCGTTTCTCTTGGAATACCCTTAATCACGCCCAAATTAATAACATCCGGTATTTTTTGTCGATCAGTAGGCCAATAGGTGGGTTGTCCACTCGATATCACATTCAGACGCATTTTTGAAATTGTGTCAAACAAAACACGACCTTTTGGAGTTATTAGGCGTGATCCCCAAAACGTATGTTTAGCGTTGTAGTCGCCTGATGCTATGAAATAGGGACCTAGTGATTTGAAGAAATCGCTGTATTGACTCTCTGATATTTGAAACCTAGGAGGTGAATAAATCGAAGAAATAACTAAGTTTTGGTGAAATTCTTCAATACAGATGTTTGTTGCTTGTAGGTAATCTTCACAAAAATCACACAGTAAATAATGTTTGATTCGAGCCTTTATTAGTATTGCTGAACCACCACATGCTCTGCCACGGGGGTCTTTGGTGTCATATAAGATATAGCCATTTATTTTAAAAAAGCTATTTGTTGTTAAGTGAGTCTCTGCAACCAGCATGACATCAATTTGTTCCTTCTTAAGGAAGTACTCGAGTTCATTTTTGTGTTGGCGCAAGCCGTTTGCGTTCCAGAAACATATTTTTAAACAGTTCATGGTTTGTTAAGTAACGCCTGCAACATAGTAGATTGCATGCGTACCATTTCTTGCATCATGCTGCTCATAGAGCTCATAAAACTGTTTAACGAATGCACTAATGTCTCGATGCTTGCTTCGAGACGATTAAAATTACCAGATGGTGTTTGTTCTTTAGGATGCGATTGCAAATTAGGAGTAGAATTAGTTGTCGGTGTCGCTTTATGTACTGCAGTATGATTGGTTTTTACCATATCAGCGTATGAAACATGTTGTGTTGTTGGTTGGGCTAACTGAGGATAATGAGCATTTGCTCGATATTGTTGGTGCTTAACAGGAGTATTTAGTTTTTGAGTGGTTTTCCTTACCATGGAAAAAACTGGACAGCCTCTGTAGTTAGCAGTGTGGTTTCCACCGCAATTGCTACATTTTTTTACTTTCGAATCATCCCTTGCTTTGTCGCATTGGGCGGAACAATGTAGCTCGCCACATACAACGCAAACCGGAGGCAACTTACAGTAATCCCTAGTATGACCATATTCTTGACAATTTAGACACTGGACAGGTCCTGGACACTTATGCGGCTCCTCTACAGTTATTTTACGGTGTAACAGGTATTTCAGATTGTAAATGGGGTGCATTTCGTTCTTCTTCAATCTGATATCTCCAGGTTCCATTTCAACGCGAAATAGTGGTTGGGGTACACGTTCCCGATTACGGAGATTATCTACACTTTTTATTCTAAAATCCGCTTTTTGGAGTCCGGCTCTTATTTCAGCTGGATCAACGTATGAATCTACACCTTTAATGACTACCTGTAGACCTTTGCTACTCTTCAGCTGATAGGTATAAAAGTTCTTTTTGCAGTTTTCAAACTCGCTTACTGCTTTACGATAACTACTTTCATCAATAAATTGTATTTTTGTCTCATCAATGTTACCGCGCTTAATGGAAATTACATAGAATGAGTTCTCGCCAATAATTGTAATTAAATTTTTTATTAAATCGTTCGAATTTTTCTCCCTTAAATAAACTGGAGGTGGTTTGAACGACTTAATTGCCGTTTTATGTACACTCGTTTCACTATCTAAGATAGCAAAACGATTATGGGAATTTATTCCGTTAGAGCCCTTGTCTTTTTGTACTTTAGCCATTGGTGCAATCTGCGAAGATTTAGGGCTTCGACCTCTTTTCAATACAGTTATGTATCTGTTAATTTCTTTGATTTTTATGACCACTGTTTCTTTTTTCTTTTGTTTTAGCTTGTTTTTTCCTTTTCATTCTCATTCTTTTTTGCAGGTTTAGTTATTGTTTCTTTTATTTCAGCACTTATATATATTTGTTATTTCTTTTTGTTAGGTATTTGGTTTTTCCGTTAAATTTTGACAAACAGTATTTACTTATTCTTTATTTTATTTGCAGCACTTTCTATGTAGTTTTTCTTTTCTTTTTTGTTAAGTATTTTGATTTCCCGTTAAACTTTTGAAACTTATAATGAATTCTTTGGTACAGTTTGCAAATTAAAATCTACCGCTTCTAGTTTTTTTCCCTTTTTGGCAAGGTTTTTTTTGTGACATTGAACTGTCTTAATAATCCACACAGCTTGTTGAAAAATTTTAAACATTATAATCACAAAAATCTGTTATATTTTGATTTTTTCATTATTATGGTTTTCACTTTCAGTTTTTTTAGACACTTGTTATAACGTTTATTAATACTATACATTAATAAACGTTAAACGTACATTAAAGAAGAAAACTGTTTTTTTTAAGTTTATTATATAAAAAGTATTTACTTTTTGTTATTTTTTTAAACAAACAAAAAATTATTTTTTTAACTTTTATAGGTACCAGGAAACACATATTTCTAACCCTTGGTTAGAACACATGGACTTGGTTCAAGCACGTGTTACCATGTAACTTATTATTTTTAATTTGGTTTTAATATTTTTATATTTTGTTAACTTGTTGTCACTGTTTATTTTTGCTTATTATTTTCGTTTTAAAACGTTTTTGGGAGCAATAATGGATTTGAATTTGTTTCAGGTGGCGTATTATGTACTGGTCCTAGATTTGTTTTTAAAATCTCAGCCGGCAGGTACAAGTTTTGGTTTTGTACACTGTCGGAAGTTCAGACCTATACCTCTAAATGGTGGCGGCTGGAAACGGCTGGACTACCAGTAGGTTAGGTCTCTGTAGGACTGGCTAAATAAGGCGAGCAAACCCTAATCAAAGGTGGACGAACATACGCCAGGGATAAATGGTCAAGAGAGTCATTGGCCTTTAGTATGCGAACTCTGAATACCGGTCGACCTACAGTTTCAATGTAGATTTACCCACGCATTAAGAGCTCTGTGTTGCTAGACTTTATTATCTCCAATATTCGTGGGAATCAAAATTGATATTCCGGTAGGAATGGACAAGAAAGCCTCGTTGGAGGTGGAAAGGTTAATCCCTTTAGTAGTTCCGGTTGTCACTAGCCAATGAAAGTTATTGGATGAGAATAACAAAAAAACCTCGCAACGGGTGGACGGGTCAATCTGTGAAGATACTCCTGCGGGTATGGAGGTGAATGAGGATGAGTTGGACGCATCTAAGCCTATGGGCTTAGGTAAATGCTTTTCGAATTCAGGTACCACAAAACAGGTACCCTTCAACGTCAAGTCGGAGTCTTTGCAGCTCATGTCTAGAAGTTAAAGGAAAAGACAGAAGAGGAGGCGGCGAAAGGAAGTAAAGGCTATTGATAAGATGACAAATTGGATTGATAGTCTGTTAAATGACAAGACGACTCCGGAAGTTGAAAGACCTGTTAAGAGGCTTAAGGGTACTAACCCTAAAGTCTCAGAGTAGGTACAACCTACGAAATAAGACCCTCATTTGCACAAGTGTCTAATAAAGATCTCATTTTGGGTTTCACTAACACATGGATGATTCTTTGGAGGACACACATGTGAATGTCTTTAAGGCATCGCTGCTGTGTGCTCCAGAAAACCTGACTGATGATGCTGGTGATATAGGTTTCGTAGGAAGCGTCGATGGGTTCATTGTACTCACGTGCAAGAACCAATCGACAAAGAGCTAGTTAATCTGACCAGCAAATTCTCCGACCAATCTTTGGAAGGGGGCTAAGCTAAGAATCGATAGCCTGCAGCCGCTGCTAAACGAGGGCAGGATGACGGTCGTTGTCGACGGTTCTACCAAGGGTAAGGCCAACATCCTGAAGAGGCTACAAAAGCAAAATGGATGCGTAAAGGACACTTCCAAATCGAGAGTTACTCGCGTAGGAAAATTTGCTAGCGGAGACAAAGAGGGGGTAGTTCTCACAGTCTAGACTCCGAAGTAGGATGATGAGGCCATTAAGAAAGCAGGGGGTAAACAAAACTGTGGACTTGATCAGACAGTCGTAAAATTCAACAGGAATGGCCAGTAGGCAAGACGTCCCCCCTGGTGCGGGAGTAGGCAACTCTGAAAAGAGTGGTGTTCCATGGAAGGTGGTGGGCTTATACTAGGAAAAACTAAGTATATACCAGCTTAATATTCATCACAGCAAGGTAGCTGCAGCGATATTGATGCGTTGTTTTCATGAGGATAAGCTGGATATTGTGTTGCTACAGGAATCATGGATTGTTCCATGCAGCAGCAGACCAACTAGCAAAAGGGGGGTATGCTGTAATTTCTGTGGACCAGAACACAGAGTAGCGCAATGAGTGTACTCATTAAACCTGAAAAGGTAAGGGAGACCGCTACGTGTAGGCAGCCGTGAATGGTGCTCAAAGAGCCCAAGGACAGGAAGGGCAGTATGTTACTCAGATACAATAGAAGTACTCTAAGCTGGATAACTGCATTGGTGACAGGTTATGAAAATTTCAAGTATTATCTAGCCTATATGAAAATTGAAGAAGATGATACTTGCAGACTGTGCCTGGAGGAGGCTGAGACGGTAACGCATATTGTGTGTGAATGTCCAGCCCTGGCTAGCATAAGAGTTAGGACCACTAGCAGAATATTGTTAAATGTGGATGCCATGGGGGAACTGAGCCTTAAACATATGCTAGCAATTACTAGAGACTGCGTGATGAAAAAAAGGCCGACAGTTACCAGTCGACAGTCTGAAATCACTAAAGTCAAGATTAAAGACTGTTTGTATCACGTGAGGGTGAGGTTACCGTAATTACATTTCGGTTGTCTACCATCTAATCATAGAGGACGGAAGGGGGTCGAAAAGGGACCCGTTAAGGAAGTGATCTACTTCGATATTCCACATAAATTAAAGTAATAATAAAATCATGTAGCTCCTTACATAGTGTGACCAATTTGTTGTCAGTTTAAACACTGGGACGGTGCTGATCGTTTATGCGGTTCCTCTATGGTGATTTTGCGGTGCAGTACATATTTAAGGCTACAGATATAAAAGGCTATAAATGGGGTGCGTTTCGTTCTATTTCAACTGATATCTTCCTACTATTTCAACCTGCTATCCTTTGAATTTTTGTTTTGTTATTGTCGCTATTCTTATTGGGAACAACATAAAAAGGGTTTTCACCAATCAGTGAAAACAAACTTTTTTTAAGCTCATTTGAATTTTGATCTCTCAAAAAATAGGAGGCGTTTTAAACGATTCAGGTAACGTTGTTTCATTATTCAAGATTGCAAAAGGGGTAGTCTTTTATTACTGCTGTTATTTACCCTTTTTATTAATAATCTTTCAATCATATACAATTTTCCAACTTCGTGATGAACGCAGATGACGTTAAAATTTTCTTAAGATTTGATTATAATTCAGATCAAAGATAGCTTCAAAAAAATTTGGGTTCAATTTATTTTTGGTGTAATTTAAATTTGTTGGAGCTGAACTTGACAAATTATAATTGAGTTTTTTTTAGAAAAAATTATTCTTTGGGTAATTATTAGCTGAAAAAGTAGTTACGATCACAGACCTTGATGTTCAATTGGATGCAAAGCTAAATTTTTTTAAAATCATTTCAATTACAGTAAACAAAGCACGGTTTTATAAAACTATGGGCTAAAGAATATAAAGACCCATATGTTTTCCTTATAAGACCTGTCTTAGAGTATGCATCCGTAGTTTTGGATTCCTTCTATATGGATTATATTGAATCTGTACAAAAGCAATTTTTGATGTTTCGCCTTAAGGTTGTAACAGTTTATACAAAATTTCATAGTTAATTATTATTACTATTATTAATAGTTGCTTAATGTAATTATTATGGCTAGTTTTGTTTACTTATCTATAGTGAATTTTAATTCTGGTATTTTATTCCTATAATTAATTTAGGAGATCTCCTATGTTTACTTATATTTAGTGAAATAATTTTACACTGTTTACACTGTTATGTATAGTGGATGTTTTTTTTATTTTTCAACTCTATTACTATATTTTTATCTTCTATTCCTATTACTTTAAAAAGTCCTACGTATAAGTGGTCTAATTTATGGCCTGATGTGGTTTCAACTAACACCATGTCATTTATTCGAATATCCTGAGTGTTCGATGTCTTGTCGTACCTGTCCTTTTCTTGTTCTTAACCTTTTCTATTAATGCTTTGGCTCGTTCGTATGTCAGTTGTAACCTATATTTAACTACCCTATCGTATGCTTCAATATTGTATAATGGATCTACCATTCCTTTTAAAAGAAAGTTGAGCGGTGTGTGCTGTTTGCCAAATACTCGTTCGAATGGACAGTATCCATGGACTGATGAAGGGATTGTGTTGTATACAAATTCAAAATAAGGTATCCACTCATCCCAGTCTGTTTTGTTGGGTGATAAATACGCTCTCCAGTACTCATTAAGTGGCCTATGGGATCGCTCAACTGTACCTAAGGTTTCGTGGTGGTATGCCGTACAATGCAGTTTTGTTATTTCAAGCATTTTGCACAGTTCGGCCAGCACCTGATTTTTATATTCCGTGCCCATATCCGTAAGCAACGTTTTTATCGGTCCGAATTTCAATATTAAATTCATAAATATTGCTTTTGCTATGGTTTTCGCATTTTTGTCCGGTACTGGGACTGCTATTAGGTATTTGGATAGATCACACAACATGGTTACAGCATATCATTACCTGTATTCGATCTTATAAGTGGTCCTATTATGTCATAACTATGTCGAACGGTTTTGCTGGTGTTGGTGTTATTGCCATAGTCTCTTTATTTTTACGGCGAACTTTGTTTAATTGAGATTGAGGACATTTTTTCACGTATTTCGTTACCTGTCTTGTCATATCCCGCCAATAGTAATTTTTCCTTAATTTGTTTAGTAATCTTGTGATCCTTGGGTGGCCACCAAGCAGTGGATCATCATGATTCAATTTTATAAGTTTTTGTTGATCATTTTCGTTTGTTACTATTTGTATTTCAGGTGTTAGCGCAATTTCTAAATTATTTAATATATCATTCACAATATTTTTAAATTCATTTACTGAATTATTTTCAAATATAATATAATTAAGTGACAGTTGCAACTTTTGAATGTTTTCAGTGTTAGCTTCTCTTTCAAGCTTTGGGAGGAATTGTTCTAGATCAATTTTCCCATTAACAATGAAATCAGACATCACAATTTTTTTAAGACTCTTTTCCCTTTTATTAGTGAACACCTAAGTGTATCGACTATTTGGGTAAACTTTAGGCGAACTAGTTTCCTTACACCATTTACGTTAATAGTTTCGTATGCGCGTTCTGTTTGTTTGTTATTATTCTTTATGTTAGTATTACAAATATTTTCTCTATGACTTTGTAACCGTGTAGTGATTTTTAATATGTTAATGTTCACACCCATTTGTTTTATATCGCTAAAATTCAAGCGTGATAGAGCATCCGCACTGCAGTTTTGTTTTCAAGGTCCAATCTTATCCGTGTGAGCTTTGACGAGGGGTTTTTCATTGAAAACAAGTACACTAGTGGTCTATGGTCTCTTTTTACCAAGAACCTTCTTCCATAAATGTAGGGTCGAAAGTAATTAATAGCCCAATGCACAGTGGGGCAGAATCAATATATTTTGGAAATAACCTAGTCATTTATAAACGGCTTGGCCGATTGATCCAAAATTTGACATGAGCATAGCAGAGTAGTATCTGAACTTAAGTTTTAAAGGTGGGTAGTATACACCTTCCAGGGGTGGCGCTATGTGGTCTCAAAGTTGGGAACCTCGCACCTGGAAATTATTTTACAGCTTGCCATTTCTTCAGTTTTATTCTGATTTTTTTAAATTATACACGGTCTTAAAGGTCTTGTCAATATTGAGGTGAATTTTTTTTTGTTTGATAGGAAATTGCCTCATTTATATTCATATACATAAAAAAATAAATATTACAAAAAATTTTTTAAATTTGTTGCTGATATCTGTTAATTTTGAAAAATTATGGTAAAAACGGGCAAATTTGAGAGAAGGAAAAATTTTAAATATGCAATAAAATTTTTATTAATTAGGCAAATCAAATTAAATGTTCTGTGTATGTGTTGTTGATCAAGTAAAATGAAATGGCAAAAAATCTGCAATATTAAGAAAAAGGAAATTCCACAATTCCCAAAATAAGGACCAAAAATCCCAAAACTCGGATTTTTTACTCTTTTGCCCATAAAGTCTACATACGGACTAGGGCTCATTAAATATTTTCAGAAACAATTTAGGGCATATATAGCTTTATTACTGCAGTCTTCTTTTTTTGATCCCAGCTTTGGCATTTTAGAATATATAGGCTAGTCAAAATTTCGATGTAAAATAGGTCATATTGTGGGACCTCCATCTTCTACAAGGATGATCAATATTATATGAAATTTGTTTAAGCGTACACACATATAGTTATCTTACACAAAAATGTAAAATTTTTATATATTCTTTAAAAAAATTTTTCTATGAAAATAAATAAATAATAATTTTGGATTTTTTTTTCAGTGAAGATAGAATCTTCAAATTTATCAAAAATATTTAAAAATATTTAGAATTTGGCTCGCTAACTACGATACAAAATTTAAAAAAATTTGGTAAAAATTCTACTCAATATTTTGAAAAAACTGGACCAGGGATGCGAAAAATCAAAAATTTTATTTTTTTAAATACTTATAACTCAATCATTTTGAACTAATATCTGCAAATTTAGATACTATTTTGAAGGTATATACAAGACCTTTAAGACCATGTATAATTTTAAAAAATCAGATCAGTAAGTTCCTGTTCAATTACTGATTTGTTAGATTCACCTTTTGTAAAAGCTCTTGAAGCGTAAGCTACAGGAAGCTGGACAGACGCAAGCTAAACAAGCGTTTTTGCTTGCGTCTGTTGTTATACAGAATTGCTTTTCGTAATATGGATATTGTAATATTTGTGGAGATAAAAGGGCATTTCTAAAAAATTTAAATGCTTCTTCACATTCTTGCGACCAAATGAATTGTGCATTTTTCCTTGTTAGTTTTGTGAGATGAATTGAATGTTTTGCAAAGTTTTTTATAAATCTACGGTAATAGTTGCAGAACGCAATAAACCTTCTTACTTCGTCGGGATTTTTGGGTGTTGGGTAGTTTTTTATTATTTCAAATTTGCTATCATCTGGATAAATACCTCTATCAGTGCATTTATAGCCTAAAAAAGTCCCTTGTTGTATAAAAAATGTACATTTATCGGGGCGTAGCTTCAAATTAAATTTTCTGCATATCTCAAAGATATCCCTTAAATTCTTGAGCATATGATTTTCCGAGCATCCCAGGACAACAAGATCGTCCATATATAAAAATGCTTGCGCTGGCCTTAACCCGGCAAAGGCCAACGACATCATCCGTTGGAAGGAATTCGGAGCAATCTTAATTCCGTAAGGGAGTCTTTTCCTATATGAACCGGTGTTGGTCGAGAAAGAAATGATATCTCGAGATTCTTGTTCATGAAAAATATTTGGCTCTTCCCAGCTGATCTAGAATATCATCAATTCTGGGGAGAGGAAATTTATCAGCCACCAATTTTTTGTTAATTTGTCTATAGTCAACAACTAGTCTCCACCTTTTTCCGCCGCTGTTTGGGAGTGACTTCTTGGGTACCAGTAATATAGGACTATTAAATTCGGATATTGAAGGTTCTACTATATCATCGTTAATAAGCTTTTCCACCTGTTTATTTATTTCTGACTTTTGTGATTCGGGGATTCTGTAATTTTTTATGTATACCGGTGTATTTTCTTTTAGTTTAAGTTTTTGCTTATAAAAGTTGTTTGACGAAATTGGTTTGGATTCCAGACAGAAAACGTCTGTGTATACCGAACATAGATTTTTTAGTTTCTCGTGTGCGAATGTGGGAAAATTAACTTCTAGTTTCCCTAAAACCCTCTTATTCCTTGCTTTGATATTCTCATCTAAAGTTTCCTGTTCTTGAGCTATGTGATAATTATACAAACTTTCAGTTATTATGCTTGTATTTAGGATCTATCTGTCGTGGTAATAATACGAGCATACGGTGATAAACTGGAGGTTAGGGTATTAGCTATAAATATCCCAGGAGCGATCTCTTGGTTTGGAATATATACATATTCATATTTTGTTTCAATGCATACTTTTCTAATAACCTCACTTCTTGCTAGTATTGATAAATGGTTTTGTGATGTTGGTTGATTTTTTAATTGTATCACTATTTCATTTGAACCGTTATGCGGCCTGAGGATTAGTAGTGGTTTATTATCTTCAAAATCAAGGACGCAATTAGATTTTGTAAGAAAATCAAGTCCTATAATACCATCAGTGGGTATTGGGAAAGTTTCCTCGACGATAAGGAAATCATGTTTTACGGAATTATTTCCTTTAATTAAACTTCCTGTTATTTTCCCTATCGTATATACCGGGCTGTTACCTCTATCTGTCAGCTTACATTTGTATCCAAGATTAAGTATTTTTAATGGAGCAATAGGTGGATAAGTTTAGGTTTAGCTGATAGATTTCAGCTTCATTATTAACTGCTTGGCAAATGTTATCATTATTCTTGATGTTTAATTCTCCCCAGATGGGCGATGCTGGGTCGGTTATTGTTGCCATTGTTATTGTGGTAACGGTAGGTATTATTACGATTATTGGTGTAACCATTGCTGTTATAGTTATTATTGTAAGTCCGGTAGTTATTTTGATTTCTGTTATTGCGATATCGGTTGCCCCTGTACCGGCCCTGGAATCTTCCACGATAACCATGAGATTGTTGCAATGAGAGATATAATAAGTTTGCTGAAGTTTGTTCCGTCTGCGTATTTAGTAGTTTAGTGACTACTTGTTCTACATTCGTAAACGAACCCGCCTCGACGATAAGTTTGGTTCTGTCCGAACTAACGTTTTTTACCTCGGATTTGACAGCCGCTTATACCACGTACTTGGTTGCTGTTTCTTCTGATAATCCGACAGCTAGGTAAGCTGCGTTTAAAGATTTGCATAAGTTTTCTATTTCTTGTGCTTTTTCCGACTGGCGTGTAGCCATTAATTTTGAGATAATTATGTCGGGTGATTTACATTTTATATCTGTTTTAAGCTTGTTAATTATCTCAGTAATAGTGTTTAATCCATTTATTCGTTTTCGAGTATTACCACTAATTTTAGTGTGTATGAGTTTTACTGCTAACTGTTAGTGAGATTCTTTTATGCTGTCTAACAAAGCTAGTACGTCAAGAAATTTTTGAAAATTTTCGAATCTTCTATCGAATTCTGACAATATTTTTGGCGTTAAATCAATGAATTTTGTTATGTCCATTTTGGATTTCTTTTTATCTTTTATCAACTCGCCTGCTTTTATTTCTAGTTCTTGCTGATCGCTATCGTCAGTTTCTGTTAACAGTTTGTTTACTTCCCTACTCAAACTCAATGGTACTTTGTTGGCTTGTATAAATATTGTAATGTCTATAAAGTGTGGCCCTAATGGTGTTAAATGATTCAATTAAAATATTAATATGTTTGTTCAATGTCTCCTCTTTTATTGTTATTTTCTGACTTACACATTTAAGTGATTTGTTAAATTCGTCTTCTAACGGCTTTATACTATTTATTATTTCGTCCCATTGCATACACGTATCCTAATCTTAAAAATTTTGGTTTTATTATATTTGCCGTCTCTTAAAAACCGCATACGTGCGTGATTACCATTATTATTTCAAAAAATTAAGATTTATTATTTTCGTTTTCTTTTTGTACCTGTGGTTTATTATTTGTCATAATGTATTCTGTCAGTTGTTTGTTCGTATCTTCGTCTTCTTGGTTTTCCCCTATTTCATATCCCGCAAAAATAAGAGGGATTGCCTTCAAAATATTTGTCCACCAAGCCATTTAAAAAAATTATTCAAGATAAAAGGAAATTTAAATTTAACAAATTAATCAAATTTATCATAAAATTTTTAATTTTATAAAAATAATTTTGAAATTTACAAATTGTAATATTGACTAGTAGGATCTAAATCGAAAGCCATTTTGTAAATTTATATAATAAAAAATATTTTAAGAGAAGATTAAATTAAAAATAAATAAAAATATTTTAAAACTTTTTGTTGATTTTCTGCTGTTGCTGCTTTTGTTGGTGTTGATTTCCCGGTTTTCTTCACAATTTGCTGATTTTTAGGGTTCCGTACACAAAGTGTAAAAACGAAACCCTATTGTTTTCGCTACAATGTCTGTCCGTCTGTCAGCGCCTTTTATCTCTGGAACCATAATAGGTAGACGCTTTTTATCACAGAAGGTGTATAGCGGTGGCCGCTATAACAACAAAAATTAAAACTTATAGGGTGTTCCGATAGAGAGGTGTTATTCACGAATATGTGTTTATTTCTTGAACTGTAGGAGGCATACACTAAAAACTTACAAACTGTAATAAAAACGTAGTTCGCCTTATATACAAGTCTAAAAAATAAACCTAAAAATTAAAGGGTGTTCCGATAGTGGTGTTATTTTGATTTATAAGGCCTAAGTTTTGAATCATAATAGGTAGAATCTTGAAATTTTTACAGAAGGTGTATAATTTTAACCGCTATAGCAACAAATAATAAAATTTATAGGGTGTTCCGATAGAGAGGTGTTATTCACAAATATGTGTTTATTTCTTGAGTTGTAGGAGGCATACACTAAAAATATGTAAGCAGTAATAAAAACTTAGTTCGGTATATAAACAAGTATAAAAAAGTAAACCTAAAAATTAAAGGGTGTTCCGATAGTAGTGTGATTTGCATGTATAAGGCCTAATTTTTGAACCGTAATATGTAGGCGCTTGAAATTTTCACAGAAAGTATATAACTGTGACCGCTATACTAGCAAATACTAAAACTTATAGGGTGGTCCGATAGAGAGGTGTTATTCACGAATATGTGCTTATTTCTTGAACTGTAGGAGGAATTCACTAAAAATATGCAAGCACTAAATTAAAATTAGTTCGCTATATAAACAAGTCTGAAAAAAATAAACCTAAAAATTAAAGGGTGTTCCGATAGTGGAGTGATTTGCATGTATAAGGCCTAAGTTTTGAACCATAATAGGTAGACTCTTGAAAATTTTACCAAAGGTGTATAACTATGGCCGGTATAGCAACAAATATTAAAACTTATAGGGCGTTCCGATAGAGAGGTGTTATTTGCGAATATGTGTTTATTTCTTGAACTGTAGGAGGCATACACTAAAAATTTACAATCAGTAATTAAAACTTAGTTCGCTATATAAACAAGTCTAAAAAAATAAACCTAAAAATTAAAGGGTGTTCCGATAATGGTGTGCTTTGTATGTGTAAAGCCTAAGTTTTGAACCATAACAGGTAGACTCTTAAAAATTTTACCAAAAGTGTATTACTGCGGCCACAATAGCAAAAAATACTAAAACGTAGGGTGTTCCAAAAGTGACGTGTTATTTACGTATGTCTTTTTTTTTGAGCTGTAAGAGCAAACCACTTACAATTTGCAGACTGTAATTAAAACTATGTTTGTTTTATAAACAAGTATACATAATTGAACTTAAATATTAAAGGGTGATCCAATAGTGACGTGATTTGCATGTATATATCCTAAGTTTTGAATGAATAGGTGGAATCTTGAAATTTTTACAGGAGGTGTATAACTATGTCCACTATAACAAATAATAAAAATTAAAGGGTTTTCGCCAGTGACGTGATTTGCATGTATAAAGCCTTATTTCTTGAACCGTAACAGGTAGAATCTTGAAATTTTGTACAGAAGATGTGTTGCCACGGCCAATATGACAATTACTAAAAATTAAAGGGTGTTCCGATAGTGACATGTTTTTCACTTATAGTGACTTATTTTTTAATCGCAATAAGTAGACTCTTAATATATTTATATAAAGGAAGTTGCCATGGCCACTATAATGAATAATAAAATTAAAGGGTGTTCCGACAGTGACAAGATTTTATAAACCTTCATAGATACCCTCTTGAAATGTTTACAGTAGATGTGTTACTTCGGCCGCTATAACAAATATTTAAAATTGAAGTGTGTCCATTAGTAACGTGTTTTTCACGAATATTACCTTATTTTTTTAACCGCAATAGGTAGGCTCCTAATATTTTAATAGAAAGTGTATTACCATGGCCGCTATAAAATCAATTACATATTAAAATTTAAAGGGTGTTCTAATTATGATGCAATTTTCGCGAATATTGCTTTAATTTTAAAATTTAAGGGTGTCCCATAAGACATAAAGAAATAAACAACTGGAATTTTTAAATTATACTGAATATAGTACGGAACCCTACGTGTGAGTGTAACTCGCACTTGACTAATTTATTGAAAACTGCTCTCTGTTTTGACTGCTGTTTTTTTCTTCTGTTTTTTTTTTACGGATTGTTGAGTAGATTTTGTAGTTACTATTGTGTATGGTGTTGTAATTAACGGTTTCGAATTCTTTTATACAAATTTTATTTGACGTTTACAATAATTTTGTTATTTCTTATTGTATGAATTTTGTTGTTTGATTTTTTTTACGGTTTCTTATTTTTGTTTCAAAAAATATTTATATGTTTTGGATTAAGTGTGCGTATATTTTAATCGTTTTTATTTTAGATTTTGCTAGGTTAGTTTTGCTAAGTCACTGTAACAAGCTTTGTCTTTAATGTAATTTAAATACTTTAATGATTCTATTTTAAAACAGCCATTTTTGTTAGTATTGAAACTTTTCTGTTTAATATTTTTTTGTTAAGTTTTTATTATTATAGTTTTTGTATATTTTCACTACTTTTTATTTAAGATAACTTCACTTTGATTTGTTTGTAAAGCTTTATAAAATTTTTCACTTTGACCTTTTTGGCCTTCAAATGACTCTTCAAAAATCTGTCCTGTCACGGTCGCCATGTAGAACGTAAAATTAAAAGACAAGTTAGTTATCCAGAGGTTACATTTAGACTGCTTTATTTTTAAAATCAACATACTTATATTTAAATTTTGAATTGTAGCAAAGTGCTGACAATAGTATTGTAGTCAAATTACTTTAGGTTTAAAAAGCTATTTATATGTATATGAAATTGGAATATGATAAAAAGTGAAGATATACTCCAGACATAAACTGATACCTAAAGAATGTATAACATACTTAAGGTACAGTGAAGCCTGTATAAGTAATTCCATTGTTTTACTACAAATTCTTCCTCCATAATCAAGCCGTCTTGCACTAATCAGGCACCCAACTTTTAATATGTTAAACGTATTGTTTCTTTTAAACTTAATAAATGGTAGTATTTTTTCTGATTTCCTGCTCGACAATATATCTATTATTGTTCCAGATTGTCCGTCCCGACATTTTGAGTTCCTATCATTTAAATACTTGCGATCAAATTACGCAAATGCTACCTGTTAAAGAGGATGTGACGTCAATTTAATAAATTTTTGTCAAATTTGGATTTTTCTTTAAATGAAAAAATAGAACAAAACACGTAGAACCTCAGATTGGGATAATTACAATTTGTTTTTCAATAAGTTTAAGGGGGTTTTCAATAGGCCTGTTCGATATCTTACTGCTAGGCAATGGAGTTGTCGAGATTAGCAATACTATTGCGTTTTTGGATATATTCTGAAGAAGGACGGCTCTTAGACGGAATCAAGCTCAAACATCCTTTCTTTTCTTATGGCGAAGCACATTCCCGAATGCAGTGAAGTAGTTAATGTAAAACCGTTGGGAAATAGGGATTACTATAGTACTAGTAAAAAATGAAGCATTTGATGACATATTTATATTAATGTAGGGGGAATATCGAAGTAGATCACTTCCATAATGGGTCCCTTTACGACTTGATTTGATGACATAGTAACAGTGAATAAGTTCGAGTGGGCAGTAAATATATTCAGACGATATCATTCACCCGGTACGGACGGTATTGTTCAGAATATAACCACTTTTGTCCTTTTACTTTTGGTAGACATTTGAAGAATTTGTCTTCTTAGGAGGTTTGTACCAAAAGGGAGAGAGATTCGCGCAGTATTTATACCCAAGACCGACAGAGTAAGTCACTCGCTTATCTCTAATTTTAATGATTTATCTGTCTGTATATTTGAATACCATTGACTTGCACCTTATCACAGATCCTCAACATGCTTAAGGGGAGAGAGTGGTACATGAAAGAGTTGAGGGAGTCTTTAAAATAGGCAATTAGGACCTGGGGATTTCGATTAAAGTTGTAAAATAGATTTAAATATTGGTTGAGAGACCAGTACTGCTTTGTATGTTGGAAGACTGTGAGTACTAGGAGACTTACTAAAAAATGCGTTACCCATTAAGGAGAAATGGCAGCGAGAAGACTAAGCGAGTCAGGTTTAGTGACGTTAGGTTTAACAACAATGGTATAACGGCAATGCTCTATAAAATATGAAATTTTCGAGCAATTTTACCTTTAAATTTTTTAGCACTCCATTTTCGATATCCCTATTCAATGTGATATAGTTGAAATAGAGTAGTAATCAGGCTCCCGAGGTATACGGATATTTACTTTCAAATAAATAATATAACTTTCAAAAGAGTAAACATAAAAACTGATTTTTTGTCCGCATGTAATTCACAAGTTTTTATCTAGCTGTGCCCGCCATGTCTTGGGCGTCCTGAAAATATTTTGTTCGATTTTGCTTTGAAAGTAATCCACACCAAATATTAAGATTCTTACTTGTATAGTGTTTGAGGTACCCATTTCTGGATAAAATTCTTAAATTTATATAAAGTTCTAATATTATTGTAGAGTTCTGTAAATAGTGTTTAAAATATTCTGCTTTTGAAAATAAAAGGTTCTCAAGTTTGCAGTATCCTTTATCTGAATGCAGATACTAATTTTATTAAAACTCCTTCAGTAGTTTTTACGTGATGCGATCACAGCTAGAAAAAAATTCTAAAAATTGCTGTTTTGTATTCCATTTCGATTACTAACTGCATCAGCAACAAAATTTTCAAAAAATATAGATGTAATTATGCATAGATGTAATTTATGAGTTTGTTTGTCGGAAAGCTATTGCTGCCTACACCATCAGCGATGCCAATTTGGCTCTTTTCGTGCTATTTTTAGATATGAAGTTTGACTTTTGTTAAGACATGTTGATGAATAATATAGACGGGGATTATGAACAGCACGTCCTGCACTTTATGCTTTGTTCAATCAATTTTCCCTTTTTACCCTTTATTCTTTCATCTTTGAGTCAATCACAAAACATTTTAATTTATATAAATTATAAGATGTAATATATAGCTTCTGTTCAAGTTATGATTTACCTATCGACAAGCGTTTGGAAAAATAAATTCATATAAAACATTAAGTCAAAATATTATAAAAAACAAATGAATGGCCAGAAGCAAGACGAATTTATATCAGGTGGTGTTGAAAACACTGCTGAAATTTGTTTATTTAGAAACAAAAGTTAAAACAAAACACAAAATTAAAATTTTCAAAAAAATAAACAAAAGACCACCAATATTAAAATTTTTGTTTTCTCTTATGAATATATACAACACAATTACAACACACAAACTTAAAATCCAATTTAATAATTGAAATCTGCGACGCACAGTGGGGTTTCTTCATACATTTCTTGGCAAAAAATATAAGGAGAGCTTATAGAACATTAACATTTGGTACATATGCATCTATCAACTTAGTTAAGAAAATTTTAAAGTTTTATCAAAATTGACCACGCCCATTGCCCCCCGCCCATATAACACGAAAATATTTTTACGCCCCAAAGTTTTGTTTCTTAACCGATCATAGCGAAACTTGGCAACTCTGCAACGCCTAACCCCTACCGCACATGTAATTGGAAAATATATTTTCTCCCAAAATTTTTATTTCTTCATCAAAAGCCATTAAACTTACCACAAATTATCAGTGTTATAAAACTGAAATATATACCAAGTTTCAATAAAATCTGTCACGCCCATCGCCCCCTAATGTTCTCCAGAACATCAAAATGAATAACTATCAAATTGAATACCAAAAATATAGACTTTTATTCAACTTCTATCATTTCTTTAACGACATCATCAACTTCCAAAACATGTTTATGGGGTTGACGTATTATGCTGGTAACATAAGAATCTGACGATATAAGAAGGCGATGGAAAATATCTGTGTTTGTTGACATCCTGTTGCACTTTCTAGCGAACATTAGCCTATACTTTCTATAGTCTTTATTTCGAGCTTCTTCAGTTCTTCTGAAAGCAGGCCTATTGGAAGTTAAGCCGCATCCATAATGTCTTCCATGAATAAGTACTTTGTGAACCGTAGCCGGCATGTAAAACCACCTATTGTAAAACTGCCCCGAATAAAAGATTAACAGAAAAGCTCACTCTTAATATATTGCTAGTCCTTCTAATAACTAACATGCTGCGTACTTCTTAGCCACGAGTAATTTTTCACGATTTCCTCAAAACTCTTCTTGTCTTTTGTGTAAATTTCCCAAAAACCGCCTTTAAATTGCGACTTTAACCTCTTTGATTTCTTCTCTTGTTAAAAGCACATTTTTTTATTTTATGTAATCGCTTAGAAGATCAATATAATTAAGGTAACGAATAAGCTAGATCGAAATAAGTAACATCAAAAGTATACATTTTATAAATTTTTTTAATATAAAGTTGCGATTTAACTTCTTTCATAATTTTATACGTCTTAAATAGATTTAAAACTTCTTATTTTGATGTTTATTATGCCATTCATCGTGGGTGATAAGGGTATTATAAGTTTAGCATTCCGTTTGTAGTGATGAAATAGTTACTGACATATGGTGAAGGGTACGTAGGATTCGACATAGCCGAATGTTCCACTTCGACCTGTAATTTTCTTTCCTTTTCTCTTCTTGGTCATTTCCTTTAAATACCTGGTAAATAATCGTTAAGAAATTGATAATAATTTATGGTGAAGGGCATTTAAGATTCGGCGTCCTATTTGTAAATTTTGGTTTTCTTATTCATCACTTCTGTCAAATATCTGCTAAATAACATTTATCAAATTTTTGCTATTATTCATAAAATGAAAATAATTAAGCTTAAAAGTGTGCACTACTTTTTAGGTATGAAGTTTCTTTGAAATAGTGAAATTTCATGTGACTTTTTTTATAAAATTTATAACTTTGTTCAACAGTATGGAATATTATGGGAATTTTATTTATTAAATCGAAAGAATACACTCCGACCTTTTATTTGATTGCAACCAGGACACAAAGGTAGATAAAGCGAAACTTTTTTTTTCTCCAAGAAAAACGTAAAACCCTGCATTTTTAAGTGCCATCATGAACACCTGAATATCTTGCAAACTATTACCGTTTTTCAATATATTTTTTATTCAATTTATGTGGAAGTACTATATTTTCAAAATATACTTACAGTAAATATATATCGCAAAAAGAAATTATGTAACCGAACCATTGAAATTCATGAAAATCTGAGGCAGTTTCTGCAGAGTTTCATTTAGGTGACTTTGCCGCGTTATTTTGGAAAAATAAATTAAAAAAGTAAAAAACTAATGATGCATCATTATTTTTGATATTTTATACTCGAAATATGTGTTTTTTGCCAGCAAAATCCTACTGTGCGACGATGGAACCAATTTCTTTTAATAATTTTTATTTTTTTGCCTTCGTTCGAAATTTTTTAATTTTACTGCTAAGAAATTTTTTTTTTCATTTTTTTGTTTTGTTAAAAATAAACAAAATATATAAGGTTTGTTCAATAATTGGATTTGTTGCTACAATATGTTATTGTTTACTGGCCTTGAAACCGGCAGCTAAGAGAAATAGAAGATCAATTTGACCTTTCCTTAGAAACTGTGTGAAATATAATTCACATAGTTTTCTTAAATATCAGATTCTTTAGCCCTTATACTTTGAGATGAATAGAAAAATTAATTCCGGAAAATATTTAGAAAAAAGTAATTTAGTATAATATTTATATAAAAAACTGGGTTCATCGATTGAACTAATGCGGCCATAAATCCTCAAAAAAGGTTTACATGGAAAAGTAAAACAAATACACAAAACGATTTGTTTTTCAGATTCATGCGTTAGATTAAAAACCGCCCAGTAACATTTTTTTACTATTGAGAAAAGTTTAGTAAATTTTTTTGTATTCTCGTTCGAAGGTTCTGCTGGCAAAGTAAGCGAACACAGCTATTTTATTACATTTTGGTTTAATATAAATTAAGGCGAATTAATTTAGTTTGACAAACCCAGCAACAAAACAAAAACAAAATACATGTTGTTTTTTATTGTTGTACTTGTTGTCGCTTCGCTTTCACCTGATAAATGGATTCGCCTTGGCCAGAAGAAAAAAATAACTTTTTGACTCTATTTGAAAATTTCTGTTTATTTTAAATCCTCTAGATTCAGCCCTGTTCTGTAAATGGAGCTATTTAGTACATATGACGTTAAGTTTGAATAACCAGTGTTACAATTTTTTTTTTTTTTTAAATTTAATTTGCTTTCGAAATAAAAAAGTTATATGTTTTTATTTCGGTCATTGGTCAGGTAATTTTATATTTGTTTTTTTATGTATGCTACCCTTTAAAGATTCAGTCGTAGCCTATTAACTTACGTGTGGAATGATGCCAAATTGTTTATATTGGATCATAAAAGACTGAATCACAAAAATTTGTTATATTTTTAGTTGTTTTTATTACAAGTTAGCAGAAACAGGAAAAAACGAGAAACGTTATTTCAATTTAAGTTGAATAAAATACTATATACAAAACAAAAAAAATATATACATATCTATAGATTGATAATTTTCATATTTGGTTTAAAAAAAATTTAAGACTGAATGGGCCGATATCGAATAAAAAATGCTCTAATAAAAAAGAAAACATATGAATTTATTTTTTCCATAAAATCTTTTATTTATATACACACGTATGTTATTTTTTTTTGTTTTTTTTTTTTTTTTTTTTTAAAGTGCAGATGGTAAATTTAAATGCTAGTGTGTTATCTTTTATTCCAGCATTTTAATCTTTTTTAATCTTGTCAATGATCGCAATGAAAAAAAAACACTTTTTTTGTGATCAGCATCCCCTAGAAAATCCAAAAAATGCAATACAAAGTTTAACAATTTTCAATGTGAAGCAGTGTATATAATTCAAAAGTCAATAGCATAAGAAACACCTGCTAATTTAAGAAAATATTAAATAAATAAATATTTAGTGAAACAAATGAAAATTCTACTCGATTTTTTTGGACAATTAAAAGTAAATGGAAATGAAGTAATAACGGATTTCGATTTACAGAACACTAAGAAAAGTGAATTCTTATCGTTATTATAGAAAAAGTGCGGATTTGGTTTACAGACCAGAGGTGATTATTATTTAAAAATGTACCTATGAAAATATTAGTATATTTTTTTAAAACCTAAGTGAAGTTTTTGTAAATGTAAAACTGTACTTTTAAAGTATAAATTATAAAAATACAAAAGACAGAAATAATAAAAAATAGCGCCTTTGGTCTTTGAAAAGTTGGCATCCCTGTACACCATTGTGTGTGTAGTCCAGCAAGTAACTGGCTGGATTGAAAGAGTGTGCAAGGTTCCTTCCACAACAACTGAGATTGTAAAACATTTGACCAGTCAAAAACTGAAAAATATGAGGGGAAATTTTGGTTGATTCCCGGATTCTTTCCAATGTAAAAGGTGTTAGTCTACAATGTACGTGTCAGTGTTGGGATCTGATAATGTGTAAATTACGATTTCTCACCAGAAAGAATGGGATAATATATCAGTTGAATACAGTCAGAAACTGATGCGGTGAGGCAAAAACTTTCAAAAGCTGTAGTTCAGCAAAACGCTCTTTCGACTTAGAGATAACTTATACATAAAAGGGTTATCAATAATAAAAATCCTGAATATAAATCAAAAATGTTGGAATATAGTTAGTTCTTGACAGGGTTAAAGAACTAAATAATTCTTGTAAAAAAAATCGACTTCAAAACATATATAAGGGCACCAATTCTAAACTAAATATGTAAGAAATAATCTGTAAGAATTAGATTTAAACCAAATAACAGATGCGCCAAAATTAGAGGGAAAAAAGTAAGTAAAAGTAAGTGAATATCAATCCTCTCCCTATTACTGTTCAAAAGTTAAGCTATTTTCACCAGCATCCTTCTTTTATGGGGACACCATTCAATTCTTTGTCTATAACGGTTTTAAAGCTAAGGTCACATAGATCAAATAACATCATCTATTGGGACACCCTTTAATTTACAATTTTAAATTAAAGACCTGTTGTTATAGAGGACTTGGCCAAAAAGATTCTTTGTAAATTTCAATTATCTGTCTATAACGGTTCAAAAGTTTGGTCATATATATCAAATTACATGAACTATTGGGACACCCTTTACATTATAATTCCAAATATTTATACTTGTTATTATACCAAAGAAAGTAGTGGACATTGTGCCTAATTTTCAAGTCTTTGTGTTTAACGGTTCAAAATATAGGGAAATATAAAGCAAATTACATAATTTATGGAGACACTCTTTAATTTCTAAATTCAAATTGAATACTTGCTATAGTGGACTTTGCAATACAGGTGCCTTGTAAATTTCAGCTGTCTATCTATAACAGTTCAAAAGTTTGGCCACATAGATACATAGAATTACATTAACTATTGGGACACCCTTTTATTTCCAAATTCAAATTTTATACTTTTTGTTATAGCGGACTTAGCAATATAGGTTCTTTGTAAATTTAAGCGGTCTGTGTACAATTGTTCAAAAGTATGGCCATATACATCAAATTAAATGAACTTTTGGAGCACCCTTTAATTAAAAATTTCGAATATTTATACATTTTATTATAACGGTCATAGTAATCGACATTCTGTCAAATTTTCAAGGTTTTGTTTATAACGGTTCAAAAGATAGGCCCATATAGGTCAAATTACGTCACTTATGGAAACACCCTTTAAATTTTAAATTAATTTTTTTTATTAATTTCTGCTGTTGGGAGCTATAGCGACACGCAATTTTTTAAAATTTTAATTTGGTGCCCTTTACGGTTCTCAATATACGTAAAAAACATGTATGTTGTATGGGGACACCCTTTAATTTTTAATATAATGAACTGTTTTTAAAACGGGACTAAACTGAAAGCACAACCTTTCAAATAAAGAAAAAATTTTTAAATCGGTTCAGAAATGGCCGAGTTCTGCGGTTACATACATAAAAAAAGGAACATTCAGACGAATTGATAACCTCCTGCTTTTTTGAAGTCGGTTAAAAAATTAGCGATGTTTACTATTGTAAGAAAAAAATTGTCTATTAAATAAAAAAAAAAAATATTTAATAAATTTTACATGAAATTGTACCAAAAAAGCATGAAGTGTCAGTGCGCCACTGATGTATCGATTGTACCAAATTTGGCACAATTGTACCACAAATCCCAACGCAGGTACGAGTATAGAGGAAAGTAAATGGATAAAAACAAAAAAAGTATTAAAAAGAAGTATTATAACAACACGAACAATGACAATTATTATTATTTTAATCTTTAAAAATTTGTGTCTATTAAAATTTTTTTTTATAACTCACTGTTGTAAAAACGGTTGCAGCAGTAGACCATGACAGGCAAGGTACCAATACCAAGGGTTTAGGCCAATTAGTGGCAGCTAAAGATGCCATCTAAAAAAAGATATTTTTCGTAAGATATTTATGTACAAGACATTTCTTCAAAGATAAATATGTAGTATGTATGTATAAATGTATGAACCCTGTAGGACTTTTATGAGTTAAATCGGAAAAAAATATCTTTAAGCTAACTTAATTTACATAACTCATAAGCTAGTTTAGAAATGATGCAGAGCTGAGCTATACTAATTAACTATTAAAATTTTGACTTTCTCTTGGTTTTGAATCAATAATTTTTAATTCATAGTTTTTTTGGTTTTCGAAAGTTTTATATACATATATGTGGCTTATTAACTTAAAGCCAATATGAAGAATGAAATGGTTAATTAACTTCATTCCAAAAATCTGTTACTAAAGCAACACCTTATTTCAATATTCTTATTGTTTTAGTTGGTTTGATGAATCAGTAAATTTTATCGTTTTTTTCCTCGTCAACAGTTTTCAAAAAATGTACGTTGTATATAGAACACTAAATGATACTTTGTTGTTCTTCTTTTGTAGACAGATGACGATGAATGAAATTTATTTTACATATACGAATTTTTCTCTTGTGCAGTTTTTTGTTAGTTTTGGAGTGTTTTATGAAGAATAATGAAATATCTCTACAGTGGTGGCAGGATACCTAAGTCTACCACTCTACCACTGCAAATTCGTCCTGCTGGGAAATATTTTATTAGTTTTAATAAACTCTTTTACTGGCTACATGTGTAATGACGTGAATTTTGTGTATAGCGGAAGAGATATGCTGGTATTTCTTTCTAATATATTTTAGCGCGGAAAATTTTGAGTTATATTGAAAAACTTTAAATTCTATTGGATTTGACAATATTCTGGTTACCCATTTTGTGTTTTTATTTCAATATTTTTGGGAAAATATTTCACCCCATCACTTTTTGGTCCAGTTGATCCCCAAACTCCAGTTCCTTAAAAATATTTTCTATTTGCGGAAAAATTCCCGAAGGAAGGCACGAACTCTACTGTATTTCATCAATACCACTTTATTATTAAAAAAAAAAACATCCCTATTATACCAGAAACAAAGGTAATTCATTTGTTTTTAAATCAACAAGTGATTACTAAAAAGTGTAAAATATAAAACCTAAAAATAGTAAAAAGCTCTTTTTATACATAAATACTTAAAAAGTAACTAACACTCGGTATTTTTAACATAATTTGTGCCTAATGTTAACTGAACTCTGTTTCTTTTTTTCTAAAAATTTAATAAAGCTTTTAAAAACACAAATCCAGTGCTTCTTAGTCCGGTTCCAAACCTGCAATTTTTGTTTCTGCAACACATGTATTTTTTGTTGGCATCTTTCCATAAGAATTACAAGGGAGTAGATAGGAAATGAGAAGGGAAGAAGTGTTTCAGGGTTGGAAAACGTAGTACCATATTTTTGGTAAATGGTGGTGAGTTATATTACAGGGTTGTATTAAAAAGTAGTAGAAAAAAGTGGTATTTCTTGTTAAACAACTGTTTACCGTTTGGTTTTGATTCTTGCTAAGCAATCATATGGCAACTTGTGGTGTTGGTTGGACTCACCATTTGAAATTTGTGATGCCATTTGTCGTCACTTAAAGAATTCTTTACAGTTACTCACCATCCTGTGGTGATTCTTGCTAAACGATCGTATAACAATATTTACCGGAGTGTGTTGGTCTTCCGAAAAAACCGTTTAGCAAGACTCACCATCGTCACTTAAACAAATGTTTATCGTATGAATTTATTCACCATAGCGGTATTGATTTTTGCTAAACGATTGTTTTACTTACTCACCGTGGGTCATGATTCTCGCTAAGCTACTGTTTAGCAAGACTCAAAATTTGAAGCTTTTGATGCCATATGTCTTCCATACGATCTTGGCTGGAGTAAATATTAGTGAAAATTTGCGGTCCAAGTATTGTATATATGAAAGAGCATAGATTTATGCTGATTAATCAAAACTTTTTTAAATTTGTTCTTCTCCCCCAATAAAACTGAAATTTAGTCACTCTAAACATTTTAACATGAAGCCAAACTAGGTTAGATTGCAGAAAATTTCATAATTCAAAAAGATTTCAAGGAATTACTATTTACATATGTATGTATGTACCTACATGAGAAGTGTATGAATAACAATCTGAATTGATAATAAATAAAAATAGTACCACATCGGCAAATTCTCATACTATTATGTTTATTTCAAATTTAAAAGTAGGCTCCTCGTGTGTATTTGATTGCATAGATTTATGCTGATGAATCAATAATTTTTAGGGTTCCGTACACAAAGTGTAAAAACGAAACCCTATTGTTTTCGCTACAATGTCTGTCTGTCTGTCAGCGCCTTTTATCTCTGGAACCGTAATAGGTAGATTCTTAAAATTTTCACAGATGATGTATAGTTGTTGCCGCTATAGCAACAAATACTAAAACTTATAGGGTGTTCCAATAGAGAGGTGTTATTTACGAAAATGTGTTTATTTCTTGAACTGTAGGAGGGATACACTTGAAATTTACAAAAAGTTATTAAAACTTATTTCACTATATAAACAAGTATAAAAAATAAAAATGAAAATTAAAGGGTTTCCGATAGTGGTGTGAAATGCATGTATAAGGCATAAGTTTTGAACCATAATAGGTAGACTCTTGAAATTTTCACAGAAGGTTTATAGCGATGGCCGCTATAACAACAAAATTTAAAACTTATAGGGTGTTCCGATAGAGGTGTTATTCACGAATATGTATTTAATTCTTGAACTGTAGGAGGCATACACTAAAAATTTACAAACTGTAATAAAAACGTAGTTCGCCTTATATACAAGTCTAAAAAATAAACCAAAAATTAAAGGGTGTTCCGATAGTGGTGTTATTTTGATTTATAAGGCCTAAGTTTTGAATCATAATAGGTAGAATCTTGAAATTTTTACAGAAGGTGTATAATTTTGGCCGCTATAGCAACAAATAATAAAATTTATAGGGTGTTCCGATAGAGAGGTGTTATTCACGAATATGTGCTTATTTCTTGAACTGTAGGAGGAGTTCACTAAAAATATGCAAGCACTAAATTAAAATTAGTTCGCTATATAAACAAGTCTGAAAAAAATAAACCTAAAAATTAAAGGGTGTTCCGATAGTGGAGTGATTTGCATGTATAAGGCCTAAGTTAGACTCTTGAAAATTTTACCAAAGGTATATAACTATGGCCGCTATAGCAAAAAATATTAAAACTTATAGGGTGTTCCGATAGAGAGGTGTTATTTACGAATATGTATTTATTTCTTACAAACAGTAATTAAAACTTAGTTTGCTTTATAAACAAGTCTAAAAAAATAAAACTAAAAATTAAAGGGTGTTCCGATAGTGGTGTGCTTTGTATGTGTAAGGCCTAAGTTTTGAACCATAATAGGTAGACTCTTGAAAATTTTACCAAAAGTGTATTACTGCGGCCACAATAGCAAAAAATACTAAAACGTAGGGTGTTCCAAAAGTGACGTGTTATTTACGTTTATGTCTTTTTTTTTGAGCTGTAAGAGCAAACCACTTACAATTTGCAGACTGTAATTAAAACTTAGTTTGTTTTATAAACAAGTATACAAAATTGAACTTGAATATTAAAGGGTGTTCTAATAGTGACGTGATTTGCATGTATATATCCTAAGTTTTGAATGTATAGGTGGAATCTTGAAATTTTTACAGGAGGTGTATAACTATGTCCACTATAACAAATAATAAAAATTAATTATTTTTTAATCGCAATTTAAGGGTGTCCCATAAGACATAAAGAAATAAACAACTGGAATTTTTAAATTATACTGAACATAGTACGGAACCCTACGTGTGTGAGTCTAACTCGCACTTGACTAATTTATTTAATTTGCCCTCCATCAGTCCGAAGTTAGAAAATTCACGTATTCTATTTATTTAAAATTTAAAAAGAAGATGTGGTTCATGAAAATAGTGGTTACAATGCAATTAATGTATGAACAAGTTTGTTTTCCCTTAGAAAAATGAAGTGATTCCAGTTGGAATTTTTGTAGATTAATTGAGTTGGATGATAGGTTTTATATGTATTTGTATACTAGTAGTAGTTTTAAAGATCGTATTGTTAAAACTAGTTCTTAAAAATTAAGACATTATAATAATTTTTCATTTTTAAATATGTATACACTTTTCATTTACTTTAAGATTTTATTATATTAATTAATTATTTGTATAATGTTTTGCTTGCGTAGGTGATACATCGTACACATATTGGGACCCTCACTACACCCCTCATAGTCAGCTGGAAAAATGCCCTGAATATTTAATCTCTCATCCTCCACTACTCCATGCACAGAAAATTTATTCAAACAAATGGATGTTTGATATTTTTCGTTTTTTAAAAAACTTTTTTGTTTGGATCTAATAATATTTTTGTCTGATTTTTAATTTTCTGCTAGCAGTGTTGCCGTAATAAAAATAATAGATAAAAACTCAATTTATTAATATTGAAATATTGTTCTCCTTAACGGAGAACAATAATATCCTTATTCCTTGACGGAATAAGGATATTATTTTTCACAGCCAAATAAATAAACTTTTTAAGATTTACTGCATGTACCACGATGTCGCTAGTATTCATTCTTTATTAATTTTAATATTTTTGTTTCAGTTTTAAATTCAATTGCGCGAACGAACGATTTTTTGCGACACTGTTTTTTAATAAGCTTTTATTTTTTGTGTTGGACTTCTTATATATATATATATATATATATACTAACTGTGCCCGCCACGTTGTATTCGTCATGGCATTTTGTTCGATTTGCTTTAAAAATTATCCACACCAAATTGTAAGCCTATTTACATAATGTAGAGGTACCTATGGGTAATATAAAACTCTTCTTTTATGACGTCGGTTAATTACATGACAATTTTTAAAGTATTATTCATAAATTTGATTTTGGCCCATTTCAAGGTATATTTATCTTACTAGGTAGTGTCGTCCGCCCAGCTGATTTAGTAGTTCTACATGTCAAAAGTTGTATATGTTCAGAAATTTTATAGTGTAGAAGTGAAAAAGCAATAAAACACATAAACGCCTTCTCAATTTCAATTTTCTTATATGTGTTTTGACATTTCGAACTGCAAAGCAGCAACAAAATGCCATGTTGTTCTTGTATTGTTGTATTTGTTGTAGGGACGCCACTACCTAGTAAAATAAATATACCTTGGCCCATTTATTTATAATTACGCATTCGCAAAAAACGGCAACACTTTCATTGAAAGAATAACAAAAAATTTTAATACTGATTTCTTCAAAACGTCAAAATGAAAATTTATTTTAATAAAAAATATATTTCGTGCACAAATATTGAAAGCAATTGGCTGCAAAAGAAGAGGTACATTCGTGATCAAGATTAACGGAAGCATCTAGCCGTTGGCCCTTTTCAGACGGAGTTCTTACAACCGTGTGAGTTTTTTAATGTGTTGACCATTCCCATATCGTCGTATATACCGCACAGTACACAATACAAGCGCATTGAATCGACAATAGCACCTATAAATGCCATTGTCCCATAATCGCACAGTGCTCAATATGTACAGAACTTGCAAGCCTGGACCCATGTCCTAATCTTTTGTTTAGGAGTTGGATACTTATGCTGGCGTCTGGTGCCCCCATTTTCCCTGAGAGCACATCGTCAAAGCTTTTGGAAATGCTGCAGTGGGAGTTTTACCCCCAGGGAAGGAAGAGGTAAATATGTACAAATTTTCCGTTGATAACATTGCTAAATATTTATATTTATTTTTCATTCGCAGTTTTTCAGGTGGCGTTAATGGCCAACTACATTTAAATATGTACATATGTATGCTTTTGACCGGCAAACGATTTCGTAACAAGTAATTTGGATAAAACAATACAACGTTTTGCACCAATTATTCTCAAGAGATAACGAAAGTTGCTTTTAGCTAAAAGTTGCTTCTGATTTAGCTAAATTATTTATGTGAAAATTGCTTGTTATTTGAGAAAAGTTTTTTATTTGTTTCAGATATTTTCTATAATTTTTTTCTATAATTTTAGGAAACATTTTTGTCTGATCCAGACAAATATTTGTTTGATTTTTTTAATAATTTTCAGTAAACTTTTTTGTCTGATTCAGACAAATTTTTTGTTTTAAAATTTTTAAAATCAATAAATTTTTTTATCAAATATCATAATTAATTGTTTGAAAAAATCCTAGAATATTTTCAATAAACAAATTTTAAATTTAATTGTTTGAATTTACAAATTTGTTTATAGGACCATATTCAAACCAAAAATTGTCTATGCAAATTAATTGTTTGAATATGAAAAATAGTTTTTTTCTGTGTGCATTTCATTTAATTGTAGCATAGAGTAAAATAAATTGACCTCATCCTTATGTTCATATAACATGAACTCGTACGATAAGGCTTCAGTGATGTTTCTTAATTCGGACATTATTAATTTTCTTTTTCAGATTGATGTCCTATTAACTTAATGGAGTTCCAGTAAATAATGTACATTTGTTAAATTTTATATATAAGTTGGAAGTATATTTCTTTACTACATTTTTCTCTATCTTACCAATAGTACGTATATTAATATTCTTCCATCCGTTAGATAGTGTGAGATATTTTGTTTATGACGTGATTGAGTTTGATCCGGATGTCACGTGCAGTAGTCAATGTATAGACTTTTCGGAGGAACAGGGCCCAACTCCAAAAAGAAAATAATGGACACTACTGCCAAACGTAGACTGGTCCAAGAACGGATGGAAATTCAGAGGCAGCAACAGATGGAAAAAAACAACAGGTCAGTGAGATACTGAAAAGGCTCGATGCCATTTTCTCTTGTTTCATTCCATGCTTAATTGCTTAACATTTTGAAAGAAAAAAATTCCTTTTATAAGATAAAAATCACAAGAGTGTCTTATTTTTTAAACAAAAATCACAAGAGTGCTTTATTTTTTAATTAACTTTAGTGGAGTTGCCACTAAATTTAAGTTACAAGATGATGAAAGGGTAATTGCTAGTTTAAGCCGCGGTTTTGACAAAACAGGTAACAAGATGATAATAGAAGTTAGCTACCTGGGGAGCTGTTAAAATAATTATATTTATATTAACGCCATTCTACGCCTTGAGTATTTTCCTTCAGATTGGAAGGTTTCTCATATTACTATGAAGATCTTTCTTATTACTGTGATACCTAAGCCAGGAGAAGAACACACAAAGGTAGGCTATTTTCTCAAAACTATTTGAGAAAATATTAATAAATTTTTGCGAAATAATTGTTATTTGTTTAAAGGTCTGTGAATTATTATTATTTTTAACAAATTGAACACATATTCGATTAAACATATTAAGATTTCTCTCATTTGTTGCATAGTTTGGCAGCATCTTGTATAGGTTAAGGCTCTTTTAAAAAAGAGATCTCTGCATTGCTGTAGTTGCTACACGTTCCAGTCTAAAATCCTGTGCATTTCTTACGTTGTATGGTTGTATTTGTCCAACATATTGAAGTTGTTCCCATAAATATTGAGGTGCGTTTCTTACCTTAATTTTTTATATAAACTTCAGTGTATTTACTTCTAATCTTTGTTGAATAGTAAGCCATTTTAAACTGTTGAGCATAAATTGTATAAATGTATATCTCCTGCATTTCAAGATTGCGCGCAATGCCTTGTTTTGTAAGTTTTGAAGTCTTTCTATTTATAGTTTTATGCAGAATGAGTATACTATTGTAGAGCCGAACTCAAAATCTGGTCTAATGATTACGTTATAGGTATTAATCGCCGTAATTATCAAAGCCATATTTCTCCGTTTAAAAAATCCAAGTCTTTAACTTTTTTTTTTGCTTTACACATAAATCAATGTGATCTTTAAATTTTAAGTCCTTGTCTATAATGAAACCTAGATACTTCATATTTTTCACTTCTTCTATTTCTGTATTATTAATTCTTATTGACAAATTAATGTTCATATTTATTTCCATTAATTTAGTCTTGTTTTCATTCAATTTTAACTTATTAATTTTTATCCAGTTATTAACTCTTACTAATTCGCACATAGGATTACTTTGGGCATTGTTCTCCATTTTCATCTTCGCTAAATATCAGCGTGTCATCCGCATAAAGAACTATATCGCATTTAGTTAATATGTTTGGCAAGTCATTTATATATATAATAAACAATAATGCACCCAAAATCGAGCCCTGCGTCACACAGAGGGATTTTTTTGTGCAATAAATAGTTTTTTCGACACATAAAATTTAAAAATATAATGATGCAGTTTTGTAGAAAATTGATTCAGTATGAAGAATCCATAAATTGTATGCCAAAAAACGTTCATTTGTCTTTGAAATAACGAAGTAAAGTCACATGTATATTTTGGTCAAAATATTGTACGTAAGATAATTTGATTGCTCTGATTCAAATAGTGATTTTTTTCAAATATATCCTTTTCTGCGTATTTAAAAAAAATTATAAAGTTCGCTCATATGGTTTAAAAGATATGATAGAATAAAATTTGTTCTATAACGTGCAGTGATTACAAACTTCCTTGGAAGAAAAAAAAGGTTGCTCGGTCGTGCTCGGTGCTCCCGCTATAATAAAATGAAAGGAAAGACCCCATACTATCAATTAACCAACAAAAAAAAAAAAGTTTATATAATTAATAATCTTTTATAAAATCATAAAATTTGTCTCCAAATACATGCAATTTTTAATTTTAAAAAATTACAAAATTAAATTACAATTTGTGAAAAAAGCAAATAGAGAAGTGTGAAAGGTATTATTAAAATGAGTTTATTTTCTGTGTTATATAGTGAACTGAGATACGAACTCACTAATTGCAATGACTAATCTTAAATTAGTTTTAAACAAAGCTGTTGACGGTGATGCACCAACATGGGCGTTTCCTCCTTACATGCTCGCATAAAATTTATGGAGTGCATACTTCATATTGCCTACAACAAACCATTTGAAAGATGGCCGGCGCTCAAGGACGAATACAAAAGTCTAAAACTGAAAAAAAAACTTCGAATTCAGAAATCCTTAAAGGAACAGATGGGTATACGAGTGGATGCAGTTCAACAAGAACCGGGTCTACTAACGATGGAAATACGTCCAGGCGTTTCTTTTCTAACCCCGCACTTGTTGCCGATGTGACTGGTGTAGTAGAGCAACTTATTAATCGATTTCGCATTACACTATAAATAATAACTTGTGGCAAAAAAGTTAATTCCTGGAAGTTCAAGAATTTTGCTCTAGATACAGCAAAACCTTTTGTTGAAAAATATAGTTGGTATTATATCCCAGTAACAGTACACAAAATACTGATAAACGGAAAGCATATCATGGATACGGAAATACTTCCTATTGGAATGCTTTCTGAAGAAGCCAGAAATAAAGATTATTATAGATTAAGGTTCTCCAGAAAGTGTGATAGAGTTGCAACAAAGACAGATTTTTTTCATCGACTTCTAGTATCCTCATATCCTTTTATAAGTAGCATTAGATGTCAACCCCGTTAACAGGTTCTGGAACTTGATGAAATGATAGATTATGAATAAAAGTCTATATTTAAATGCATGTATTGAAATTTATTTATAAAATAATTAGTTTTTGTAAAGAAACAAAAAGTTATGGGAAAAAATATAATATGGGTTATATGGGCGGTGGGTAGTGGGCGTAGCCAATTTTGATGAAACTTTATATTTTTCTTAATTGAGCTAACCAAAGGCTCAGAGCAAAATTTCAACATTCTACGGGCACTCCTTATAATTTTTGCCAAACATTGTATGAACAAATCCCACTGTGCGTCACACTAAAATTGTTATACATTGCATTTGATTTTACATTTTTGACTTTTGTTCTTTGTTGTCTATCTGTTAAATATACTTTAAAACATCTTAGTTCATTATCCTGAAAGCCGTACATATAATGTTTGTTTTTTTTAATTTGTCTATCAATAGTCTTAAATGCTCTTTTAACGTCTAAAAGTATTGCCATTATTTTGTTATTTTTTTCTATATTTTTCCATCTACTTATCACATAGTTAACCGTATTTCACAAAAAAAATTTTTCGAAAACCGGATTGGTACTTATACAATTATTATTCTTCTTGATATATTTTCACTCCTTTTTAGGGTTCCGTACACAAAGTGTCTGTCCGTCTGTCAGCGCCTTTTATCTCTGGAACCATAATAGGTAGACTCTTGAAATTTTCACAGAAGGTGTACAACGGTGGCCGCTATAACAAAAAAAATTAAAACTTATAGGGTGATCCGATAGAGAGGTGTTATTCACGAATATGTGTTTATTTCTTGAACTGTAGGAGGCATACACTAAAAATTTACAAACTGTAATAAAAACGTAGTTCGCTTTATAAACAAGTCTGAAAAAATAAACCTAAAAATTAAAGGGTTATCCGATAGTGGCGTGATTTGCATGCATAAAGCCTAAGTTTTGAACCATAATAGGCCGCTATAGCAACAAATATTAAAACTTATAGGGCGTTCCGATAGAGAGGTGTTATTTGCGAATATGTGTTTATTTCTTGAACTGTAGGAGGGATACACTTGAAATTTACAAACAGTAATTAAAACTTAGTTCGCTTTATAAACAAGTCTAAAAAAAATAAACCTAAAAATTAAAGGGTGTTCCGATAGTGGTGTGCTTTGTATGTTTTGAAGTTTTGAACCATAATTGGTAGACTCTTGAAGGTTTTACCAAAAGTGTATAACTGCGGCCACTATAGCAAAAAATACTAAAACGTAGGGTGTTCCAAAAGTGACGTGTTATTTACGTTTATGTCTTTTTTTTTGAGCTGTAAGAGGCAACCACTTACAATTTGCAGACAGTAATTAAAACTATGTTTGTTTTATAAACAAGTGTACAAAATTGAACTTAAATATTAAAGGGTGTTCCAATAGTGACGTGATTTGCATGTATATAGCCTAAGTTTTGAATGAATAGGTGGAATCTTGAAATTTTTACAGGAGGTGTATAACTATGGCCACTATAATAAATAATAAAAATTAAAGGTTTTTCCGCCAGTTACGTGATTTTCATGACAAAGCCTTATTTCTTGAACCGTAACAGGTAGACTCTTGAAATTTTGTACAGAAGATGTGTTGCCACGGCCGATATGACAATTACTAAAATTAAAGGGTGCTCCGAAAGTGACATGTTTTTCACTTATAGTGACTTATTTTTTAATCGTAATAAGTAGACTCTTAATATATTTATAGAAAGAAGTTGCCATGGCCACTATAATGAATAATATAATTAAAGGGTGTTCCGACAGTGACATGATTTTATAAACCGTAATAGATACCCTCTTGAAATGTTTACAGTAGATGTGTTACTTCGGCCGCTATAACAAATACTTAAAATTGAAGTATGTCCATTAGTGACGTGTTTTTCACGAATATTACCTTATTTTCAAACTTTTAATAGAAATTGTATTACCATGGTCGCTATAAAATCAATTACATACTAAAATTTAAAGGGTGCTCCAACTATGATGCAATTTTCGCGAATATTACTTAAATTTTAAAATTTAAGGGTGTCCCATAAGACATAAAGAAATAAACAACTGGAATTTTTAAATTATACTGAACATAGTACGGAATCCTACGTGTGTGAGTCTAATTCGCACTTGACTAATTTATTCTATTATTTTTTCACAAGATTTCAATGTATTTATCGGCTGATATTCTTCATAATTTTTGGTATGATATACTTTTTCAACCGGTCACTATTGATTCTTTCCTTTTGGAAAAATACCTTTTTCTAGGGAATTATTTATTATACATATAGAGTAATTTATTGCCCGTTATGTTCCAATTACCTAAACCGATAATTGTAGTTACTTTGTTTGTCAAGTTTGTTATTAATATCTTTACATATCTTTTTAAGTTCTTGTATATTTATTGCACGGAATTAAAATCAAGAATTTATCACAGGTACTTGCTTTATATATTGCTTATCTTATATAATATCTCTAATTATCCTAATAATATTTACATATAAAAAAGTTGTTGAACTGAGTAGCAATTTGGTAGTTATCTTTATATTTTATTTGGTCAAAGATCACAGGGTCTATCACAGATTGGCTCTTTTTAAGTACTTAGCTTTCTATTTCCTTCCAGATAAGTTTTTGATCTCTGGCATTGTTTATTTTATTATTAATAGCTATTCCCGGTGCGCTTCGCTACACACATACACAAAAAATACAATAAACACTTGAAAGAAAAGTATGGCCAACCTTTAACTCGAAAACGCACGCAATTCTCACATCAAAAATGTTTTAGTTTATATACAAGGTACAACGCGTACTGTTCCCTTCCAATTTGTTTTTTGGTAGACAACACGATAATAATTTTTACTTTTAATGGGAGGTACCACTCCCACTGTCCCAATCCAGTCTGTATTTTGCTAAACTATGCCCATTACTCTGTTACTTGTGCAAAGTTTTAAGACTCTACTTTAAGACTCTCTAGTTCTCCAGGTACACGATAATAATTTTTCACTTTGTATAGGGATACCACGCCCACTGCATCAATCCAGTTTCTATTTTGGTAGACAATTCGCTAGCATTGGGGTTAGTCGTGCAAAGCTTGAAGGCTCTATCTATTACATTTTTCTAGATACACGATAATAATTTCTTACGATTTATAGGACGTACCACGCCCACCAATCCAATTCAGTCTGTGTTTATCTACACAATGTATCTTAAAATAGGGGTTACTGTACCCCCCTCCCCCCCCCCGATCACTGTCCCAATTAAGCCTATGTTTCTTTAAAGTATTCGCATGGGTATCAGGGCTACGTTTACCTCCTTTAAAGACCGGACCTGTTATAGTACTCTATGTAAACGATAACAATTTTTCACTTTGTATGGGAGGTACCACGCCCACTGTCGCAATGCGTTCTGTATTGGAAGGTTATACGCATTTACATAGGGGTTACTCTTGCAAAGTTTCAAGGCGCTATCTATTGTAGTTAGCCAGGAAAACGATAATAATTTTTCATTTTGTATGTGAGGTACCACGCCCACTATTACAATCCAGTCTGTGTTAAGCTAAACTATGTAAGTTAGTATGATGATTACTGTTGCAAAATTCCAAGACGCCACTTAATTTAGATCTTCAGATACAGGTTAGTATTTCTTCACTTTGTATGGGAGATACCACGCCCTCTATCCCAATTAATTCTGTATCTTCTTAGACTATACGCATTACCATAGGAGTTACCCGTGCAAAGCTTTAAGGCTCTATCTATTGTAGTTCGCCAGGATCACGATAATAATTTTTAATTTGTATGGGAGGTACCACGCCTACTATTTCAATTGAGCCTGTATTTAGCTTTACTATGTATGTTAATATGGGGGTTACTGGTGCGAAATTCCAAGGAGATACCTAATTCAGTTCTCTAGATAGAGGATAATATTTTTTCTCTTTGTATAGGAGGTACCACACCCTCTATTCTAATCCATTATATCTTTATCTAAATTATGTGTGTTAATATAGAGGTTATGGCTGCAAAATTTCAAGGCGCTATCTATTACTGTTACCAAGCTACACGATAAATATTTACTTTGTATGGGAGGTGCCACGCCCAGGTCGAATATAAGAAAAATAAGTACCCTATTTTACCAACCGTATATCTAATAACAAATTGTGAAAATTTCGGAAAGATCGGTTCACTGGTAAAGGCAGCTATAGCTTTTCGACAAACAAACAACAAACACATTTTGTGCTTATATATCTATATATAGATATATTCATTTTTTCAGAGAAGAATATGGTCATACTAGGGCATACTGTAAGTTGCCACCGGTTTGCGTTGTTTTTGGCGAGCTACATTGTTCCGCTCAATGCGATAAGTAAAGGGAAGACACGAAGGTGAAAAAATGTAGCAATTGCTTTCCAGTTTATACTATGGTAAGGAAGTCGTCTCAAAGTTAAATACTCCTCCTAAGCAGCCACAATATCGACCAAATGCGCATTATCCCCAGTTAGCCCAACCAACAACCCAACATGTTTCATACGCGCATATGTTAAAAACCAACAACAATCCAGTACAAAAAGTCACACCGACAACTAATTCTACTCCAAATTTGCGCCCAGAACTTAAAGAACAAACACCATCTGGTAAATATAATCGATACATGAGTGCATTTGTTAAACAGTTTTATGAGCTCTATGAGCAGCATGATGCAAGAAACGCTAACGGCTTGCGCCAACAGAAAAATGAGCTCGAGCACTTTCCTAAGAACCACCAAATTGACGTCGTGCTGGTTTCAGAGACTCACTTAACAACAAATAGCCTTATTAAAATCAATGGCTACATATTATATGATATTAAAGACGCCCGTAGCAGATCATGTGGTGGTTCAGCAATACTAATAATGTCTCGAATTAAACATCATCTACTATGTGATTTTTGTGAGGACTATCTATAAGCAACAAACATCTGCATTGATGAATTTCATCAAAACATAGTTATTTCTTCAATTTATTAACCTCCTAGATTTCAAGTATCAGAGAGTCAGTACAGCGATTTTCGACTACAATGATCAGGCGACTGCAACGCAAAACATACCTTTTGAGGATTACGTCTACTAACTCAAAAAAGGACGTGTGTTGTTTGACACAATTTTAAAATTGCATATAAATGTGACCTCTAGTGGAGAGCCCACCTATTGGCCTACTGACCAGCGAAAAATACCGGATGTTGTTTGATTAAGGGTATTTCAAGAGAAATGATTAAAGCAGAAGCATCACTTAATTTATTCTCAGATCTTTTACCCGCTATTGTCTATATATATTATATCACCAACTAATACATGTATAAATTGGTTGAAATGTAGAAAACATCTCAGTACACATTGTTCGGTAAACGTCCCACTAAGAACACCAGAAGACGTAGAGCAGAGTCTTATTTTGACCAAAACCTCAAATCAGCTGTTCAACATGCAAAAGTAATCCGGCAACTAGGAAGATGTAATTTCATATATTCTGTTGATGTCGAGCGGCTATTGACAGAAAAAAGAAAACTTCGGAGGGAGTGGCAATCAAGCGGAGAGTAGTATCTCTGAAAAATTACCTGGAAGACCCTGACTCAACTCCACAATCATATTATTCATTATAGCGTGCATGTAGAAGTCTTAAAAGACCATTCGTACGTAAGCCTCCCTTACGAACTTCCTGTGGAGGCTGGCAAGAATTTTTTTTTCGCAATTTTTATTTATTGTATCTTCAATATAATTGAACTATCAATAATTACTCATATCTTAAGTCTAAAAATAAAAATATACATGTTAAGTGCAACCAGTGCTGGACAAAAAAAAATGTATGTTTCACGGTTACTGTAATTTGCAGGTTATCCCTCTGATGTACGGATGAGAGAAGCAGTGTCCCTCCTTCTTAGTCGAATGTAACCAGGTTCATTTAGTATGTTACGGGCCAGTGGATTAGGATGAGTTTCAAGCTGCTTTAAATAACTTATGGCAAGTTTCGCTATTTCCGCTTTAACTGTTGGCACGTTTAGATCTTTATGGATGTTCGAGTTTTTTATATACCAAGGAGCAGATGTAATTATACGAAGAATCTTGTTTTGGCGCCTTTGAATTTTTTCTACGTTGGTAGCTGAGGCAGTGCCCCATAATTGAATGCCATAACACCATATTGGTTTTAGAATTGACTTGTATAATAAAAGTTTGCAATCTAAAGCTAGAGTAGAATTTCTACTAATAAGCCAGTTTAGTTGGACTGCTTTTAACTTCATTTGTGTTAACTTTGTTTCTATGTGCCGTTTCCATGTAAGGCGCCGGTCAAGATGTATGCCGAGATATTTGACGTCTGAAAGCTGGGGTATCGTTTGGTTGTTTATCCGAATAGGGGGGCGAGATTCTCTACGCAGTGTGAAAGTTATGTGAGTACATTTTTGTTCATTCACTTTTATTCTCCATTTCTTCAACCATTTTTCTAAATTGGATATGTGGTCTTGTAAATATCGTGATGCTACTTCGGGTCTTTCGTGATTGCCAAAAAAGCTGTGTCGTCAGCAAATGTCGATGTGTGAACTCGGTTACTAGTTGGCATGTCTGAAGTATACAATAAGTATAAAAAGGGCCCCAATATACTACCTTGGGGAACGCCGGCTTCGATTGGCTGGGGTGAGCTAAAAAAATCTCCTTCTTTCACAATAAATTTTCGTTCGGTTAAATAACTATCTAGCAGCTTATATACGTTTACGGGCAAATTCAGTTTTAGCTTATATATTAGGCCTTCATGCCATACCTTATCGAATGCTTGAGAAACGTCGATAAAAAGCGCAGAGCAGTATTTTCTCTCTTCAAATGTCTTCTTAACAACATTGACTAACCTGTGAGTTTGTTCAATCGTACTATGTTTTTTTCCTGAAGCCGAATTGATGGTTTGGAATACATCCTTTGTCGCTTAGAATAGGGTTAAGCTTAGTTATTAACATCCTCTCAAACAGCTTTGACATATTTGACAAAAGGCTTATAGGTCTGTATGATTCAATTTTTGTGTGGTCTTTTCCTGGTTTTGGAATCATGATAACCAAGGATAACTTCCACTCTGTGGGGAAGTACTCGAGACGTAAAATGGCATTAAAAATAAAAAAGAACGATTCTGCGAGCTATACGGGGCAATTCAAATAACATCTTGTTACTGGTTTTGTCAACGCCAGGGGCTTTTTTGGTGTTTAAATCCGTTATTGCCTTTTCAATATCACCAAATTCAAATCTTATCGGTATTGCAGCACTAGCCTCGACAATTGGCAACTCAACTATATCAGTCGATATATTCTGGGTAAAAACCCTTTTCAAATGTCCAACAAATAAATTGCCCTTTTCGGAATCACTCCTTGCCCAGCCTCCAGATGTAGTTCGCAGGGGAGGCTTACGTAAGACTGGCCTTTTAAGAGTTCTACAAGCACGCCATAATGAATAATCTGATTGAGGAGTTGCGTCTAGGTCTCCCAAATAGTTTTTCAGGGATGCTACTCTTCTAGATTCCAGCATGTCTCTTAGCCGGTTCGTGCATTCCTTAAGTCTGCTTTTGAGTTGAGGAGATCTCTGTAATTGCCATTCTCTACGAATTTTTCTTTTTTCAGCCAAGAGTCGTTCGATATCTGCAGAATAAATTAGATTGTATCTAGCTAATTGTCGGGTTATTGTTGAATGTTGGGCAGCTGATTTGAGGTTTTGGTCAAAATCAATAAGACTCCGCTCTACGTCTTTAGGTGTTCTTAGCGGGATGTTTCCCGAACAATGAGTACTAAGATACTTTCTATATTTCGACCAATTAATGCGTGTGCTAGTCGTTGGTGATATGATGTTTTGTTTGTCGCATATATAGACGATAGTGGGTGAATGATCTGAGGATAATTCAAGCGACGCTTCAGCTTTAATCATTTCTCTCGCTATACTGACTTTCCGAAATTTGAAATCTAGGAGGTGAATAAATCGAAGAAATAACTAAGCTTTGATGAAATTCTTCAAGACAGATATTTGTTGCTTGAAGGTAATTCTCACAAAAATCACGCAGTAAATAATGTTTGATTCGGGCCTTAATAAGTATTGCCGAGCCTCCACATGCTCTTCCAAGGGGGTCCTTAGTGTCATATAAAATATAGCCATTGATTTTAAAAAGGCTATTTGTTGTTAAGTGGGCAAGAAATGATACCGAAAAAGGCAATGTATTTGTTGGTCATTTGAAAAATGTTTTTACTCCAAATATCTCGACTGATAAAGCTGAGCTGCCACCTGTCGATGTTAGTCCGGCAGTTACCCTAAGATTTGAGCTTAGAGATATTGAAAGGGCAATATTTGATTTACAAACAAAGAAAGCTCCCCGCATTGAAAAAACTACTAACAATGATGTTATTCGAATTGCCTCGTGTAGCCAAAAGAATTATTCTTTGATATTATTATTAATGTAGGGGGAATAACGAAGCAGAACACTACTAAATGGGCCTCTTTTCGACCGCCTTCCGTCCTCAATAACTATAGACAACCGACATTACTTGCGGCAATCTTACTATCATTGAGTCTCGTGCTACAACCAGCCTTTAATCTAGACTCTAGTGATTTCAGAGTGTCGACTGGGAATTATCGGCTTTTTTTCTCATCACGGTGTCTTTAGTGATTTCTAGCATTTGTCTAAGGCTTAGTTCCCCCATGGCATCCACATTTAACAAGCTTCTGCCCGTGCTCCTAAGTCTTACGCTAGCCAGTGCTGGACATTCACACACAATGTGCTGTACCGTCTCAGCGTCTTCCAGGCATAGTCTGCAAGTATCATCTTCTTCGATTTTTATCTTGGCTAGATGATACTTGAAGTTTCCATGACCTGTCATTAACGCAGTTATCCAGCTTAAAGTACTTCTATTGTATCTAAGAACCTTGCTGGCTCTCCTGCCAAGGGGCTCTTTGAGCACCATTCGAGCCTGTCTACATGTAGTAGCCTCCCTCCACCTTTTCAGGTTTAGTGAGTTCAGCCATTGTAGGAGTTTTGCTCGTATAAGGCCATTACCCAGTGATAGTCTGGGTTCTGGTCCACAGAAATTCTCAACAGATCCTCTTTTTGCTAGTTGATCTGTTGCTTCATTCCCAGCAGTGTCCTTTAACCCATATCAATGTTACCTCGTTAACCGAGGAACATCTGTTAAGCTTTAAAACATATTCCAGCACTAGTTTGGAGTACAATTCCACCTGCTTCATGTGTTTTATAACCGATTGGATGTCAAGTGCAATAAGAACCTTTCTTCCCTGCTCCCGACATTCCACCAGGTGATCCAACGCATGTAGTAGCCCAAGCAATTCTGCCTGGTAAACGGAGACGTACTCCCCCAAACGGAGGCCACAGGACAAGTTTAGCTCAACTGAGTGTACACCTGCTCCTGCTCTACCGTCCATAAGAGAACCATCAGTGAAAATGCTGATGTCATTCTCCATACACTCATTGTGTATAACGCGTTCCGCAATTAGTGTCCGATGGAGTCTTACGACTACCTTTCTTCTACTGATGCGTTCCATCGGCATTTGAGCTTCCCTAACCTCCTTACTAATAAGGTCCAGAATTCTATTATGACCGATGTTCGGCCCAAAGCGATGCCAAATGTCATCACTCTTCAAACGCAAAGCAGACATCGCAGCCGTTGATCTAATAAATAAATCCAGCGGCAGCAATCCAAGCATTGCCTCAATTGCCTGTGTTGGAGCAGTGCGCATTGCGCCACATAAGCTCATACAAGCAATTCTTTGAACCCCATCCAACTTACGCTTTATTGTTGTCTGAGAGGCGCACCATCATTGTGTAAATCCAGTATGCAGCCTTTGGCGAGACTCCCCACTTACGGCCACAAACTCGCTTACACTGATGCATGATCCTTTTTGCCTTCCGTGTCTTCATCTTAATATGTTCGTTCCAGGTAAGTTTCTTATTCAGAATAACGCCTAGATAATTCACCTTCCTTGACAAACTAATTTCCGACCCGAAAAACATTAGGGATCCAACCTCTATGCCCTTCCTCTTGCGAGTGAAGAGCATAGCATCTGATTTGCTGGCATTTATGGTTAGCCCTTGTTCTCTACACCATGCCTCGGTTATTATGAGAGCCTGTCTCATACATCCTTAGATGGTATCGATAAACTTTCCACCAACCATAAGTGCCATCAACAGTAATGTTCCACAAAAGAGGTGATAAAACTCCTCCCTGTGGGCAAACCTTGACTACCCTTCCCCGGATTCTAGAAATCCCATTTTTGAGATTCACAGCTCTAGACTTTAGCATAGTGTTGATCCATTTTACAATAATGGGCTCAACCCCACGCTCGTTAAGAGCACATCTCAACTTAGAGAAAGAGATTTTATCAAAGGCACCTTCAATATCCATAAAAACGGACAAAGCAGCGTCACCATTGAAAATTTCTCTTTTCGCCACCCTGACAGAGCGGTGTCAGTAGACCTACCTGCCCTGTATGTATGTTGGTATCTACTCAAGGGCCTATCCGTCAGCGTGTGGTTCTCCAGAAAGTCAGCCAACACCCTCTCCATTGTCTTTAACAGAAAAGATAAGCCTTAAGCCTTATGTATGTTGGTATCTACTCAAGGGCCTATCCGTCAGCGTGTGGTTCTCCAGAAAGTCAGCCAACACCCTCTCCATTGTCTTTAACAGAGAAGATAAGCCTTACATCCTTCTGGCCTGAAGGACTTAGCTTCCGTATAGTCCCTTTTACCCGGTTTGGGAAGAAAAACCACATTTGTTTCCCTCCAACCTACCGGGATATATCCCGTCGCTAGACAGGCTATGGAAATTTCTCTAATTCACTCAAGCAGGGTGTTAACACCCCACTGTAATAGAGCAGGGAAAATTCTGCTGCTTAAAATGGTGCAAACGATAGTATTGCACTTCTTACACCATTTAGAGTAATTATCCTTTCAGCTTCAGCCCTTTTTCTGTCACTTGAGAATCTCCATAAACGACTGCAATGTCTCACCCACAGTCTCCGTCATCTGACCATCGCTTTTGCGAATAAGTGCAATTTTGGAGACAGGGTCATTAGATACTATCTTCTGTATTCGGTATACCTCAGATGTATCCCTTATATTAAGGCAGAATTCCCTCCACGTACTCCGATTCCGGAGACGTATCGTTTTCTTCAGCTCTTTTTTCTTTTCCTTGTAATCGTCCCATGAGCTTGAGTCTCTCCCTCATGTATCGATTAAAGGCCTTTCTTGTATCCTTTTTCATGGATTCAAGTTCTCCATTCCACCAAGGTGTCGGATCCCTCTCATCCACTACTGTCAAGGGACAAAAAAGTTCGAAAGCCAGATTCACTGTGGAATTTAGAAGCTCCACAGTTCGCTCGATTTCGACAGTATTACGAGGTGCCAGGAAAGAAGCACTTCGCATATGTTCCGAAAGATACTTTTCATAACTGGTATGATTAGTATTCTTTGGTATTCTTATACGTCTGCGGGCTTTTTTCCGTCTTTTGCCGTATATAATCTCGAACTGGATAGCTCTATGGTCAGACATGGTTAATCTGTCCGTGACCTTCCAGTTCTTAATCCTATCTTGCATATGAACGGAGCACAGGGTGATATCGATCACCTCTGCCCTTCGTGAATCAACAAAAGTGGGTTCTACCCCCCTGTTCAGCACCAGCAAATCGTATCTTTCTACAAATTCCAACAGTTGTTGTCCTCTGTAGTTGTCAGCTGTGCTTCCCCACATTGTGCGAGTATTGTGCGAGTTAGCATCACAGCCAATGACCAACGTCATGCCTCTCTTCCTGCAGAAACTAACTAAATTTTTCACCTCCTGTGAAGGATGTGGACCAGGTGTCTCATAGGGAAGATATGCTGACACAATGAGAAATGATCCCGAACCACTGCCGACCAATACCACTGTAAGATCCGGCGAGCAGAGATGTTGCATAGGTACCACTTGTACTCCATGCCGCACCAGGATACATGACCTCAATTTACCATCAGTCTGTGGGTAGTACAGATTGGCGGTCTGTTGAGACAGGCCCCTGATCTTGTTGTGCACAATCCAGGGTTCCTGTAACAACGCTATATCCAGCTTATCCTCAACAAAGCACCGCATCAACATTTCTGAAGCTGCCCTACTGCGATGAAGATTAAGTTGGTATATACTAAGACTATCGATCTGACTTGTCACCTTCTCGATAGCCTTCCTATCCTTCCTCCGTCTCCTCTTCTGCCTTTGCTTCTCATTTTTAGACATGAGCTGCATCGACTCCGATTCGACCATGAAGGATCGTTTTGAGGTGCCTGCTTCCGATAAGGATTTACCTGTACCCATAGGGTCAGGTGCGTCCGGCTCATCCGCATTCACCTCCATAGCCATAGGAGTATCTTCGCAAACTGACCCAACTGAACTGAACGTCCACCCCTTGCAGGATTTCTTTGTCAATTTCTTCCGATAACCTCCATTGGCCAGTGACAACCGGAACTCCTAAAGAGATTAACCTCTCCACCTCTAACGAGGCTTCATTGTCCATCCCTATCGGAATATACCGGTTGGACGCCATAGGAGACTCTTCAGAGATTAACCTGCCCCCCCTTGCGGAGCGTTCCTGTCCATCTCTTCTGAGGTCCCCCTTAGGCCAGTTAAGACCGAAGTTTCCTGAAAGACCAGCCCTTCAGCATCTTACGAGGCTTCCAGGCTTGCCCCTTTCAGATCACCACGGCCGTGTTTTTTATTTTTGTTTTTATTATTTTTAATTTTAATTCCCACGAATGATGGGGATTTATAAGGTCCACCCACACAGAGCCCCTTATGCGTGGGTAAGTCTAAATTGAAACTGGAGGTCAACCGGTATCCAGGGTTCGCATACTAAGAGCCAAGCACCCCCTTGACCATGCATCCCTGGCGTATGCAGTTCCACCGTGGAGTTGGGGATTTTTTATAGAACTAGCTTCACAAGGCAGCAACCGCCGGTGCCAGCAGAACTGTGCATCGAAAGCAGCTGTCCTGCGAAACTGTCCTAAGAAAGTTTTGTCTTCTCTCAATATGCCCCGAGAGCACTGTCAGAGCTTTTGCAATACAGCACAGACAGTTAGTATCCCTCGGGGGTTACTAATGTCTGATAACTATGATACCGAAGCCGGAAAAGACCACATAAAGGTAGAATCATACAGACCCATAAGTCTTTTACCAAACATATCAAAGCCGTTTGAGATAATATTAATAATTAAGTTGAACCCAATTCTGAGCGCGAAAGGACCATCAATTTGGCTTCAGAAAACAACATAGTACGATCGACGTTTCTCAGTCATTTGACAAGGTTTGGCACGAAGGAATAATATACATATAAGTTAAAGCTGAACTTGCCCGAAAACTTATATAAGCTGTTAGAAAATAATTTAACTGATCGCAAGTTTATCCTAAAAGAAGGAGACTGTTTGAAGCTGGAGTTCCACAAGGTAGTATTTTGGGACCCGTTTTCACATCAGACATGCCAATTAGCAACCGAGTACACACATCAACATTTGCTGATGACATAGCTTTCTTAAGTATTCATGAAAGCGTCCAAGTAGCATCACAACATTTGCAAGACCACATAATCAATTTGGAAAAATGGTTGAAGAAATAGAGAATAAAGGGAATGAACAAAATTGGACTCACATAACTTTCACACTGCATAGGGACTCATGCCCCCCTTTTGGCATAAATAATGAAATGATTCCTCAGCCTTCGGACGCCAAATACCACGGCGCCTTACTTGGAAAAGCCACATTGAATCTAAACTAACACAAATGAAGTTAAAAGCAGTGTAACTAAACTGGCTTATTGGCACAAATTCTACTCTTTCCTTAGATTTCAAACTTTTATTGTACAAGTCAATTCTAAAACCAATTTGGTGTTATGGAATTCAATTATGGGGCACTGCCTCAGCTAGCAATGTAGAAAGAATTCAAAGACGCCAAAATAAGATTCTACGGATGATCATAGTTGCTCCCTGGCATATAAAAAACTAGAACATCCACAAAGATCTAAACGTGCCATCAGTTAAAGCAGAAATAGCGAAATATAACGTATTTAGAGGAGCTTGAAACACATCCAAATCCGTTGGCTCGAAGCTTACTAAATGAAAGTGGTTACATTCGTCTAAGAAGGAGGGACATTGCTGCTCTCGTCCAAACATTAGAGACACAATTTTTGATCTACCACTGACTGGACAAGTATATTTATTTTTATTTAAGACTTAAGATATGAGTAATTATTGTTAGTTCAAATATATTTGAAGATAAATACAATAAATATGAAAAAAAAAACAAGCTTATAAATTGGAAAGAGGTAAAACTAAAAACTAAATAACAAAAGATTTTTGTCTATCAGGCAAATCTCCTAACCTCCATATTTTGTTTTTTATTAATGAATCGTACTTAATTTTCATTTATTTTTATACTTACTCTTATAGCCTCTGAAATGGAAATCGGGACATCTATAATTGCTGCTGCCTGCAATGCATTTAATGGTTATAAATAAATCTTTCTCGGTCTACCAGGATTACCAGTTCGCATTTTTCTTGATCTTCCAGGTCTAATTTTTTGCTGTTGCTCCTCCTCAATATGCACCAATGGTCTCAATTTCGCTACTATACGAGGATGTGTCTGATTTTTGCTCCTCGCTGATACTGTCTGCTGCTGTTGAGTTGCGATTTGCATTTGAAGCGATCAAAAACTCGCTGATATCATCTACTCTGTTATTGTTCTCTGCCTCACGAAAATAAACATCACGCTCATCGTACAAACGGTATGCTTTTGATGTAAGCGAATAACCCACCATCTTGTATACTTTGCCTTTTGGTCGAAACTTTTTACGTTGCATTTTATCTAAAGCCCCGACCGTAGAACCAAAAAAGATGACTAACGCAAGGTTTACGGCCTGTAAGCACTTCAAATGGAGTTTTGTTTTTAATTAATTTTGTTAGAGCTCTATTTCTAATGTTAGCGGTATTTGAAACAGCTTCTGCGCATAGGTTTTCATTCATACTGCTATGAGACAACATACTTCTTGCCATTTCTACAAGCGTTCTATTGGCTCCCTTAGCAACGCCATTCTGTTGGGGTGTGTATGGCACTGTTAGTTGCCTTTTAATTCCGCAGCTATTTAAATGTTCATAAAATCTTTTATTTACGAACTCTCCTCCATTGTCACTTCTAAGTACTTTAATATTCCTTTCAGTGTGAGACGTTCTATTATACTTTGAAACAAACCAAACTTATCATAGACTTTATCCTTCGCCTTCAGGAAATATACATACATATATACGACGTGAATAGTCATCAATAAATGTAATAAAGTACCGCAAACCGCCAAGTGACTGTGTGTTAAATGGACCGCACACATCAGTGTGAATTAAATTGAGAATATTTCTTGCTTTTATTTCACTATTTTTCTTACATGACTGCACATGAATTTTCGCTTTCATACATGTAACGCAGTTCAAATTATCTTTTCATCATACTCTTTTTAAACAATTCACCATTTCCTTTTGTTGTAGTTCGCACAGGCTCTCATAATTTAAATGTCCGTACCTGTTGTGTCATTTAATAGCATCGTTTGTTTTCATTTGAAATATTTTATTGCTCTTTTTATTTATAAATACAAACAAATTATTCGGACACAAAATTACTTTGTTATTTTATCTATGAATTCGGCCTTTCCATTTTAGAATATTATTCTAATGCCATTGTTAACCAATTTGCACACAGACACAAAATTTCCAATTAAATTTGGCACATAAAAAACATTACGTCTGCTGTTATTATGTTTACGTCGCCTATACCCTCTAAGTAAATTGTCGCCAGCAGGTGTTATTTGTTCCTTGTGTTCTCCTATTGTTGTAAAACACTTTAAATCTCCAGACATATGTGCTGTGGCGCCGCTATCAACTCACCAAAAATTGTTTTCTAATGCATTTGAGTTTGCTGCCGCTAAAACGCACTTATTTTCTTATTTTGTCGCTCATTTCTTTTTTCGAATATCTGTTTCTTGTATCGATCATTACCTTGAATTTTTGTTTTTGCAGAAAAAGCTAGTTGTTGTGTTCTCTCTCCTTCTTTCTTGTACCCATGGCCACAACATACTCCTCATATTGCGCAGGTAAACTTGATAATAAAATAATTGTGATCAGCTGCTCGTTTAACTCAATGTCAACCTCAGCTAATTTATCCACAATGTTGGTAAAATTTCTAACATGCTCTGACATACCTTAATCCTCAGACATATGCGTATTTAGTAGCTGTTTATACTCGTAGAGGTAAACTTTCTTAACAGGGCCACTTGGACGAAACACATTTTGCAAAGTATTCGAAGCCTCTGCTGATGTCGTGCAATTTTTAATGTGGTTCAGTTGTGATCAATGTACCAGTATACATAGCGTTATTGTAGCTAAAGCCTTCTCATCTTGAGCACTACATTTATCACCATCTACAGCTTTTTCTTTAGTTTCACGCCCATTTACCAAGTTCCACATACCAGATGGATTAATACACTTTTCATGTCAATGCACCAAGAATCATAATTCTTCTCATAAAGTTTATCTATTTGGTATAAACTCTTTTTTTATTTCCACTTTAAATTTAAAAACACGAACTTTACTAACTTTATCACTTTATTCTTTGTGCTCTGGGCTTATAACCTGTTTAAGAGTTTTTCTTTCTTACTATCACTTTTTCTGAACACACAAATAAAACAACCTTTCTCTTCACTGGTTTATTACAAAGTAAATCTTACAAACTAGTGCTCTATATATATAAGGATAAATGTACTTAAAAGTAAAACCGAGTTTATATTTACAGTCTAGACATTTGTACATACTTATTATGCTATTAAAAGAAGTAACGCAGTTGTGTTGCCATAGACTTATAACTAAATGTTTTTCAACACACCACACCCATTCCAGACGGGCTCATGATTCGCACGAAACCGAGAACTACGCTCCTCCTCAGTGTCAGATAGAGTCTGTTTCTCCTTTCATTGAGACAGGACACTCTATCAGGATATGTCCGTTTTTACTGTCCGCTGTCTAAATCCCACTATTTCTGTTACCCATATTGGGCACCTTGGTGGTTTGTCTGACACCCAGTCAGGCAGCTGTTAACTTACATGGCAGTATATATAAAATGCAAACCCCACACCCTCCACAATGAAAGACAAAAATAAAAAGAGCATCATGTATCCGGTCGGGGGCCTCATAATCTCCGGAGATCCTATTCCCGCGGCGTCAATTTAAGGTCACGGTGAATCGAACTTAACTGAAGTCCTGTTTAGTCCGGTTAGAACGCCAGACCAGGCTAATCTGCAATTGACTGGTGTCGCTCAAGAAGCAAGAGGAGGCTCTGAACAACCAGAACCATCCAAATGCGCAAACGGTGCACCGAAAAAAGGTCCTAAAAAAGGCAGCGAAGTGCCTCTGGAAACTACTCCAAGCTCTTCAAAAGCTGCAAAGATCCATGCCGCTAAGGCAAAAACCCTGTTTCGGGCACAGTAAGCACATCAGCTGCAGCTGCCCCAGTGCGGCTGTGAGCAGAGGAATTGCGAATATGATTTCGGATTACACTGTCATGTCCCCCCGCCACACACTGTGGACACTGCGGCAATAAATCAATTTGGATCTGCTATTCGATTTTGATGATTTTTGCACAGATGGTTAAAAACTATCTAAAGGTCATGTGTAAAAAATTTCATGCAAATATCTCTATTGGTTTTCTGTCCCGAGCAGCGCAAAGTTGAAGTATGTGAACAAGTCTCAAATGTGATAGTTTTCTATGTCATATTCAAAAGCCTGTTACTTATAAACTATACACCGAATGTACCTTATAAGTATTTTTTCAATTAAAATGGACATTAAGCATTATATGTATATTAAAAAAAAAATTTTAAAAATTGAAAAAAAAAAATTCTTTTGACAATATATTTTAAACCAAAAATAAAAACATTTATGATTTTCCGTTAGACTTTTAGTTGTGTGCGAAGCAGTGCGACACATAGAGTCCTATACCAAATAAAAGCTGAGAGTCTCAGCTAATAGACTAAAAAAAAAACCTGCCCCAATTTGCCCGCCGCCGAAAAAACAATGAAAAACCAAAGAATTACAGTAAAAAATATGCGTTTTGCGTTATTTTACGCGTTCAACTGTGCATTCTTTCTTTCTTTGCTACTCGTACACGAAGCCGGTGCCAATTTAGGATCGAGAAATACGAAAATTTCATTGCATGTGTACTATATAGAAAAAACTTAAATCTGAGTCCCGATTACAAAAACAAATGTACACAAAAGTATTTAACAAAGTAATATCGGTACATTGTTTACGTTGACTAAACAACAAAAAATCTAAATGTAAACTTACTACACATTAAATGAAGAGCTTTATATATAACTTAATCAATAACTTAACATTGATCATATTTTTTCTCTTAAAAATTAACTCCGTTATCCGTTATAAACATTCTTTTATATTATATTTGAGAGTGGTATAGTGATAAGTAAGTGTTTATTAAGCAATTAAAGCAAATTTATATAATATACAATGGAAAAGCTAAAAATATCTTTCAGCACGCTTTCGGAAATTGTTTTTCAATGTAAAAAAAATATTGATCTTATAATTCGTGTAGTTTTCGGAATTATAACATAGTGTCTGAGAAAACTCAAGAAAAGTTCAGATGGTTTTTGAAACAAACATTTATGCCTCAATTTTTAAAGTAGTGGAACAAGAGTCAGCGTACTTCATCAAGATTTTTTAATGTCAATGAAGAATGGCTAACACATTATTATACGTTGACTGATGAAGTAGTGGATGATATAGTGGATGGTAAACGTGGACGTCCAACGAAAAGCTTTGGGGAGAGCAATGCCAGAACGAAATCTTCGGTTCAAAATTATATTATCCACAATTAGTTGCAGTCAGGCAATAGACGCTGAGAAATTCCAAATATATTGTATAGACACGGCAAAATTGTACATTGATTTGTATGGAAAATTTTTATATTGGAGTTGTATGGGTGGGTGGGTGTTACAGTGGGCGGATGTTATATGCATTTTTGCGAAAAATAAACATATTGCATATAAAGATATTGCATTTTTGAAATATAGTTTGTATGGTAGGTGGGCGTAAAAGTGGGCGGATTAAGTTCATATTTTCAGTAGGTCATTCTACAATTATAGTATTAACATTTTAGGAAAATTGAGTTAATATATTTAAAATCATGGAAGTTATGCCACATTTTCTATTTAAGTTGTATGGAAGGTGGGCGTAAAAGTGGGGGTATTTTTGTAAAAAAAGAAATTGAAATTCTTAAAAAATTTAAAATAAATGTGTGCAAAATTTCATGAAGCTCCGCAACCTCCTTGATTTAAGACCATGAAATACACTACACGGCCACAGTGTGCGCCAGTGGATGAACTGCGAAACAGTCTTCTGGTTTCAAGGCTGTGCTCCCTTTCACACAAGGCAACAACACACGGCACGACCCACCCGCCAGGAGGGCCTTTTTGAAACGGCGAGCAGCCGAAAAATGTGTTGGCCATCTAGGCAAAAAGCCAGTTGAGTCCCTCACAAAGGCGCAATCATTGTTCATACAATGGGCTAGATAGATATTGTATGTGCCGCATGAGCCTTCATCTTCGTCTACTGACGCGCCTAAGCGTCAGAGATCGGAGGAGCATGCGAAAAGTCAACAGCCCCATACAAAGCGTCCTAAATACAAGTCGATGGACAGAAGTTTCAGCGAAGTCACCAAAGGTAACCTCATACGTGCTGTAATCGACTTTTATGACGCAGATAGCTTTATCTCTCATGCAAACTGGGAGATGGTGCGTAAGGAACTGATGAGAGTGTTCTGGAGAGTCATCAAGGAGGAGTCATCAGTATGACGATGCAGGATGGTTCCGAGGGCGTGTCAAACTAATGGCTTGTTCGAACGGGCGATCAGCCATACTTCTGAATACGCTAGGCTCGACATGGTCTCTCTTGATGAGATTCCCCGCCTGCCTAGACCCACGGCACGGATTCCCGACGAGCCATTCAAAGCTCAGGAGATCATGGATCTCATTCAGATAGGAAATCCTGAACTGTCAAACAATCATTAAAAGGTAGCCAAGGTTTCCGAACCTGAAGGTTCATCCAGACGGATTATCGTTTTGCTAAATCCGGAGTCCCTGGCGCCACTTCGAGAGACACGTGGGAGGATTTACTATGGTTTTGAGACGATCATTCTACGTGTCTACCGAGAGGACGACAGGGAGGACAAGGTTCAAGGAGATGATGATCCTTCTTAGGACGTAGTAAACGATGGGACTGAGAGGATGGAAGAGGCAATTGACAAGGACGCCCTCTTGGACTCGGAACAAGAGGACGTCAACGTCACAATTGTAACTGCCAAAAGAGATGGGGAAGGTGAGGCAAGTCAATCTTCATCACTCTAAAGCAACATCGACTGCACTGCTTCTCCGCCTGAGAGATAGAGGGGAGGAGCTTGTTTTAGCCCAAGAAGCCTGGCTCCACCAAGGCAGGGTTTCCGGGCTTGGTGTCGAATTGTCCAGGCAAGATCAGATCGTGTATAGTGGCCAAAAGCGAATTGAATATCTTCATTCTTTCTGATTTCAGTGATGAAAACACGGTAGCAGCCGCCTGGGATACGGAAATCAAAACGATAATAATCGTCTCTAGTTACATGGCTTACGATATCGAAGTACTATCAGCTAAGGTTTGCAAAATTGTAGAATTGTAGAATTGTCAGAATCTAAATTTGTTGTGGTAAATAGAAGGGAGGTTCTTGATATAACGCTAGGCACTCAAATTTTATCAGTTCACGGAGGGTCTGAAGTGACTGCCCTTTTTCTGATCATAGGTATTGTTTGCCGTGAAATCAAATACACGGATATTATGCAAAAATAATACGACGAAAACGAATTTTATATTTAAATTATTATGTTGTCCAAAAAACAAAAAACACTTGACTTCAATCAAATTACAAAATTTTATTTAGCAAAAAATATGTATACTACAAAGAATGTAAGCATTAAAAGCAAACAGTTACGAAACAGGTTTTTACAAAACAACAAGAAGAAATTGTGAGCTGACTGCCTTTTATAAGAAATATATGAAACTTTAAGCACAGTTATAAATTGTTTTGTAAAAGATTAAACTTAATATTTAAATTACGATATTAAAATACACTGAACAAAATTTCTTTATGTATTTAGAGCTTTATGTTACATGTTAGCAAAGTAAAATGGTATGATAATTTCTATTCTCTATCTGAACATGCTCCCTCCTTTGAAAGATCACAGGTTTCAACATCATCAATAGGTAGAGGACAAACCTTTACAGCAGCTCTGCGTACTACACCATTAGAGGTACGTAAAATTACTACCCGAACAACACCGTCTTCGCCTTTCACTACTTCAATAACACGTGCCATCTGCCATTTTAAAGGTGGTTGGCTTTCGTCTTTTAGAAGAACAAGCGCACCAACGCAAATGTTGAATTTTATTTGCCATTTTGTTCGTTGTTGTAAAATAGTTAAATATTCTGTACTCCACTTCTTCCAGAACAATTGCTGCATGTAGCACACTCTTTGCCAGCGACCAAGGCGATGTATATTCAATATTGAAATATCAGGCTCCACAACTGAAGTAAGAGGAGCACCTATTAAAAAATGGGCTGGAGTAAGAACATCTAAGTCATCTGGGTTTTCTGAAATAGGACAAAGAGGACGTGAGTTCATAATAGCAGAAATTTGAGAAATTAGTGTCCGAAGTTCATCAAAATCCAAAATCGACAGACCGATCGTTCGGAGAATGTGCAATTTTGCCACCTTAATTGCAGCCTCCCAAAGGCCACCAAAATGAGGGGACCTGGGAGGTATAAACTTCCAATCAATTCCATCATCTAAACACTGCATACGTACGCTTTCTTGATGCCTTTGACTCATAAACAAGTGTTTCAACTCTGAAAGTTCATTTTTTGCACCTACAAAATTAGTTGCATTATCGGACCAAACAAGTTTTGGTTTTCCACGTAAGCTGATAAAACGTTTGAGAGCAGCTAAAAACGATTGGGTGGATAGATCTTTTACTAATTCAAGGTGCACTGCCTTTGTTGCAAAACAGACGAATAAACTTATATAGCATTTTATAGGTGGTCTCGTTCGAACCTCAGATCGATAGTATAAAGGGCCACAAAAATCCACTCCGGAAACTAAAAAGGCACGATGTCCTTGCACTCTCTCGTTAGGAAGATTACCCATAATATTTTTAACAACTTGAGGGCGCAATCGAAAACAGTGGATGCACTTATTGATGATTCGAGTTACTTCCTTTTTCCCACCTAACGGCCAATACTGCAACCTGATTGTTGCCAACAGCGATTGCGGACCAGCATGCATATTTTTTTGATGAAAGTATCTTATGAGTGATTCAGCTATCGGGTGCCGCTTTGGAATTATTATTGGATGCTGAGCACTGAAATCAAAATGCGAATTTTGAAGACGGCCACCAACTCTTATGAGCCCAAATTCATCCATAAACGGATTAAGCGAAATTAATTTGCTCCTCGAATTTATTGCATCTTTTTTTGATAATATATTATATTCGACAGAAAAACTTGACCTTTGAAAGTTTCTGATAAGCAATTTTATACCTTGTTTTATATCATTTGCTGTTAATTGACCCTTTCTAGATGCGACATTTGCAGATCCAAATTTATATATATAACCATAAATTCTAGAAATTTTACCAGAAGACGAAATGTATTTGCAATCTATGGACAAATCTGGGTATTTATTTATAAGCATATCATGTTTTCTTTTTTCGGGTAGATTGTCTAAAGCTGCTGGTTGTTCTGGCCAAAAAATCGAATCTTGTTTTAAAAAATCAGGTCCAAACAACAACAAATTCGATATAGAAATGTCTCGTGCAGAAGCGCCTCTAGATAATATATCAGCAGGGTTCATACTAGTTGGTACATATTTCCAGTACATTTTTGAAGTTAAAGTCTGGATGCGACTAATGCGATTGGCAACAAAAACTTGGTAATTGGACGACTGATCTCGAATCCAAGATAAAACGATCGTTGAATCTGACCAACAAAAAATATTTCCATTGAATATTTGTATTTGTGATATAGAATGTAAAAGTTCTGCCAGTAAAAGTGCTGCGCAAAGCTCTAATTTTGGCACTGTGATAACACGAGTTGGTGCAACGCGTGACTTTGAACAAAGAAGATGAACGTCATAGACACCATTTGTTTTACTAAGGATGTAGACACAAACACCATATGCTGTTAAACTGGCATCGCAAAATGCGTGAATCTCGTAACGGGAGTCAGGTTTTACTACTCTTCTCGGAAATTTGCATCTATCAATCATTTGAAATTCTTTGCACAAACCGTACCAAATATCCTTTAAATGTGAGGAAATTTCATCATCCCAATTGAAGTTTTCCTTCCATAAACTTTGAATAAAAACTTTTTCTTTAACAATTATTGGCCCAATTAGTCCAAGAGGATCATACATTTTCGCAATAGCTGATAATATTGTACGCTTTGTAATCCTCATGTTATTTTCAAAGGGTAAAATGGTAAAAAGGAAATTGTCGCTATTTGGTTCCCATATTAAACCCAAAGTTTTAGTCACATCAGTGCCGTCTCTAAATTTAAGAAAAGTTTCTTTCTCTTTATCATCTATATTGCTTAAAACACACATAAAAATCTCGAAAAATAGTTCTTGATCCTGTGGGATATTTGCTTTTTTCATCTATTGCCAACTGTTGCATTGAGCGAATAGTTAAAAATGATGCAGATTTGGTTCCATATGTCACCGTATCAAGCTTATAAATTTTTATAGCCTCTTTCGGATGATCACGCCACAAAATGCACTGCATAAAATTGTCCGGATATGCAACTCTAACACAGCGGTACATTTTACATATATCACCCGTTAAAGCTATGTTAAAAGATCGAAATCGAAGAAGAATGTTAAAAAGGTTTTCCTGAACAGTAGGGCCACACATAAGAATATCGTTTAAAGATTCACCAGTTAACGAAGAGGCAGATCCATCAAACACAACTCGCAATTTTGTTGTAGAACTATCTGCCTTAGTCACGCAATGATGTGGCAAAAAATAATGTGATAAACCATTAGGAAATTTTTCAACTAAAGACATATGAGAAAGGTTCTAATATTCCTTAATAAATGCAGTATATTGTAGCTTCAGTTCATTGGATTTTTCTAGGCGAGACTCTAATTTTTTAAAACGACGCAATGCTAATTGATACGAATCACCAAGTGAACTAGGAGACTTTTTAAATGGCAAGCGAATCGAATATTCACCTGAATCCAAACGACGAAAATGTTCGACAAAGTGTTTCTCACAATCGAGTTCTTCTTTGGTTTGCTTTTGAACGATATCTATGCGATTTTCAATTTCCCAAAATTGGCGAATCAAAAAATTTAAATTGCTTTCTAAAGCCTCATGATGATTTATTTCCGAAATTAAAAAGCAATGATTTGATTTTCGAAATACGGTTCCTCCACCAGCGACGATCCAACCAAATGAAGTGTTTTGCAAAATAGGCAAACCGGGTCCAATTCTAAATTTTCCAGCCTTTAAAGATTCATAAAATAAATCTCCACTAATCAGCATATCAATTTGCTGAGGCTTGAAGAACAACGGATCAGCTAATTTGAAGTCAGGTGGAATGGTCCATTTAGAAATATTAATTATTTGAGGTGGCTGATAATCAATAATTGATGGCACAACAACGGCTGATAAAGAAGCTAACTGGTCATTTGAAATTTCTTCCAGAACTTAAGTTTGACTGCCCTATACCAGTGACAACAGTTGTAGTTTTGTATTGTTTAATTTGCAGTTTTTGTGCTAAATCAGCTGTTATGAAATTAATTTGAGAGGCCGAATCCAGAATGGCTCTACATGGAATCAACGAATTTGATTTGTTTTTAACAAAAATTATAGCTGTTGCTAAAATTGTATTACCATGTGTTTCGAATTCATTTTCAGAAATATTATTTGAAACGACTAAAGAAGACTGGGCTGACTGCGTTGAGGTAGACGTGGCTTGAACAGATACTGAAGGAAAATATGAATTTTCTGTATTTGAGGATGTGTTACCATCTTTAACATGCTGGTCAGGGTTGGGCATCTGTTTTGTTTGGGTAGGATGATTGGCTTCCATGTGAAGCAAGCTGTGATGCTTGGACGAACAACTCCTACAGCCTGACAAACATGACTTTACTACATGACCCTTTCTTAAACAATTTACGCATAAGCCCAATCGCTTTACTTCTTTAAAACGTGCAAAAGGAGTTTGTGAGATAAAATGTGGGCAATTATATATCATATGAGATTAACCATTACATATAGGACATATTTTTGTATTGTTATTAGAAACTACTAAAGATTTTTTACTATTGTAAATATTTGCATGCGTTTTATATACCACCTGTTTTATTGATGTTTTTGTTAATACAGGTACAGCACATTCCACATTTTCCATCATTTGACATCTCCTCTGCAGAAATGAATCCATTGCATCCCAAGTTGGGATTTCACTTACTGGTGTAATTTCTTCCCACCTTTTCTGAGTTTCAACATCTAATTTACGGCCAATGATATGTATCAGCAAACAGTCTGCGATTTGTTCCTTACTACCCATTGTAAACAAAGCACGAAGATGTGAATTTATAGAATCACTTAAATTTCTTAGCTTCGCCACGGATCCTACCTCAACGTTACCCAATGCTACAATATCTTTAATGTGTGCCTGAAAATTCAAACGTTTATTGTCAAACCTTGTTTTTAATATATTGATTGCCTTTTCATAATTTATATCACTTATCTCCAGAGAACGAATTGCATCCAGAGCAGGGCCAGTTAAACTCGATCGTAGGTGTTAAAATTTTTCGATTTTTGTTAACTCATCATCACTGTCAACAACTGTCGAAAACATTGTATAAAAATCAGGCCATTCCATATAAGAACCTCCAAACACAGGAATTTTTATTACAGGTAGACGAGTACGTTATGGTTGTATTATAATTGAATGCTGGTTCTCTTCAATTGTCGATTGCCTTACCAATGGATGCCTATCACTGTTGCCTCTTGATTGACACACTATAAGTCTTCTTTTTAAAATAGTTTTAGCAGATGTGTATGATTTGGACACCGCTAGAGGAACAGTACTTTCCATTTCATCTATATCCTCATGCTCGAGTTGTTCATGGGCTGCTTCGAAATCACCATATGTTTTTTCTATCATCTCTAACTTTATCGTCAAAGCAGCCTCATCCAGATCTTCTATGCTACAACACTTAACCTCTTCCTCAAGTTTCTCCAATCGATGTTGCAATAAAATAGTCTTACGCTTTAGAAAAGACTGATGTACACCAATATCTTCTGGAGTGATCATTTTGATCAAATACACGGATATTATGCAAAAATAATACGACGAAAACGAATTTTATATTTAAATTATTATGTTGTCCAAAAAACAAAAAACACTTGACTTCAATCAAATTACAAAATTTTATTTAGCAAAAAATATGTATACTACAAAGAATGTAAGCATTAAAAGCAAACAGTTACGAAACAGGTTTTTACAAAACAACAAGAAGAAATTGTGAGCTGACTGCCTTTTATAAGAAATATATGAAACTTTAAGCACAGTTATAAATTGTTTTGTAAAAGATTAAACTTAATATTTAAATTACGATATTAAAATACACTGAACAAAATTTCTTTATGTATTTAGAGCTTTATGTTACATGTTAGCAAAGTAAAATGGTATGATAATTTCTATTCTCTATCTGAACAGGTATATTAAATTTGAGATAGGTATTGAGGAAAAAGGGGTTCCACCCTAACGAAACAGAAGGAAAACAAACTGGGAGCAAAAGCGATCTATTCTCTCAGACTATCTTTTGAACCCACCGGTTGTTAACAATAGGCAGGATGTCGAAGTGGGTGCCCAGACAAATGCATTCGAGTTGGCGATCGGAATCATGCCGTGGAACGAGCAAGCCACCCTGGTGGAACTCCGATATAGCGGAAGCTCGCAAAACTTCCCGAAAACTTTTCAATGAAGTAAAGAGACTGGGTAACTGGTCAACATATAAGGCCTCAAAAAATAGATTTAAAAACCTGATAAGAAATGCGAAAGCAGCGTCATGGATATCCTACCATACAAGAGTGAAAGGTTCTTCTGAGTCTCGGGACATTAGCCCTAGAAACGCCTACTGGCTTTTTAATACAGTGATAAAGCCCATACTAATGTATGGAGCGCTTGTATGGTGGCCTGCACTAGGCAAGCCTACATACTGTAGTAAAGTACTGCGCACCTCAGCATTGATGATCACGGGTGCCATGCGCACTACTCCATCAATGGCTCGTTTCACAATGTTGCACTGGCTTCCAGCCGATCTAATGGCCAAGCAATTGGCCATGAATTCGGCGATAAGGCTTAGTGCAACCTGGGCATGGAAATCGACGAGTTTCGGCCATGCGACTATGTTGGGATGTGTATCGACTATACCGGGCAATATTGATACAATACTGTTCACTCTCTTAGTATCAATGTCAGGCACGTCATCCATGTTGACACACGATCGTCATCAAGAGGACGTGTTTGGAGTTTATACAGACGGATTAAAATGGACAATGGAGTTGGGGGAGCCGTCTTTATCCCTCAATGGCAAGCTGGCTAATGTATCACAGAATATGTGGCAAAGATATTCAGCTCTGTATCGACAGCAAGGCTGCGATATACTTCTTATCGGGCGTTTATACAAAGCCGAGATTGGTTCGTGAATGCCGGACATCTCTAGATGAGATGGCGAGACATTTCTGCCCGGAACTCTTTTTGGTGACGGGGCACGCGGGAGTGCCCGGAAATGAAATTGCGGACGAACTTGCTAGATCTGGAACCCACTTTAGGGTTCAGGGGATAGATCAACTAGTTGGCGTCCCGCTAAGTTGCAGTAAAGATAACTTTCACCAGTAACTACTGGGGGCTTCGCAAACCAGATGATCGAACAAGCCCATGGTCTCGAGGCTTCTGTGGCCTCAGTAATATTACAAGCGAACTGCAATCCTACTGAGAACCCCTCGAGGACAGATGGGCATACTAGTGGCTGTGCTGTAAGAACAAAAACTAGACCAATAAAACTATTAATAAATACAGTCTCTGGGACAATTTTGATTTGAAAAGGTTTGTTTAAAAGGTTCTTTTTGAAGTTAACTTAAACATCCAATTGTTTTAAATACAAGTTTTTCAAAAACTGTTACAACTTCAAGAGTAACTATACCCCTTTTTAAGGAATTCAATCGCCCAAATTCAAAAATAGAAATATTACAAAAAGAAGTCTTAAATGAATTTAATGGAATTATTAAAATCTCTAGGAGCTAAAATCGACTTTGAGAAAAACACATTAATAACTAATGAACCAAGAATAGATTATCTAATACAAAAACTAAAAAGCCAAAATTCTAACGAAGAAGAGATTAACGTTTTGATTAAAATGATCAAGGAATTCAAACATGTTTTTTATATTGAAGGAGACAATTTAACTTCTGTTTGTACAAACACAAAATCCCAATTATTAATGAGGTCCCGGTTTATTCAAAGATATATCGTTTTCCAAAAATTCATAAGCAGGAAGTAGGCAGACAAATTTATTTTTTTTTTCATAATTTATTTATTGTATCTTCAATATTTTTGAACTAACAATAATTACTCGTATCTTAAGTCTAGAATAAAATATTCTTTTTAAGTCCAGCCAGTGCTAGACAAAAATAATGTTTGTTTCACGGATTTTGAAATCATTTGCGGGTCATCCCTCTAATGTACGGCCAAGAAAAGCAGTGTCTCTTCTTTTTAGTCGAATGTAACCAGGTTCATTCAGATGTTACGCTCGAAAGGGTTTGGATGAGATTCAAGCCTATTTAGATATGTGACTGCATGTTTCGCTATTTCTGCTTTAACTGATGGCATGTTTAGGTCTTTGTGGATGTTCGAATTTTTTATATACCAGGGAGCAGATGTAATAATACGTAAAATCTTATTTTGGCGACTTTGAATTTTTTCTACATTGCTAGCTGAGGCAGTGCCCCATAACTAAATCCCATAACACCAAATTGGTTTGAGGACCGACTTGTACAGTAGAAGTTTACAATCTAAGCTCAGGGTGGAGTTTCTGCCAATAAGCCAATTTAGTTGTACTGCTTTTAGTTTCATTTGTGTTAACTTGAAGTCAAGTAAGGCGACGGTCAAGATGTATACCCAGGTATTTAACGTCTGAAAGCTGTGGTATCATTTGGTTATTTATGCGAATAGGAGGGCATGAGTCCCTACGCAGTGTGAAAGTTATATGAGTGCATTTTTGTTCATTCACTTTCATTTTTTCACTCCATTTTTCTAGCCCTTTTTTCCAAATTGAGTATGTGGTCTTGTAAAAGTTGTGATGCTTCTTGCGCACTTTCATGAATACTTAAAAAAGCTGTGTCATCTGCAAAAGTTAATGTGTGGACTAGGGTGCTAATGCATATCCGATGTGTACAGTAAATATAAAATTGGTCCCAAAATACTACCTTGGGGGAACTCCGGCTTCAATGAGCTGTGGCGAGCTTAAAAAGTCACCTTCTTTTAGTAAAAATTGCGATTCGTTAAATAATCTTTTAAGAGCTTATACAAGTTTTCGGGCAAGTTCAGCTTTAGCTTAAATATTAGGCCTTCGTGCCAAACCTTATCGAATGCTTGAGAAACGTCGATAAAGAGCGCATAACAGTATTTTTTTTCTTCAAAGGTCGTTTTAATTACATTTACTAATCTGTGTGTTTGTTGGATCGTACTATGTTGTTTTCTGAAGCCGAATTGATGGTTCGGAATGCATCCTTTCGCGCTAAGAATTGGATTCAGCTTAGTTATTAATATTCTCTCAAATAACTTTGACACGTTTGATAAAAGGCTTATAGGTCTGTATGATTCTACTTTTGTGTGGTCTTTTCCTGGTTTAGGAATCATAGTTATCAAAGAGACCTTCCACTCTGTGGGAAAGTACTCAAGACATAAGATGGCATTAAAAACAAACAAAATAATTCTGCGACCTATACGGGGCAACTCAACTAACATCTTGTTACTTGTTTTATCAACGCCAGGGGCTTTTTTGGTGTTTAAATCTGCTATTGCCCTTTCAATATCGCTAAGTTCAAATCTTAGGGGTACTACGGCACTAGTCTCTACTGATGGTAACTCAGCTATATAATTACATAAATTTGGGGTGAAAACCTTCTTCAAATGTCCAACAAACAAATTGCCTTTTTCGGTATAATTTCTTGCCCAGTCTCCACAAGAAGTTCGCAAGGGAGGCTTACGTACGACCGGTCTTTTAAGGTTCCTGCATGCACGCCATAACGAATAATCTGATTTTGCAGTTGCGTCGAGGTCTTCCAAGTAATTTTTCAGAAATGCTACTCTTCGAAATTCTAGCAGCTTAGCCGTTTCGTGCAATCTTTAAGTCTAGATTTGAGTTGAGGAGATCTGTGTGCTTGCCACTCTCTTCTAATTTTATTTTTTTCAGCCAAGAGCCGCTCGACATCTACAAAATAAATTTGATTGTATCTAGCTGGTTGTCTGGTTTCTGTCGCATGTTGGGCAGCTGATTTAAGGTTTTGATCAAAATAAATTAGACTCTGGTCCACATCTTCTGGTGTTCTTAGCGGTATGTTTTCCGAACAATGAGTACTGAGATACTTTCTATATTTCAACTAATTAATGCTTGTGATGGTCATTGGTGATATGATGTTTTGTTTGTCCCATATATACACGATAGTGGGTGAATGATCTGAGGATAATTCGAATGACGCTTCAACCTTAATCATTTCTCTCGAAATACCTTTAGTCACGCCAAAATCAATAACATCAGGTATTTTTTGTCGATCAGTAGGCCAATAGGTGGGTTGTCCACTTGATATCACATTCAGACGCATTTTTGAAATTGTATTAAACAAAACACGACCTTTTGGAGTTATTAGGCGTGATCCCCAAAACGTATGTTTAGCGTTGTTGTCGCCTGATGCTATGAAACAGGGACTTAGTGATTTGAAAAAGTCGATATATTGACTCTCTGATATTTGAAATCTAGGAGGTGAATAAATCGAAGAAATGACAAAGTTTTGATGATATTCTTCAATACAGATGTTTGTTGCTTGAAGGTAGTCCCCGCAAAAATCACACAGTAAATGATGTTTAATTCGAGCCCTTATTAGTATTGCTGAACCACCACATGCTCTGCCACGGGGGTCTTTAGTGTCATATAATATATAGCCATTGATTTTAAAAAAGCTATTTGTTGTTAAATGAGTCTCTGAAACCATCATGACATCAATTTGTTGGTTCTTCAAGAAGTACTCGAGTTCATTTTTGTGTTGGCGTAAGCCGTTTGCGTTCCAGAAACATATTTTTAAACAGTTCATGGTTTGTTAAGTAACGCCTGCAACATCTTAGATTGCATGCGAACCATTTCTTGCATCATGCTGCTCATAGAGCTCATAAAACTGTTTAACGAATGCACTAATGTCTCGATACTTGCTTCGAGACGATTGTAGTTACCAGGTGGAGTTTGTTCTTTAGCTTCTGGATGCATATTTCGGGTAGAATTGTTTGTAGGTGTCGCTTTGTGTGCTAAAACATGATTGGATTTTAACATATCCGCGTATGAAACATGTTTGGTTGTGGGTTGAGCTAACTGAGGGTAATGAGCATTTGCTTGGTATTGTGGCTGCCTAGCAGGAGTATTTAATTTCTGATGTGACTTCCTTACCACAGAAAAAACTGGACAGCCTCTGTAGTTAGCAGTGTGATTTCCAACGCAATTGCTACATTTTTTAACCTTCGAGTTCCGCCCAATGGTTTGTCGCATTGGGCGGAACAATGAAGCTCTCCACACACAACGCAAACCGGAGGCAACTTGCAGTAAGCCTTTGTATGGCCGTATTCTTGGCAATTTAAACACTGAACGGGTCCTGACCGCTTATGTGGTTCCTCTACACTTATCCTGCGGTGTAACAGATATTTTTGATTATAAATGGGATGCGTTTCGTTCTTCTTTAATCTAATATCCCCAGGTTCCAGTTCAACGCGAAATAGAGGTTGCGGGACACGCTCTCGATTTCTGAGATTGTCAACGCTTTTAACCTTAAATCCTGCTTTTTGGAGGCCAGCTTTTATTTCCACTGGGTTAACATATGAGTCTACACCTTTGATGACTACCTGTAGGCCTTTGCTACTCTTCAGCTGATAGGTATAAAAGTTCTTATTGCAGCTTTCAAACTCCTTTACTGCTTTACGATAACTACTTTCGTCAATAAAATGAATTTTTGTTTCATCAATGTTACCACGCTTGATTGGAATTACATAGAATTAATTTTCCCCGATAACTGAAATTAACTTATTTATTAATTCATTCGAATTTTTTCCCCTTAAAAAAATTGGTGGTGGTTTAAACGACTTGGGTGCCGTTTTTTGTTCACTTGTTTCGTTATCTAAAATAGCAAAACGATTTTGGGAACTTATTCCGTTAGCTTGCTTATCTTTAAGTACTTTGGACATTGGTGCAATCTGCGAAGATTTAGGGCTTCGACCTCTTTTCAACACAGTTATATATCTGTCCATTCCCACTTGAGTCTTAGGTTTTTCTGCACTATCCATATTACTGTTGGTAACACTGTGTTCAGAAGGCGCTTTGTTTGTAGTTATATTATTGTCATCGCTTAGCAAAAGCGACGAACAAGATTGGACACGTATAACTGGCGTAGAATTTACACACAAATTATTTTCAGTTTTTTTGTTTTTATTTAATGCAATATTGTCTACATTTTTTTTGCTTAAATTAAAGAGGCTCATTAGCCCTTATTGTTTTTGTTTTATTTTTAAAGTAGCAATTCAATATGCCGTTGTAAAAAATAAAGAGAAAGAAAAAAAAAATTACAGACAACTTTTTTGTTGTATTAAAACAGGTTTGTTTTTTTGTTTTTGTTTGAAATTATTCACACAATGTATGTTTTGTTTTTTGTTAATGCGAGCTAAAAAAAAAATAGCGTCCGCACTTATCAACGCCAAAAACAGAACTGCAGACAAATTTATGAAATGTTAAAATCAGGAATAATAGCAAAATTGAATAGTCCTTATAATGACCCAATTTGGGTCGTCCCTAAAAAAATTGATAATTCTGGTCAACAAAAATGGAAGAAGTTATTGATTATAGAAAACTAAACAATGTAAGAATCGAGGACAAATTTCAATACCAAATATGGAAGAATTGTTTTCAAATGGGGAAATTTTAAATATTCTAGTACAATAGATTTAGCAAAAGGATTTCAACAAATTTTAGTCACCAGAGGATAGACATAACACTGCATTTTCTTCTTCCACTCGTCATTATGAATTTACTAGAATGCCATTCGGCCTACAAAATTCTTCAGCCTCATTTCAACGTGTGGTGAATGAAGTGCTTCAAGACTTTATTTATAACAAATGCGTAATATATTTAGATGATGTTTTAGTATTTTCTACTTCTCTTTGGCTTTCTGAAGATAAATATAATGAGTCAAACTAAAGTTTTTTTTTTTAATATAACTTCTGATCCCTGAAATTTTATGGTGTGCTCACTAAGCCACATTAAAAAGCATACATATGTAGGATGTGGCAGCCAAACCACAGTACAAACGGACTACTGGTTATAAATACGAGACGCATGACAAACAGTATGCTATGATATGACAAATAGATTTAGAACCAACCAATACGGAGAGAGTATAAACAGTAGGCTAAGAAAAAGTAGGCTTAATACAAAAACGACAATATACAAAACATTCATACACAACACACAGAGAAACACAAACATAAAAGTCACTAACACATACACGAAAACACATAGTAGGCTTTGACAAAAACATTTGACGACAGAAGAAAACAGAGGCAAGATAACATAGAGCTGGACAGAGTATGTAGAGACGTCGACGGGATAACTGGAGTAGAGTTAAAGTGTTATAGAGATGCAGAGAGTTTAGTGGTATTAAAGTAATTTAATTGTTAAACTTAAATATAATCAAAATATAAAATAGTCTAAATAAAATTGAAATCTAATTCATATGAAACATTGAAACTTACTAAATAAATAAATTTAATATATAACTAGTTTTACAAAATATAAAAACTTAATCTAAATTATATCTATTTTAATCACTACATTAAAAAACTACTTATCAAAACTAATTTATAAAACTAAAACCTATTAAATAAAGGACTTAAAAATACAAAACATTAAGCTTTTATTTAAAAAATAAGAGAATTTATCCAAAAATTCTCACACATATATAAATTTAAAAAAATTAAAAGACATTATCTCAAAGATTTTTATAAAACTTTTTTTAAATATAATTACAGCATATGAATGAGCTATTACTCAACTTCCTAGGGCTTATAGAACTGAAATTAGAATATATTTAATCCTTGAGCGCATATTCAAAAAAACGATATTTTCCCACTTTTATAAATGTATAGCTAAAAAACTATTAGAGATACAAATTTTTTCATTATATTTCGATTCAGTCAAGAAATATAAATAAAAAAATTTTCAATAAAACCTGAAGTAATTTGGCGTGGAATTGCCCACCTATGATTTTCTACTTTAAGAAAGGTTCAAAAATCAACGTGAATGATCAAAAATATATTAATTCTCTTCATAAATTAAAAACAATTTGATGTAATGCCCCAGTTTTAGCGCATCCCCAATTTGACAAATTATTTGTATTGACAACCGATGTTATCCCAAAATGGCCATCCAATTGCTTTCTCATCGCGTACATTGAATAAGCATGATTTTAATTATAGTGCTATAGAGAAGGAATTATTAGCAATAATTAGGTCAGTGAAATATTTTATACCCTATTTATTCGGAAGAAAATATATGGCTTCATTCAATGAAAGAGCCTTATATGATACTACAGAGATGGAAGATACAGTTGAACAAATATGATTTTGAAGTAGAAAACATTAAAAGAAAAACAAACATGTTTGCACATGAACAAAGGGTCGGCAGAATAGGGAACAATAATTGGTTTACTTTCTTCTGTGTGGAGAAAACGTAAGGATGTGCATGGTCCGACAAAACATAATTTTTTGTTTTATCGTCAATGTTGTTTGAATGCACAGCAAATAGGATATGCACGCTAGATCAACAGATGGCGTTCTTTAATACTAAAAACAGCATTCAATGGCAGACATCGTTGTGCGAACAATGCTGTTGAACAAGAGCATGACATGTACAAAAGCCTTTTTAAATTCAGAAAATTTAGCTTTTCATTTGTCGTACCCTAATACTCACACAGGAAATTCAGATATAGAGCGATTTCATCTGACTTTAAATGAACATATACGACTATTTTCAAGTCTGTTCAAATTTATAATGCTACTATACATAGTACTATGGGATACAAAGCAAATGATCTGCTGCATAATAAAGTAAATAAATCTATCTGGAGAAATTTACATGACATTGTTGATAATAAAAAAATAAAATATATTAAGAAAATTAATGAGAATAGAGAAAAATGCTACGAATATAAGGAAATTGATAAGAAAAAAATCTGGGTTTTCAGAATCTGACACAAAAACCGAAAGACCTATACTTTTATGAGTTCAAGTGCTATCAATTAAGCAAATATGTTGGAACAATACTTAGAAACATAGTTTCAGATAAATATAATGTTGAGAATTCATTGGATTTAAAAACACAAATTATTCAAATTGAAAACATAAACATTGAAGGACATGATTATTTAGTATCATTTGACGTATACTCTTTATTTACTAATATTCCCATTCACACTGCCATCAAGAACATAATGGAAAAGTGGAAGTTGCATTGCAGAAGGTATTAGTATGGATCAGTTCAAACACGTAAATTTGAACTGTACTAATTTCCTATGTTTTATCGTAGACCTTTAAGCACTTAAACTTAAAGGGATGATGGGCACAATAATCAAACAAATTAGTTTAATAATTACTGAGTATAATTTTCATTTTTCTTGCTTCTTATATACTAAATAAAACGTTTAACATCCAACAACAATAAACTTAAAGTAAGAAATTGACAATGACTTATTGCAAGCTAGCATTTTGCTTAATTTAGTTTTTTTTTTTTTTTGAATTGAAGTTTTACTAATAAATAGTTGCAAGCTAGCATTTTTGCCTGATTTAATTATTTAATGTTTTTTAGCAAAGTGGTTATTGATTTAAAATAAGAATTAAAGTAACATTGATGGTATTCAACAGACGAAGATGGTTCTTAACATTCTCCCCCGCGTTGTACACGTGTTCAACAAAATTTAGGTCTTGATGAAGTGGAGAAGTAAAGTGTATATACGAGTATAAACTTTAGCAAGGCAACTTATGACAAAGTACTTTTTATATATATTTTGTTATTTTTAACAAATTATTGATTATTTAAAAATATTGATTAATTATCAAAGAGTAGCAATAATTAAGTAAAAGAATTATTATTATTTTGATTAGTCATTAATTTTATTATTAGAGATCCACTGAAAAATTCGGTTGTTTTCGAGGCCTTGGTATAGGCGTGGAATTTGTACGAAGTTCAATACTCTGTATAGCAGATTTATCTGTTAAAGCTGATTTTGATTTTTTGTGGATTATAATTGCTGTGATAAGAGTGGCGAGGCTCAATAGAACGGCTAAGCAACTAATACTATAAGACTGCACTTTATTAAAAGATAATTTATTGGAATGTTGCATCATATCACTCTCATGAAGTTTCATAGTTAGTAGTGTTTGAATGGTTCTTGCCCGTGAGGAGAGTGTTAAGTAACGGAAACGAAAAATACGTGCCTTTGTAAAGACTAGTATACGATGCCTTTACTGTACTTGATATGGTTTGTCGTCCGTTTATGACAGCGAAATTGTATTGTATGTATAGAGTGCACTCTGGGTCAAGTGTAAGTAGTCCTGAGCCTTTTATAGCAATAGGAATAATTTATTTGTTACACAAAGCGGTGGCTTGTAATAATGATAAAGTTGCATAAATCTATTGATTTTAGTGATGTCCATCATGCGATGGTTTTTTCAATGTTGCATGATAAGTTGTACTCATATGAACATATTTTTGACCCATAATCGAAACGAATTTAAATGTAGGTACACAAGAAGAGGTCCGGATTTATTGTGTCGCAGGTATTCAACTGCAATATGGAGAGAATGATGAATTTTTGTCGATCCGTATTGATTCCTAGCACATTGGAACATGTCTTAATTTTTAGCAATGTATTGTTTACTATATTAGGTATAGAAGTTAGGTAAACTTTTTAAATTCTTCATACCCGATCAATGGTAAAGTAACCTTAAAACAGCATGTTGACGTGTAAGTCCTCCTTTGACGTTCATTAGCTTAAAAAATTGTACTAATTTCATTTTTTAATTGTTGTGGCGATAAAACAGCCGGCTGATTTTTCCATGATATTAACCTGTAGTTAATGTATTAAGCTCGTTTGGATTGTTCGACATCGGAGTCAGTGGCGACTGAAGTACTGCTTCTGTTTGTACTATAATTGTCTCCAACCTAGCAAATGTTTTGCAGGCTTGACTGCTGCTTCCCAAAGTCCATCAAAGTGTGGTGCTCTTGGAGGAATGAAGTGAAATTGTATACCTCTTTTACTGGCAGCGGATATGATCAATTCCTGATCCTTTTTTGAATAGACAGCATCGGCGAGTTGTGAAATCTGATTCTTAGCCCCTATGCAATTGGTTGCGTTATCTGAGAATAGGTGTTGACATCGACCGCGACGACTAATAAAGCATTTCAGTGCACCAATAAATGCTTCGGTAATCAGATCGGATATCAATTCAAGATGGACAGCCTTTGTTGCAAAACAACAAAATACGGCTATGTATGCCTTTGTTTGCCTGTTACCTCTAACCTTGTAGTGAATACAAAATGGTCCGCAGTAATCAACACCAGAGTTAAAGAACGGGCATGCTAGCGTAACTCGAGTGTGTGTAAGTTACCTAAAAGTTATTGGCATAATTGTGGTTGTGCCCTTACACACCTAATGCACTTTTGAACGGTGGATCTCGTCATTATTTTGCCTTTTATTGGCCAAAATCGTTGCCGTATTAAATAAAATAGTGTTTGAGGTCCGCAATGATTATTTTATTCATGTACCGCAATAAAAAGAAGTTTAATGAGGGGGTCATTGTATGAAACAAACATAGGCCTCCAACTCTAAGATTTCTTCTTCGTCGAGAAACGGTGAAAGACTTCTCAATTTGTTTAATTTCCGATGAAAAACCAGCTCATTGAAGAATAATTGAATATAAAAATATCTAGTTCAATGGGAGTCAAAGCCTTGCACCTTTGACGATCTGTTTTGGTGATCTTTAGATTTTTGATGAACCTAAGAACATAGCCTATTTCTTTAATTTTCTGAAAGAGTTTCCGTGTTGGATTTCGTAAATGAAAACATCAGATCAAATGATGTTGATGGCAATTGGTTTTGGTTTCTTCCGTTCCACGTCGCAGTCCAACTTTTTAGAAAAACGGGATTCCCATAGCTCTTCCTTTCTATGTAAAATTAGTGGTCCATAAAACCATAAGTTGCATGTATGAATTTTGGCTGCTTTTAAACCTCTAGATAAAATATCAGCAGGATTGTGTTTCGAAGCAACATGATGCCACTGATTAGTCAATGTTAGCGATTGAATATTTGATATCCGATTAGCTAGAAAAATATTATATATGGTTGATTGTGAGTTTATCTAAGATAAAACAATTTCAGAATCGGTCCACAAATACAGCGGTAAATTATTTACCTGAAGGTCAGTTTGAATCCTTTTTGAGAATTGAGCAGCTATAACTGCAGCACACAATTCAAGCCGAGGAAGAGTTTGTTGTTTTAATGGAGCAACCCTAGAATTTGTACAAAGCAACTGCACAATTATTTGTCTGCTGCGCCAAATGCTTTTTCAGAAGAGTCTGCAAAAATGTTGAACATTTTTTGGAAGTTAGCCCTTGAAGATGTGTCGCCGGTTTTTCCACGTTGTTTAAATTGTCGAAATGTTCTAAATGAGTTCCACAAACTATTTAAGTTTTCTGAAAGTTGTTCATTCCAGTCTATTTTCTCTTGCCACAAATGCTGAATGAATATTTTTGCTCTGACGACAACAAGGATATTAACGCGATATCCCGATCGCCGTAGCGATACGTTTTTTAATTGTTTGTGCTGAAGCTATTTTTTCTTGATTCGAAAATAGTCATATTTAGGATGCCGCGAAAGTCCTAGTGTTTTGACTGTATTGCCTTCGTTGAAGTCAAAAGTTACTTCGAGATCACTTGCTGGATGTGGATGACTTGCACACCATTTTTTCAAATGGAAATCATGCCTTCTTAGGATTGTAATAAGTTCATCTTGAATTCTGATGGCGTTATTTAAGCTGTCTGATCCTCCCCAGCCGTCATCTACGTAAAAGTTATATTTCAGACATTGCGAGCCGTATGGATGCAAACAGTTTGTCGCAAGATATGGGGCTGCTCTCGTGCCATATGTTACAGTGTTAACTTTGAAGTAGCTTAAGGGTAGCCCTGGAACTTCTCTTCAGATAATTAATGGGTTTTGATGATCATTATTGTTGATTAGTATTTGCCGATACATTTCTTCTATGTCTGTTACAATCAAATCTTTTTTTTTCATAATTTATTTATTGTATCTTCAATATTTTTGAACTAACAATAATTACTCGTATCTTAAGTCTAGAATAAAATATTCTTTTTAAGTCCAGCCAGTGCTAGACAAAAATAATGTTTGTTTCACGGATTTTGCAATCATTTGCGGGTCATCCCTCTAATGTACGGCCAAGAAAAGCAGTATCTCTTTTTTTAGTCGAATGTAACCAGGTTCATTCACGATGTTACGCGCCAAAGGGGTGGGATGAGATTCAAGCCTTTTTAGATATGTGACTGCATGTTTCGCTATTTCTGTTTTAACTGATGGCATGTTTAGGTCTTTGTGGATGTTCGAATTTTTTATATACCAGGGAGCAGATGTAATAATACGTAGAATCTTATTTTGGCGCCTTTGAATTTTTTCTATATTGCTAGCTGAGGCAGTGCCCCATAACTGAATCCCATAACACCAAATTGGCTTGAGGATCGACTTGTACAGTAAAGTTTACAATCTAAGCTCAGGGTGGAGTTTCTGCCAATAAGCCAATTTAGTTGTACTGCTTTTAGTTTCGTTTGTGTTAACTTGAAGTCAATGTGGCTTTTCCAAGTAAGGCGACGGTCAAGATGTATACCCAGGTATTTAACTTCTGAAAGCTGTGGTATCATTTTGCGAATAGGAGGGCATGAGTGTAAAAGTTATGTGAGAACATTTTTGTTCATTCACTTTTATTCTCGATTTTTCTAGCCATTTTTCCAAATTGAGTAAGTGGTCTTGTAAAAGTTGTGATGCTTCTTGGGCACTTTCATGAATACTTAAAAAAGCTGTGTCATCTGCAAAAGTTAATGTGTGGACTAGGGTGCTAATTGGCATATCCGATGTGTACAGTAAATATAAAATTGGTCCCAAAATACTACCTTGGGGAACTCCGGCTTCAATGAGCTGTGGCGAGCTTAACAAGTCACCTTCTTTTAATAAAAACTTGCTATTCGTTAAATAGTCTTTTAAGAGCTTATACAAGTTTTCGGGCAAGTTCAGCTTTAGCTTAAATATTAGGCCTTCGTGCCAAACCTTATCGAATGCTTGAGAAACGTCGATAAATAGCGCAGAAAGGTATTTTTTTTCTTCAAAGGTCGTTTTAATTACATTTACTAATCTGTGTGTTTGTTGGATCGTACTATGTTGTTTTCTGAAGCCGAATTGATGGTTCGGAATGCATCCTTTCGCGCTAAGAATTGGATCCAGCTTAGTTATTAATATTCTCTCAAATAACTTTGACAAGTTTGATAAAAGGCTTATAGGTCTGTATGATAACTATGATTCCTGGTTTAGGAATCATAGTTATCAAAGAGACCTTCCACTCTGTGGGAAAGTACTCAAGACGTAAGATGGCATTAAAAACAAACGGAATAATTCTGCGACCTATACGGGGCAAGTCAACTAACATCTTGTTACTTGTTTTATCAACGCCAGGGGCTTTTTTGGTGTTTACATCTGCTATTGCCCTTTCAATATCGCTAAATTCAAATCTTAGGGGTACTACGGCCCTAGTCCCTACTGATGGCAACTCAGCTATATCAGTGCATACATTTGGGGTGAATACCTTCTTCAAATGTCCAATAAATAAATTGCCTTTTTCGGTATCATTCTTTGCCCAGTCTCCACAAGAAGTTCGCAAGGGAGGCTTACGTACGACCGGTCTTTTAAGGTTCCTACATGCACGCCATAATGAATAATCTGATTGTGCAGTTGCGTCGAGGTCTTCCAAGTAATTTTTCAGAGATGCTACTCTTCGAGATTCTAGCAGCTGTCTTAGCCGTTTCGTGCAATCTTTAAGTCTAGATTTGAGTTGAGGAGATCTGTGTGCTTGCCACTCTCTTCTAATTTTTCTTTTTTCAGCCAAGAGCCGCTCGACATCTACAAAATAAATTTGATTGTATCTAGCTGGTTGTCTGGTTTCTGTCGCATGTTGGGCAGCTGATTTAAGGTTTTGATCAAAGTAAATTAGACTCTGGTCCACATCTTCTGGTGTTCTTAGCGGTATGTTTTCCGAACAATGAGTACTGAGATATTTTCTATATTTCAACCAATTAAGCGATCAGGACCCGTCCAGTGTCTAAATTGCCAAGAATATGGTCATACTAGGGCTTACTGCAAGTTGCCTCCGGTTTGCGTTGTGTGGTTAGCTACATCGTTCCGCTCAATGCGACAAAGCAAGCGATGACTCGAAAATTAAAAAATGTAGCAATTGCGGTGAAAAGCACACTGCTAATTACAGAGGCTGTCCAGTTTTTTCTATGGTAAGGAAGTCGACTCAAAAAAGAAATATTCCTTATAAGCAGCCACAATATCGAGCAAATGCTCACAACGTTATGAGCTCTCTGAGCAGCATGATGCAAGAAATGGTACGCATGCAATCTATGAGGTTGCAGGTGGTACTTAACAAACTTTTTTAAAAAAATATGTTTCTGGAACAATAACGGCTTGCGCCAACACAAAAATGAACTCGAATACTTACTTAAGAACCAAGAAATTGATGTCATGCTGGTTTCAGAGACTCACTTAACAACAAATAGCTTTTTTACAATCAATGGCAAATCATACCGCGGTTCAGAAATACTAATAAAGGCTCGAATCAAACATTATTTACTGTATGATTTTTGTGAGGACAATCTTCAAGCAACAAATATCTGCATTAAAGAATTTCATCAAAACTTTGTTATTTCTTCGATTTATTCACCTCCTAAATTTTATGTATCAGAGTCAATACAGCGAATTCTTTAAATTACTAGGTCCCTGTTTCATAGCGTCAGGCGACTACAACGCTAAACGTATGTTTTGGGGATCAAGACTAATTACTCCAAAAGGTCGTGCTTCAAAAATATGTCTGAACTTGATGTCGAGTGTACAACCCAACTATTGGCGTACTGATCGGCAAAAAATACCCACTATTGTCTATATATGGAAGGAGAAAAATCATCTCAACAATAACTAGCACAAGCATAAATTGATTGAAATATAAAAAATATCCCAGTACTTCCCGCTAAGAACACCTGAAGACGTAGAGTGAAGTCTTATTGATTTTGATCTAAACGTTAAATCAGCTGGCAAACATGCAACAATAACCCGACAACTAATTAGACACAATCAAATTATTGTAGGCTCTTGACTTTAAAAAGAAAAATTCGCAGAGAGTGGCAATCTTACAGATCTCCTCAACTTAAAAGCAGACTTAAAGAATGCACGAAACGGCTAAGAGAGTTACTAGAATCCCGAAGAGCAGCTTCACTGAAAAACTATTAGACATTTGAAAAAGGTTTTTACTCAAAATATACCGACTGATATAGCTGAACTGTAACTGTCGAAGCTAGTACGACAGTAGCCTTAAGATTTCAATTTAATGATTTTGAAAGGACAATAATTGATTTAAGCACTAAGAAAGCCCCTGGATTAGATAAAACAAGTAACAAGATGTTATTTGAGTTGCCTCGTATAGCTCGCAATATTATTATTTTTATTTATAACGCCAAGGCGTAAAAGCCTTTAGTACTTTCCTCCAAATTGGAAGGTTTCGTTGATAAGCCAGAAAAAAACCACACAAAGGTAGATTGATACAGGCCTTAAGCCTTTTATCAAATATGTCAAAGCTGTTTGAGAGGATGTAAATAACTAAGCTGAACCCCATTTGCCGACAAATGATGTGTTCCAAACCATTAATTTGGCTTCAGAAAAAAACTTAGTACAATCGAACAAACTCACAGGTTAGTCAACGTAGTTAAGAAGACCTTTGAAGAATTAAAATACTGCTCTTCGCTTTTTATCGACGTTTCTCAATCATTCGATAAGGTATGGCATACTGGCCTAATTTACAAGTTAAAACTGAATTTGCCCGTAAACTTATATAAGCTGTTAGGTAATTATTTAACCGTTTGAAAATTCATTGTGAAAGAAGCAAATTTTATATTTTTTATTGTTGCATACGATTTTATATTTGTTGCATACTTCAGATATGCCAACTAGTGATCGAGTCTACACATCGACACTTGCTGACGACACATTTTTTTTAAACATCCACGAAAGTCCCGAAGTATCATCAAGATATTTATAAGACCACATATTAAATTATAAAAACGGTTAAAGAAATCGATAATAAAGGTGAATGAAGAAAAATGTACTCACACAACTTTCACACTGCGTAGAGAATCTTGCCTCCGTATTCGAATAAATAACCAAACGATACCACAGCTTTCAGATGTGAAATATCTTGACCGGCGCCTTACTTCGAAAGACCTAATAGAATCAAAGTTAATACAAATGAAGCTAAAAGCCGCCCAACTAAACTTGCTTATTGTCAGAAACTCTACTCTTAGCTTAGATTGCAAACTTTTATAGTACAAGTCAATTCTAAAACCAATTTGGCGTTATGTCATTCAATTATGGGGCACTGCCTCAGCTAGCAATGTAGAAAAAATACAAAGGCGCCAAAATAAGATTGTACGTATGATAACATCTGCCCCTTGGTATATGAAAAACTTGAAGATCCACAAAGATATAAACGTGCTATCAGCTACAGTAGAAAAAGCGAAATATGCAGTTACGTATTTAAAGAAGCTTGAAACAAATCCAAATCCGCAGGCCCACAACATACTAAATGAACGTGGGTACATTCGTCTAAGGAGGGACATTGCTTCTCTCGCCCAAACGTCAGAGGAATGACCCGCAAATGATAGCAGCAACCGTAAAACATGATTTTTTTATGTCTAGCACTAGCAGGACTAACAAATACATATATTTATTTTTATTTGAGATTTAAAATACTCGTACTAGTAATTATTGTTAGTTCAAATATGTTGAAGATACAATACGTCTAAAAAATTTTGACCTGGTATTAAGAAAACTTTTCTAAATATTGAAACTATTTACTTCATTTAAGTTATATTCTACTTACTTTGAGTTCAAATAGGTACTCAAATTAATAACTATTTTTTTATATAAAAAAACACAGGATATTAAAATTTAAATAACCTTGATTACAAGTAAACCTCCGTATCAAATCTGGGTAAAATAAGATTTATATCGACATCCGTTAAGTAATATTTAACTTAAATCAAGGAAAAAGGTTTATTAGAACAATACAAATTCAGATTTTTTTTTAAAAGAGTTAAAGGCATTCTACAAGCTAGAAAAAATAAACTTCATAGTAAGAAAACTTTACTTATCTATACATATAATAAAATAGTAACTCATTTCCATCTGTCTGTCTATCTGATTTTATTTTGCGTTCGCATCACGTAAAACTACTAGATAGATTTTAACAAAATTTTGTGAGTAGATACCTAAGTATCCTGATCCTAATACAGGATACTTTAGCTTATTTCCAAGAGAAAGTGGAGAAAAAGAAGTGAAGGTGGATTGCTTTCAAAGCAAAATCAAACAAAATATTGCAAGGACGCTGACAAAGTTTCGGGCACAGCTAGGTTAGGTTAGGTTGCACGGGTCGCCGGCTACGCGAAAGGGGAAAAGCCGACTCACTTGGGTCCCTTAGGTCCCGTTGTGACGCCCGAAAGAGGGATGAGCAGGATAGATACCTACCGATCCCCACTTTAGGTTTGGTGCAAAAACCAATCGGGCACAGCTAGTCTATCTATCTATCTATCTATCTATCTACCTATATATATAAAGCACAAAATCTGTTTGTTTGTTTGTATGTTTGTCGGAAAGCTATAGCTGCCTACACCAGTGATCTTTCTGAAATTTTCACAGTTTGTTATTGGATATACGGATGGTAAAATAGGGTACTTATTTTTTTGATATTCGACGTGGGCGTGGCACCTCCCATACAAAGTAAATATTTATCATCGTATATCATAGTAACGGTAATAGGTAGCGCCATGAAATTTTGCAACAGGAACCTCTATATTAACATGCATAGTTTAGAGGAAGATAGACTGGATTGGAATAGTGGGCATGGTACCTCCCATACAAAGTGAAAAGTTATTATCGTGTTCCTGGCGAACTACAATAGACAGAGACTTGAATCTTTGCAAGAATAGCCCCTATGTTAATGTTCATAGTCTACCAAAATACAAAATTAATTGGGACAGCGGGCGTGGTACCTCCCATATAATGTGAAAAATTATTATACTGTATCTAGAGAACTGCCACAGGCAGCGCCTTCGAATTTCGCACAAGTAACCATCATATTAACGTACGTAGTTTAATTCAACACAGACTGAATTGGAATAGCAGGCATGGTACCTCCCATACAAAGTGACAAATTATTATCGTGTTTCTGGCGAACTACAACAGATAGCGCCTTGAAACTTTGCATGAGGAATCCGTGTGCAAATGCGTGTAATCTACTAAATTACAGAATGAATTGAGACAGTGGGCGTAGTACCTCCCATATAAAGTAAAAAACTATTATCGTATACATAGATAAAATAGACATGGATAATAGATATAATCTTAAAAGTAGGTACAAGAAACCCGCATACCCACATACTCTAGAAAAACATAGGCTGGATTGGGACAGTGATCACGGTACCTCCTATACAAAGTAAAAAATATTATCGTGTACCTGGATAACTCCAATAAATGGAGCCTTGAAACTTTGCAAAAGTAACCCTCAGAGTAATGTGCATAGTGTAGCAAAATACTGACTGGATTGGGACAATCACGCACGTAGAGGAGAACGAGTCAGTTGAACAGTTATTCTGTGACTGCCAAGGACTGCAAGAACGGAGGCTAAAATATTTGGCTCAAACATTATTTGAGGATCTAGACTGTCTTGGGGATGCAACACTGGTAGACCTGTTAGATTTTGCGTGAAACTCCAACTGGTTCTTACGCACGGGGTACTTTCGTTCTATAGAGAACTAGTGGCCGATTGTAATGCCTCGTGAATTCGCTTAATAAGAGGAGTGGCATTTTGTTCCTCTGGTGTTCTAGAGTTGGTTTTCCCTAGTACACATATGAATTCTATAGAAGACACCATTCTACTCCAGGCAAAGCCTTTTTCCTTGATAGATTTCGTAGAAAAAATGTTTTTCCATTGGTTGCATTCACTAGCAGTGGTTAATCTATTCTACAGACCGGAATACTTTGGAATTAAGCAATATGGCATATTTGTGGTCCTTAAATACGTGGTTACTTACAAAAAGTATGCCAAATAGGATCCCCAAACTCATATCTAACAATGGCAGTCCAACTAACTACTAATTTGCATATAATATTTAGTTTGATTTTAGAAATGCGGCTATAAAAATGGCAACTTAGAAAAATTTATTATTGTAACATTTTATAAAATACAAATAAAACCTTTTTTTAAATACTCTTATTTTTGTTTGAATAAGCAAAACACTGAAGGCTATGAGGCTATAATATTGCACCGTAGTTTAGCTTTAGGAATTATGTAGAAAAAAAGAAAAAGACTGTAGCATTCCCAAAAATACATTACATTTGGCTTTTAGATCTTTTTAGCTACTTGTCCATATGTATGTTAACTCCTTCATTTACTTTCTCTAACTCTCTATCTTTTATTAGATCGACATGTGAACACTTATCACCCTAGACAAGCCTCTTTACCAAGTGTCAGTTATTATTATTTTAATGTAAAATTTCAATTAAAGATGTAATTACTTACGTGGCCTCCCATTGATAAACCAGTTATTCCCAAGGGCCCGAAACCATTTCGCTCACACCAATTTAATAAGACAAGGCATTCTAGGATAAGGCAACCTCCCATTACAAATATATCCGACACATTATGAAGGTTTGAACGTCTGTAATGAGTTTTATTTTAGTTCACATTTTTAGTATTCTTCGGTGTTAAATTCATTTATTATTCATTCAAAATATGTACAAATGGACGTTTTTGTGGATATCGTTCATACAACAACTTTAAGAATTCTCTTAAATTACAATATGGCTATATCTTTGCAGTTAAAGTTTATTGATAACTTTGCCCTAAAGGCCGGGGCACTTAGAATCCGTCATATGTTGTACTTTAATGTATTCAACTGAAATCAAAGTAACAACGGAAGAGGTTGAGACAATGAGTCCTTTGTTGACGGATGATAAATCAGAGAAGAAAACACTGAAAGGCTTTTTTCACCATTTTACTTCATTTATTTATTTATTTTGTTACATTTTGTTTCTTTTTGTGCCACTCAACACAAAAATTTAATTTTGAGTCAGAGAAACAAAGAGTAACCAAAAGTTAAAAGTTGACCAACTTTTGTGCTTTGCCTTGTCACAACACTCATGTACGTTGAAGAAGGCGACGTATAACGTATAACGGATTCCATATGCCCTGGCCTTAAGTATATTATCATATTTAACACAAATTAAGAGTAATTTCGATTGAATTCAATAAATGAAAATCTTATGTAAAATGGTGTAATTGGTAAATTTAATTAAGAGAGTCAGGCAAGATTAGGATTGGGAGTTCACTATAACTGAAAATGGAGTGAGTTGAACTTTGGTTGGTATGGGCAAGAGTTAATTTCACCTTAAACTCTCTTATAGCAAAACAACTAAGTTTTAATTAGTATCAGGTATTTAATTTTTCGTCTGCCCGTCTTTTAAACACTTTTTCCTTTTTTGCACGTCTCACAAATTTTTTAAATGGAAATGGAAAGAACCCCTCCCCAAATCCAACGAGTATTTTATCGGCAATCACGTGCAAACCCTTAGCTTCTGAATGAACAGCCACATCAAAGAAGAAATGAAAACGCACATTACATGTGTGCATTTGATTAATTCAATTTGATTTTAGGTTCAACAAATTTCCGATTGGGGTAAATAATTCACATATTTATTTATCAGAAATTTTATTTGATATATTCCAATGTAAAAAATTGCAAAAAAAATGGGATGGGGTGAAATATGTATAAAGAATACACTAACAGGATCCACGCTCTCGAAAGGAGAAATGAAAAAAAACATAGTCATGGGTGGAATCTACTGGATTGCTTTAATTTGTTTGCTATTTAAATTATTTAAGGAGCTTAACTTGTATCGTATTTCTCTTTTTATTCGTTGAAGACTGTAAATATAAAGAGGTTCAAAGGTAGTGCATTCGTAACCCATTTAAATTCTTATGAATGCATTATTTTAATACAAAACAACTACTCGCAGAGACTCTGAAATTAATACTGCCATATCGTTTGCAAGCTCGAATTATATTCTCGAAAGATCAATTTATATTTTTAACCGACTTCAAAAAAAGAAGGAGGTTATCAATTCGTCTGAATGTTGCTTTTTTTTTTATGTTTGTGCCCGCAGAACTCAGTCATTTCTGAACCGATTTTAAAAATTTTACACTATTAGAAAGGTTATGGCTACAGATTGGTCCCATTTTAAAAGAAGTTCAAAATTTTAAAAATTAAAGGGTGTCCCCATACAACATACATGTTTTTTACGTGTATTATGAACATTATAGGTCACCAATTTAAAATAAAAAAAAGTGCGTATCACTGTAGCTCCCAACAACAAAAAGTAATTAAAAATTAAAGGGTGACCCCATAGGTGACTTAATTTCACCTTTATTCTCCTATCTTTTGAACCGTTATAGACAAACACTTGAAAGTTGCACAGAATGTTCGTTACTATGTCTGTTATAATAAGTATAAATATTTAAAATTATAAATTAAAGGGTGTCCCATTAGTTGGTTTATTTTGATATATATATGGCCAAACTTTTGAACCTTTATAGACAGACAGTTGAAATTTACAAAGTACTTGTATTGCTAAGTCCGCTAAAATAACAAGTGTAAAATATGAATTTGGAAATTAAAGGGTGTCCCAATAGTTAATGTAAAAGTAATATATATGGCCAAACTTTTCAACTGTTATAGATAGACAGTTGAAATTTACAAAGAACCTATATTGCTTAGTCCGCTATTCAAACAAGTATAAAACTTGGATCTATAAATTAAAGGGTGTCCCCATTATTGATGTTATTTGACCATTATGTCCTCATGTTTGGAACCGTTATAGACAAACACTTGAAAAATAGACAAAATGTTCACTACTATGTCTCGAATAAAAACAAGTATAAATATTTAAAATTGGAAATTATAGGGTGTCCCAATAGTTGATGTAATTTGATGTATATGGATACAAAGTTAAAATTTAAAAAGAATCTGTACTACAAAGTGTTCTTTAAAAAGTATTTATATTAAAATGTGAATTTAAAGGGTGTCCCAATAGGTGACGTCATTTGATATATATGACCCTATCTTTTAAACAGTTATTGATAAACACTTAACAATTAGACAGATTGTCCATTACTATATCTGTTATAATAAGTATAATTATTTAAAATTATAAATTACAAGGTGTCGCAATAGTTTATGTAATTTGATGTATATGACCAAACTTTTAAACCGTTACAGACAGAAGTTTGAAATGTACAACGAACCTGTATTGCTACGACCGCTATAACTAGTATAAAATTTGAATTCGGAAATTACAGGGTGTCGCAATAGTTACCGTCTTAAAGAAACATGCTTTTAAGTTTGTCTGTTTTGAAGTCGGCTTTTTTTTGCAAGAATTATTAATTGTTTATTTTATATTTTATTTATGTACGTTTCTATATGATCTGCTCAAGAGAATACTGCAACAACTTATGTACGAATGTGTGCTTATCCTTTTATAAGTGGAAAAGCAATGACCTTTAGAATTAATGTAAGACTATTATTGCTCATGGTTTGGACACACCCACATTCTTGATTTACGTTCATGATTTTTATTATTTAGTTTGATAGCCCTATCATGTATAAGTAATAGGTAATTTACTAAATTAAATTTAGTAACAAGGCCTTTTTGCTGAACTACAGCGTTTAAACTTATTTACATCGCCTCAGTCCACTTCCGGCAGTATTTGGCTGATATCTTTTTCTATTCTTTCTAGAGAAAAATAAGGAATTTTTTTGTAACGAGATGACCCGTTAATTCTTATTCCAAATAACTCCAGCATATTCTATCGGATTAAGATCCGGTTACTCTTAAGCATCTGCTAAAAATTGCAGAATAACTAGCTGCTAACATGTAATACTTTTGCTTATTAACCGACTTCAAAAAAAGAGGGAGGTTATCAATTCGTCTGAGTGTTGATTTTTTTTTTTGTTTGTGCCTTCAGAACTCGGTCATTTTTGAACCGATTTTAAAAATGTTTTCTTTGTTAGAAAGGTTATGTTTTCAGATTGGTCCCATTTTAAAGGAAGTTTAAAATTTTAAAAATTAAAGGGTTTCTAAATACAACATACATGGTTTTTACGTGTATTATGAACTTTATAGGTCACCAATTTAAAATTAAAAAAGTGCATATTACTATAGCTCCCAATAACAAAAAGTAATAAAAAATAAAATTAAAAATCAAAGGGTGACCGCCTAGGTGACGTAATTTCACCTTTATGTTCCTATCTTTTGAATCGTTATAGACAAACACTTGAATGTTCGTTACTATGTTAAATGTCACACATAATTAATGGCGAAGAAAAGCCAGTAATTTTTGTATCTAGTACTCTTTCTGCGGCTAAAATAAATTACTCCCAGCTTCATAGGAAAGCGTTAGCTATAATTTTTGCGGTAAATAAATTCCATAAATATATTTATGGACTTAAGTTCACTATTCAGACTGATCATCAACCCCTGCGGGCTATTTTTGGGGATAAAAAAGATGTACCAGCAGTGGCAGTAAATCGACTGCTGCGTTGGGCAATCATTTTATCAATGTATGAGTATACAATATGCTACAGGAAATGTTCAGATATTAAGCCCGTGGACAGTTTGTCGCGATTACCTGTAAATAAACCTACCGAAGTAGAGGAAACAAGTACTGGCATTGACAGAAAAAAGGCTGTAAATTAGATTCTGTTGACGAAAGAATGATTGTCTGTTGGCTTTGTCATGGTTTGTGTCACTTCAAATGTAGTGGTCTTTCCACACTGGCGGCTGAATCATTGTCTAAGCATAAAAATTTACATTGGCGGTGTAACGATTGTCAGAAAATTAGCAGTGAGTTTTACCGGTTTTTCCAAAGCCCAAGAGAAAATTTTTTGAAAATGCAAAATAATCTAACTGCTTTGCAGAATCAATTCAATGATTATTCGCAGCTTTTGGAATTTTAAAAGATTTTAATTCTCCAAAGGTTGCATCTCCTACTCCTCGTAAATCACTAAGAATTGCAGATAAAGACAACTCCTTACATAATAATAGGCAAAGGCATAATAGCTTGGTGCAAAATGTTCAAAATATTCCAATTATTTCTACTGACCCAGCTACTCCTATCGGTCATGTGCCAAATGGTCCTGACTTAATGTCCGCAAATACTTTATCAAATGTTACTGTCCATAAACCTCCTCAAGCTGTATTACAAAAGAAAACCATATTTGTATCTCGTCTGGCAAGTGATACTTCTTCAGATGATATAGATTATATAATATATAAGATCTAAATTGGGTCAAAATGTGCATTTTTCGATACATAAATTTAATTTTTCCCAACAGAGATCGATTTCATCTTTCAAAATAACCGTTTCGTCAGACCTATACCAACAAATTTTGAAAAACACCTTCTGGCCGGAAAACACTTAAGTACGTGAATATGTCTACAAAGAAAGGCCAATATCTAATAATGTTGGTGTTCTTCCTAGTCGTTAACGCTATGTATCAAAAAACTAGTTAATGTTGCTAATGTTCGGGGCCTGAGAACTAAATTGTCTGATTTGTATTTTTCGGCGTTAGCGTGGTTCTCGTCGGGGTGGTGTTCTTATTACGGTCTCCAATAATATCTCGTCAGAGCTATTGGTGGATTACTCTTCGTATAATATTGAATTTATTTCCGTGCTAATTAAACTGAAACACAAAAGGATTTTTGTTCTTATATTCCTCCATAATCTCCACAGTATATTTATAATCAGAACGGAGAAGCCATTAAATCAGTTGCTGGTTCATCAAATGAAAATTAATCTTTTGTAATAATGGGTGACTTTAACATTCCGTGGAAGTATTTGCCTGATGAACGATATTACGTTCAATTCATGCTGAATGATGTCTGGATAAATTTTGTTAATAATTAATATGATGTGGGCATTTATCAAATGAATGGCATACTGAATGACTACAGTAGGATCCTTGATTTAGTCTTTGTGAATGATAAAGAGGATAGTTAAATAAAACGATCATCTCCTGTTACTCTTCCTGAAGACCGGCACCATCCTGCCATTTAATTAATTATGTCTATTCCATCTGAACAAGTCTTGCCATCGTCCTATAGTGCTGAAAAAGAATATTCTTTTAAACAAGTAAGTAAGTAAGTAAGTAAGTAAGTAAGTAAGTAAGTAAGTAAGTAAGTGCATGTTGAATGAGCTTATTTGGAATACAGACTGGAGTAACTTATTATAATTTTCTTCAAGCCATAATGCGTCGATTAATGAAATTGTTAAGAAATTGTGTAACATAATGTTTTGCTACATGGATATATGTATTCCTAAGCATATTATTAAGCCTTTAAATGGTCCACCATGGAATAATAAACAACTCTCTTTGGCTAAAAACAAAAAGAATAAGGCCCATTATTATAACTTGCCTTTAGCTAAAGTTAGGATTTTGCTCCAGCCATGAGAAGTTTTTCGTTATAATTATGCGGATAATGCTCATTGATATAACTTGTCCTTATAGTACATGATAGTTAAAAGTGGTTTTAGCTTACTTTTAATACCGAAAAACTATTTATCGCTCCAACAAAATCCTAACTTTAACTAAAGGCAAGTTATAATAATGGGCCTAAATGGTGTAAAAAAATTCAAGCGATCTGTAACATCTATTGATCATATAAGGTATTCCGTAAGCCATGCAAAATATAGCAAGTTGAACAAAGACTGATATATACGATATTTAAATAATATAAAAAATCATCTTAAACGAAATCCAAAATCTTTCTATAAATTCATTAACACAAAGAAAAGAACATCCGGTTACCCGAAAGTTATGTGGTTTCAAAAAAATGAGTCGTCTGATGTTACAATTATATGTAATATGTTTGCGGATTTTTTCTCTTCTGTATACTCCAATGCAACTTATGATAATTCAAATAATTATCCATTTCGTCTTGCTGAGAGTCAGTCTATATATCTGCCAACTCTTGATTATAAAACAATTTTAGTTGGTATAAAGAATCTCAGAATATGCAACAACTTTGGGCCTGACAAGATTCCCAGCTGTATTTTAATAAACTGTGCTGAAACCATAGCCATACCTCTAACTATCATGTTTAATACATCAATTAGAATTGGGTTCGTCCCAACTATTTGAAAAACTTCTAACATTGTTCCTTTGTTTAAATCAGGCAACAAAGCTGAAATTGAAAATTACCGTGGCATTGCAAAACTTAGTGTTATTCCCAAGTTTATCGAAAAATTGATAACAGAGCAGTTACGTTTTCATGTGTCGAGTATAATATCTCTACAGCAACATGGCTTCCAAAAAGGATGTTCAACCACTACGAATTTGCTTCAATTCACTATCACTATGTAAATCGTGGACTCTTTCAAAAGAAGCAAGCTGATGTAATTTATACTGATTTCAGTAAAGCGTTTGATAAAGTAAATCAGTCACTACTTGTAAAGAAGCTCCAAGCTTAAAAGGGTCTGTGCCAAATTTCAAAAACATTGGGCCAAAAATAAATTTTGGGTTCTACGGGCGGTGGTTAGTGGGCGTGGCCAATTTTAATGAAACTTTATATTTTTCTTAATTGTGCTAACCAAATGCTCAGAACAAAATTTCAACATTATACGGGCACTCCCTATATTTTTTGCCAAACATTGTATGAACAAATCCCACTGTGCGTCCTATATATTGGAATATGGATCGATAATATGGGACCCTATCTATCAGACTCATTCAAATGTAATTGAGTCAGTGCGAAAACAATTCCTGTTATTCCTCTAAATATGCCGTCGTAGTATGCCCGACTGGCTCTCATCAAGCTGCCTACACTGAAAAGCCGTAGAACTATGCTTAACGTCTCTTTTTCTTTGAAACTAATTAATGGTGATATTTGCTCTGGATTTTTGGTCAATGAAATTTCTTTCAACATTCCTCAACGCTCATCCCGGTATTTCTTTCCGTTATTTGTAGAATTTTCCAGAGCTAATTATTACACAATCTCCTCTCAAGACCTTGTGTAATCAATTCAACCAACTGTTTGGACTTATACATTTTTGTTTAAATATTAAAGTTGTAAAAAATTTTATGATTGTCTATTTAAATTCATAATTGGAGTTCTTTGTTATTTATACCTGTTAATTATTTTGTTTTATTCATACATTTTAATATTTACATACGCATGTACATACATATATACATACTTTTAGTGTCTGTAAGGAATATTTCCATAGACAAACAAATAAATAAATCCCTTCGAGAAAATCCATTTTTGTAAAATTGGAAATATAACAATATTGGTTCCAAATGGATTGATTGTATGAGTTTGAGGAAGACAGATGCTAAAACTGTATGTGTAATTGTAATTTTTGGGTTACCTACTACACTTGTTAGGGATAATGGCCCACCTTTTAGTTCTGATTATTTAAAAAAAAATTTGTAGAATGAATAGAATTGAGGTGTTAAAGTTGCCGTCATATCATCCACAGTCGAAGGGTAGTGCAGAACGAGCTGTACAAACTGTTAAACAGACACTTAAGAAATTTATGATAGATAGTAAAATGATGGATTTAAGCGAGAACACTATTGAACGTTTTAGTTAATAAAAAGGAAGCCGATGTGAGAATATATTGAGAAACAAAGTTCCAAAGTATAGAACATTTGAGGTCATTGAACATGTATTGTATAGGAACTTATTTTCCGATTATATTAAATGGATTCCTGGAAGAATTATAAAGACAATTAGTAGCATTAGATACATGGTACAGATAAATAGTAGTGTAAAACACGCCCATATAAATCAGTTGAGAAAGGTCCAATATAGGCCTCTAACTTATTGTATGGAAAATAGAAAGAGATTAAGGTCTACCGAAGAATCAACCATATTGACTAGAAGTAAAGCCAGAAAAAATCGTGAAGGACATGATGATGAATGATGAAAGATGAATTAGAATATATTGTTACGAAAGAAGAACAACAACAACATTAATGGTTTGTTTCCTTAAAATGATGAAAGAAAGAAACAAACAATAAAGAGCATCGCTAGTCATTTAGTTGTTGTTGTCGATTAGTCTAGAAAAGCCTCATTCGCATATACACGCACATTAAATAAACACTCTTCAGTTAAATACACAGGCACAGACATAAATACAAGCATAAAGTAAGAGATGAAGTACAGGAAGCTTCTAGAGCAAACAGCGAAAAACTGTTAACAGAAGTAAGAGATGAAGTTCAGGAAGCTTCTAGAGCAAACAGCGAAAAACTTTAAGCTGAAGTAATAGATGAAGTACAAGAAGCTTCTAGAACAAAAAGCGAGAAACTTCTGGAAACAGTGACTGAGAAACTGGAGAAAAATCAACAACTTCTAGCTGAGATTCAAGAAGGTTCTAGAGCGAACAATGAGAAGTCAACGAGAACCTTCTACAAATTTCTGAAGCCATTAATAAGCGAGTAGACAACGTAGAAGTCAAGTTTGACGAAAAAAATCTCTGCCGTAGAAGTGCAACAGTCTGGTTTAAACAGAAAAGTGAATCTTCTAGAAACTAGTGGCGTCGAAGTACAGGTAAAGGATGTAGATATAAAGTTGCTGGAGCTTGACAACAAAATTATGAGCCTGGAAATAAGAGAAGGTCCAGTACGAGTAGTAACTGAAAACACAAATAGGATAAAAGCTACCAGTTTCGACGGCACCATACCCTTCAACGTCTTCAAATTTCAATTCGAGACAGTGGCCAGTAAAAATCTATGGAGCAATGAAGAAAAAGCGATTGAGCTGATTACTTACGCTCTGGCTCAAGAAACAGCAAAAGTCATTTCGAGACCGCAGTCATACAAAGTGCGAAAAATTGAAGTTGCTTCTGAAGATGAGAAAACAGCAATGGACGACATAAGGCAAGTACTTGAATCGGTAAAGAAAGTCTTAGATGAAAGACAAGGTAAGACAAAACCTTTAATTGCGGCAAAGTCGGCCATTTTCAACGAAACTGTAAGGCAGCAAGAAAACGGGCCAGATCTGTTTCGCCGCAAAGAAACAACAAACGTGCGACTAACAAAACATCTCAAGAGTCGTTAAACTAAAGAGAGCTAGCAATACGGGGCATGAGCTAGCTCCCACAACCGAGGGCCCTACAGTTTCCATATCTGTGATGCAGCAGCAAAACAGCAATTTTACTGCAAGCGGGTATATCAACGGAGGAAAGCGGGTATATCAACAGGAGCGTCGCAGTCTATATTAAGGCCCGATTTAGTAAAGGGAAAAATGGAACAATTGAATAATGTAAGTCTGCGCACCGCTACCAAGAATCGATGACACCTTGTACACGCTAGCAGGAACTAAGTGGTTTTCAACGCTAGATTTACAGAGCGGTTAATGGCAACGCTCCAGCCAACTTCGAGCTTTTAATGGAACGAGTGTTAAAGGGACTCAATTAGAAGACATGCCTGATGTATCTGGATGACATAATTGTCATGGGAAAGACCTTCTTCAGGCGTATATCAGCGGCTGGACTGAAGCTCAGTGTTAAGAAATGTGCATTGTTTCGGAAGGAAATCAAATACTTGGGGCATCGTGTAACAGCAGAGGGCATATCAACCGATGAAGATAAAATACGGGCAGTAAATGACTGGCCTCGACCTCAAAACCTTCACGAGTTACAAAGTTTCTTGGGACTCTGCACGTACTACAGACGATTTGTGCCAATTTTTGCTAGAGTTGCTGTGAGCCTACATGAGCTAACCAAAAAGTCGCGAGTGAAGCAGCCGAGGAAGCATTCCAGAAGCTTAAGTAATTGTTGCGTGTGGCACCTATCCTGGCATATCCAGTAGCTGGGCAGAAATTCGTGCTAGACACTGATGCGAGCGGATATGGAATAGGAGCCGTGCTGTCGCAAGTGGTAGATGGGACAGAAAAGGTTATAGGCTACTACAGCAGAGTACTTTCGAAGCCTGAAAGAAACTATTGCGTAACGCGACGAGAGCTTCTAGCAGCATTGGAGTGAATTAAACACTACCACAAGTATTTGTATGGCCAACAATTTACGCTGAGGACAGATCATGCCGAACTCAGGTTGTTACTGCAATTCAAGAGCCCTGAAGGACAGCTTGCACGCTGGATTGAGCGACTTCAGAGCTATGACTTAAGTATTGAGCACAGAAAAGGAGGCAAGCATAACAACGCCGACGCCCTTTCTAGGCGGCCATGTGATCTGGAGTGTAAACATTGCACAAAGGCGGAAAGAAAAGAATTCATTATTGATGTTCGGCTTACACATATAGAATCTAGTGAAGAATGGCCGACTACACAAATGAATGATCAATATTGGCAAAAATTATAGCGGCTAAAGAGGAAGACAGAAGACCGATGCGAAATGAGATCTCACCAGAAAATCCACTGGCGAAGGCATATTGGGACCAGTGAAACAGTCTCATGTTGAAGGATGGCTGCTTATGTCGCACCTAGGAAAGCACAGACGGCAAAACTGTGATAAATTTAATCGTCGTGCCATCCTCTAAGATCAAAGAGGTCATGAAACAATTCCACAATGGTCCTAGCGGAGGTCACCTTGGTGTAACGAAGACGCTGGAAAAGATAAAACAACGTTTCTATTGGGTCGGCTGTTAACAAGCCGTAGCCGAGTGGATAGCCAATTGCCAGGAGTGCATTGCAGCAAAGTGTCCAGAACAAAGGAGTCGGTTTATAAGCAACTGGGTGTGTCGCTATGGTGTTCCCTTAGAACTACACTCCGACCATGGCCGAAATTTTTAATCCGCTATATTCAAAGAGATGTGCGAAGTATACGGAATAAGAAAGACCAGAAAAACACCGTTACATCCGAAATCTGATGGCATGGTCGAAAGATTCAATCGAACCCTGGAGCAATACCTCAGAAAAGTGGTCAGCGCACACCAACGGGACTGGGATGAGCATATACCCAAATTTTTGTTGGCATATAGGTCAGCTGTTCACGATTCCACCTCACGATCACCAGCGAAAATAGTCTTTGGATCTGACCTAAATTTGCCTGCAGATTTAGAGTTTGGTGTTAAGCCAACATCGGCAGAAGGAGACGGCGAAAACTCTCTCTTTAGACACAAAGGGACATCCAGGAGATTCACGAATTATTGCGGAGTCGGATAAAATTAACCAGTGATAAAATGAAAGCCAGATATGATCGAGCTGTGAACTCTGAAGGATTTAACGAGGGACAACTGGTTCTACTTTTTAACCCACAACGGAAGAAAGGATTATCACCCAAACTACAAACTCATTGGGATGGACCTTGTAAAGTAATAAATCGACTAAACGACGTAGTTTACAGAATACAGTAGTTTCAGAACCCAAGATCAAAAATGAAACTTGTGCACTTGGAGCGGCTAGCCAACTATGGAAACTGTGCCTGTGTTACGAAAGAAGAATTTTTTAATTATAGGCTCTGAACAACAATACTCTCGAGCAATAACAATTAAACCTGCCAAATCTGTCTGGAATAGAATATTCTGGTGCTTTTAAATTACCTATATAAGCAAATCGTGCCGGCGAGTAGTATGGCAGTATTTTTTCAAAAGTCAAAGAGTTCAGTTGTCGAATTTTAAGAGTGTTTAAACAGTTTGTGTATTTTTGAACAGTGGTATTAATAAATCAAGTGACTTAAAGTAAAAGTAAAAGAACCCAACGTAAAGTAAAATTGTAACAATATATATACTTAGAAATATTTCATTTAATATTTACATAATTTTTGATTCCATAAATTAAAGGGTGTTCCCATTATTCATGTAATTTGATGTATATGGACATACAGTTAAAATTTACAAAGAATCTGTATGACAAAGTCCTTTATAACAAGTAATTTTTTTTTTTTTCATAATTTATTTCTTGTATCTTCAATATTTTTGAACTAACAATAATTACTCGTATCTTAAGTCTAAAATAAAATATTCTTTTTAAGTCCAGCCAGTGCTAGACAAAAATAATGTTTGTTTCACGGATTTTGAAATCATTTGCGGGTCATCCCTCTAATGTACGGCCAAGAAAAGCAGTATCTCTTCTTTTTAGTCGAATGTAACCAGGTTCATTCAGCATGTTACGCGCCAGAGGGTTTGGATGAGATTCAAGCCTATTTAGATATGTGACTGCATGTTTCGCTATTTCTGCTTTAACTGATGGCATGTTTAGGTCTTTGTGGATGTTCGAATTTTTTATATACCAGGGAGCAGATGTAATAATACGTAAAATCTTATTTTGGCGCCTTTGAATTTTTTCTACATTGCTAGCTGAGGCAGTGCCCCATAACTAAATCCCATAACACCAAATTGGTTTGAGGACCGACTTGTACAGTAGAAGTTTACAAAATAAGCTCAGGGTGGAGTTTCTGCCAATAAGCCAATTTAGTTGTACTGCTTTTAGTTTCATTTGTGTTAACTTGAAGTCAATGTGGCTTTTCCAAGTAAGGCGACGGTCAAGATGTATACCCAGGTATTTAACGTCTGAAAGCTGTGGTATCATTTGGTTATTTATGCGAATAGGAGGGCATTATGTGAGTGCATTTTTGTTCATTCACTTTTATTCTCCATTTTTCTAGCCCTTTTTTCCAAATTGAGTATGTGGTCTTGTAAAAGTTGTGATGCTTCTTGCGCACTTTCATGAATACTTAAAAAAGCTGTGTCATCTGCAAAATTTAATGTGTGGACTAGGGTGCTAATTGGCATATCCGATGTGTACAGTAAATATAAAATTGGTCCCAAAATACTACCTTGGGGAACTCCGGCTTCAATGAGCTGTGGCGAGCTTAAAAAGTCACCTTCTTTTAATAAAAACTTGCGATTCATTAAATAATCTTTTAAGAGCTTACACAAGTTGTCGGGCAAGTTCAGTTTTAGCTTAAATATTAGGCCTTCGTGCCAAACCTTATCGAATGCTTGAGAAACGTCGATAAAGAGCGCAGAACAGTATTTTTTTTCTTCAAAGGTCGTTTTAATTACATTTACTAATCTGTGTGTTTGTTGGATCGTACTATGTTGTTTTTTGAAGCCGAATTGATGGTTCGGAATGCATCCTTTCGCGCTAAGAATTGGATTCAGCTTAGTTATTAATATTCTCTCAAATAACTTTGACACGTTTGATAAAAGGCTTATAGGTCTGTATGATTCTACTTTTGTGTGGTCTTTTCCTGGTTTAGGAATCATAGTTATCAAAGAGACCTTCCACTCTGTGGGAAAGTACTCAAGACGTAAGATGGCATTAAAAACAAACAGAATAATTCTGCGACCTATACGGGGCAACTCAACTAACATCTTGTTACTTGTTTTATCAACGCCAGGGGCTTTTTTGGTGTTTAAATCTGCTATTGCCCTTTCAATATCGCTAAATTCAAATCTTAGCGGTACTACGGCACTAGTCCCTACTGATGGCAACTCAGCTATATCAGTGCATACATTTGGGGTGAACACCTTCTTCAAATGTCCAATAAATAAATTGCCTTTTTCGGTATCATTCCTTGCCCAGTCTCCACAAGAAGTTCGCAAGGGAGGCTTACGTACGACCGGTCTTTTAAGGTTCCTACATGCACGCCATAATGAATAATCTGATTGAGCAGTTTCGTCGAGGTCTTCCAAGTAACTTTTCAGAGATGCTACTCTTCGAGATTCTAGCAGCTGTCTTAGTCGTTTCGTGCAATCTTTAAGTCTAGATTTGAGTTGAGGAGATCTGTGTGCTTGCCACTCTCTTCTAATTTTTCTTTTTTCAGCCAAGAGCCGCTCGACATCTACAAAATAAATTTGATTTTATCTAGCTGGTTGTCTGGTTTCTGTCCCATGTTGGGCAGCTGATTTAAGGTTTTGATCAAAATAAATTAGACTCTGGTCCAGATCTTCTGGTGTTCTTAGCGGTATGTTTTCCGAACAATGAGTACTTAGATACTTTCTATATTCCAACCAATGCTTGTGCAAGTTGTTGGCGACACGATATTTTGCTGATTCCATATATAGACAATAGTGGGTGAATGATCTGAGGATAATTCGAATGACGCTTCAACCTTAATCATTTCTCTCGAAATACCTTTAGTCACGCCAAAATCAATAACATCAGGTATTTTTTGTCGATCAGTAGGCCAATAGGTGGGTTGTCCACTTGATATCACATTCAGACGCATTTTTGAAATTGTATCAAACAAAACACGACCTTTTGGAGTTATTAGGCGTGGTCCCCAAAACGTATGTTTAGCGTTGTTGTCGCCTGATGCTATGAAACAGGGACCTAGTGATTTGAAAAAGTCGATATATTGACTCTCTGATATTTTAAATCTAGGAGGTGAATAAATCGAAGAAATGACAAAGTTTTGATGATATTCTTCAATACAGATGTTTGTTGCTTGAAGGTAGTCCCCGCAAAAATCACACAGTAAATGATGTTTAATTCGAGCCCTTATTAGTATTGCTGAACCACCACATGCTCTGCCACGGGGGTCTTTAGTGTCATATAATATATAGCCATTGATTTTAAAAAAGCTATTTGTTGTTAAATGAGTCTCTGAAACCATCATGACATCAATTTGTTGGTTCTTCAAGAAGTACTCGAGTTCATTTTTGTGTTGGCGTAAGCCGTTTGCGTTCCAGAAACATATTTTTAAACAGTTCATGGTTTGTTAAGTACCGCCTGCAACATCTTAGATTGCATGCGAACCATTTCTTGCATCATGCTGCTCATAGAGCTCATAAAACTGTTTAACGAATGCACTAATGTCTCGATACTTGCTTCGAGACGATTGTAGTTACCAGGTGGAGTTTGTTCTTTAGCTTCTGGATGCATATTTCGGGTAGAATTGTTTGTAGGTGTCGCTTTGTGTGCTAAAACATGATTGGATTTTAACATATCCGCGTATGAAACATGTTTGGTTGTGGGTTGAGCTAACTGAGGGTAATGAGCATTTGCTTGGTATTGTGGCTGCCTAGCAGGAGTATTTAATTTCTGAGTTGACTTCCTTACCACAGAAAAAACTGGACAGCCTCTGTAGTTAGCAGTGTGATTTCCACCGCAATTGCTACATTTTTTAACCTTCGAGTTCCGCCCAATGGTTTGTCGCATTGGGCGGAACAATGAAGCTCTCCACACACAACGCAAACCGGAGGCAACTTGCAGTAAGCCTTTGTATGGCCGTATTCTTGGCAATTTAAACACTGAACGGGTCCTGACCGCTTATGTGGTTCCTCTACAATTATCCTGCGGTGTAACAGATATTTTAGATTATAAATGGGATGCGTTTCGTTCTTCTTTAATCTAATATCCCCAGGTTCCAGTTCAACGCGAAATAGAGGTTGAGGGACACGCTCTCGATTTCTGAGATTGTCAACGCTTTTAACCTTAAATCCTGCTTTTTGGAGGCCAGCTTTTATTTCCACTGGATTAACATATGAGTATACACCATTGATGACTACCTGTAGGCCTTTGCTACTCTTCAGCTGATAGGTATAAAAGTTCTTATTGCAGCTTTCAAACTCCTTTACTGCTTTACGATAACTACTTTCGTCAATAAAATGAATTTTTGTTTCATCAATGTTACCACGCTTGATTGGAATTACATAGAATTAATTTTCCCCGATAACTGAAATTAACTTATTTATTAATTCATTCGAATTTTTTCCCCTTAAAAAAATTGGTGGTGGTTTAAACGACTTGGGTGCCGTTTTTTGTTCACTTGTTTCGTTATCTAAAATAGCAAAACGATTTTGGGAACTTATTCCGTTAGCTTGCTTATCTTTAAGTACTTTGGACATTGGTGCAATCTCCGAAGATTTAGGGCTTCGACCTCTTTTCAACACAGTTATATATCTGTCCATTCCCACTTGAGTCTTAGGTTTTTCTGCACTATCCATATTACTGTTGGTAACACTGTGTTCAGAAGGCGACTTGTTTGTAGTTAAATTATTGTCATCGCTAGCAAAAGCGACGAACAAGATTGGACACGTATAACTGGCGTAGAATTTACACACAAATTATTTTCAGTTTTTTTTGTTTTTATTTAATACAATATTGTCTACATTTTTTTGCTTAAATTAAAGAGGCTCATTAACCCTTATTGTTTTTGTTTTATTTTTAAAGTAGCAATTCAATATGCCGTTGTAAAAAATAAAGAGAAAGAAAGAAAAAAAATTACAGACAACTTTTTTGTTGTATTAAAACAGGTTTGTTTTTTTGTTTTTGTTTGAAATTATTCACACAATGTATGTTTTGTTTTTTGTTAATGCGAGCTAAAAAAATCGCGTCCGCACTTATCAACGCCAAAAACAGAACTGAAAGAAGATAACAAGTAATTAAATTAAAATTTTAATTTAAATGGTGCCTCAATAGGTAACGTCATTTGATATAACAATTAGGCAGAATGTCCATTACTATGTCTGTTATAATAAGTATAAATATTTAAAATTATAAATTAAAGGGTGTCGCAATAGTTTGTTCAATTTGATGTATATGGCCGCGTTTTTAAACCTTTACAGACAGACGGTTGTAATTTACAAAGAACCTGTATTTTTACGACCGCTTAACAAGTATAAAATTTATATACTCCGGCGGAAGCACTGTTTCCCCGGTAGAAAATCGACTGATATTTGCTTTAGATTATTGAATTCCAAACATAGTTTTTTATCTAAGTTTACATTTTGTGCTACGACATTTAAAAAATCCCGCTACAATCTTCCTCGAATATAATATAATCATTGTATAATTACCGTCTTAAAGAAACATGATTTTAATTTTTTCTGTTTTGAATTCCGTTTTTTTGCAAGAATTATAAAAAAAATAATTGTTAGTACTAAAATTAGCAACACAAAACCAGTATTTCAAGAAATCAAGGTCAATCATCATTACTTTTAAATTCCTTAGTATAATACATTAGTATAATGATTTATTTCATTTTAATATCGAGCCAAATTTTGGTACAATTTATGCTGATTTGGTACAATTTTACCATTGGAGCAGTACAATTTACACATTGTCAGATCCAACACTGTTCAATAATAATAAATCGCGATTTTTTTTAAGCTCGCCATTAACAAAAAAACAAAAACAAATTGTGTGAATAAATTCAACCAAAAGCTAAAAACAAACTTGTTTTAACACAATAACAAAGTTGTCTGTAATTTTTTTTCTCTTTTTTCATTCTGTATTGCTACTTTAAAAATAAAGCAAAAACAATAATTTAAGTAACAAAAATGTTGACAATTTTGATTTAAATAAAAACAAAAAAACTGAAAGTAATTTGTGTATTAATGCTACGCCAGTTATAAGTGCCCAATCCTGTTCATCGCTTTCGCTAAGCGATGACAATAAAATAACTACAAACAAGTCGCCTTCTGAACACAGTGTTAACAAAACTAATATGGATAGTGTAGAAAAACCTACGACGCAAGTGGGAATGGACAGATACATAACTGTATTGAAAAGAGGTCGAAGCCCTAAATCTTCGCAGCTTGCACCAGTGTCTAAAGTACATAAAGATAAGACCTCTAACGGAATAAGTTCCCAAAATCGTTTTTCTATCTTAGATATCGAAACAATTGAACCTAAAACCGCACGCAGGTCGTTCAAAACCACCTCCACTTTATTTAAGGGAGAAAAACTCGAGCAACTTAATAAAGATGTTAATTACAGTTATTGGTGAGAACTCATTTTATGTAATTCCCATCAAGCGTAGCAACAAAAATACAACAATACAATTTATTGATGAAAACAGTTATCGTAAAGCTGTAAACGAGTTTAAAAGCTACAAAAAGAACTTTTATACCTATCAGCTGAAGAGTAGTGAAGGTGTGCAGGTAGTTATAAAAGGTGTAGACTCATATGTTGATCCAGTTGAAATTAGAGATGGCCTCCAAAAAGCGGGATTTAAGGTAAAAAGTGTAGAAAATCTCAGAAATCGAGAACGTGTCCCTCAACCTCTATTTCGCGTTGAACTGGAACCTGGAGATATGAGATTGAAAAAGAACGAAACGCACCCTATTTATAATTTTAGATATCTGTTGCACCGCAAAATAAGCGTAGAGGAACCGCATAAGCGATCAGGACCCGTACAGTGTTTAAATTGCCAAGAATATGGTCATACTAGGGCTTACTGCAAGTTGCCTCCGATTTGCGTTGTGTGTGGAGAGCTACATTGTTCCGCCCAATGCGACAGAGCAAGGGATGACTCGAAAGTTAAAAAATGTAGCAATTACGGTGGAAATCATACTGCTAACTACAGAGGCTGTCCAGTTCTTTCCATGGTAAGGAAAGCCACCCAAAAATTAAATACTCCTGCTAAGCACCCGCAAATGCTCATTATCCTCAGTTAGCCCAACCAACAACCCAACATGTTTCATATGTTAAAAGCAAATAATTCTATTCCAAACTTGCACCCAGAACAACCATCAGCTGGTAATCGTCTCGAAGCAAGCATCGAGAGCTCTATGAGCAGCATGATGCAAGAAATGATACGCATGCAATCTATGATGTTGCAGACGGTACTAAAGAAACCATGAATTGTTTTAAAAATATGTTCCTGGAACGCAAACGGGTTACGCCAACATCAAAATGAACTCGAATACTTCCTCAAGAACCAACAAATTGATGTCATGCTGATTTCTGAGACACACTTAACAACAAATAGCTTTTTCAAAATCAATGGCTATATTTTATATGATACTAAGGACCCCCGTGGAAAAGCATGTGGAGGAGGCTCGGCAATAGTTCTTAAGGCCCAAATCAAACATTATTTACAGCGTGATTTTTGTGAGGATTACCTTCAAGCAACAAAGAAGAATTTCATCAAAGCTTAGTTATTTCTTCGATTTATTCACCTCCTCGATTTCAAATATCGGAAAGTCAGTATAGCGACTTCTACAAATCTCTAGGTCCCTATGTCATAGCATCGGGCGACTACAACGCTAAACATACGTATTTGTTTGACACAATTCAAAAATGCGTCTGAATGTGATATCGAGTGGACAACCCACCTATTGGCCTACTGATCGACAAATAATACGTGATGTTATTGAGAGAGAATGACAATCACACAGATCTCCTCAACTCAAAAGCAGACTTAAAGAATGAACGAACCGGCTAAGAGACATGCTGGAATCTCGAAGAGTAGCATCCCTGAAAAACTATTTGGGAGACCTAGACGCAACTCTTCAATCAGATTATTCATTACGGCGTGCTTGTAGAAACCTTAAAAGGCCAGTCTTACTTAAGCCTCCCTTGCGAACTACACTGGAGACTGGGTAAGTAGTGATACCGAAAAAGGTAATTTATTTGCTAGACATTTGAAAAGGGTTTTTACCCCAAATATATCGACTGATACAGTTGAGTTGCCAATTGTCGAGGTTAGTGCTGCAGTACCGATAAGATTTGAATTTAGTGAAAGGCAATAACGGATTTAAACACCAAAAAAGCCCCTGGCGTTGACAAAACCAGTAACAAGATGTTATTTGAGTTGCCCCGTATAGCTCGCAGAATCGTTCTTTTTATTTTTAATGCCATTTTACGTCTTGAGTACTTCCGCACAGAGTGGAAGGTGTCCTTGGTTACCATGATTCCTAAACCAGGAAAAGACCACACAAAAATTGAATCATACAGACCTATAAGCCTTTTATCAAATATGTCAAAGCTTTTTATAAAATATGTCAAAGCTGTTTGAGAGGATGTTAATAACTAAGTTTAACGCTATTCTAAGCGACAAAGGATGTATTCGAAACCATCAATTCGGCTTCAGGAAAAAACATAGTACGATTGAACAAACTCACAGGTTAGTCAATGTTGTTAAGAAGACATTTGAAGAGAGAAAATACTGCTCTGCGCTTTTTATCGACGTTTCTCAAGCATTCGATAAGGTATGGCATGAAGGCCTAATATATAAGCTAAAACTGAATTTGCCCGTAAACGTATATAAGCTGCTAGATAGTTATTTAACCGAACGAAAATTTATTGTGAAAGAAGGAGATTTTTTGAGCTCACCCCAGCCAATCGAAGCCGGAGTTCCCCAAGGTAGTATATTGGGGCCCTTTTTATACTTATTGTATACTTCAGACATGCCATCTAGTAACCGAGTTCACACATCGACATTTTCTGACGACACAGCTTTTTTGAGCATTCACGAAAGACCCGAAGTAGCATCACGATATTTACAAGACCACATATCCAATTTAGAAAAATGGTTGAAGAAATGGAGAATAAAAGTTAATGAACAAAAATGTACCCACATAACTTTCACACTGCGTAGAGCATCTTGCCCCCGTATTCGAATAAATAACCAAACGATACTACAGCTTTCAGATGTGAAATATCTCGGCATACATCTTGACCGGCGCCTTACTTCGAAAGGCCTCATTTAATCAAAGTTAACACAAATGAAGCTGAAAGCAGTCCTACTAAACTGGCTTATTGGCAGAAATTCTACTCTAGCTTTAGATTTCAAACTTTTATTATACAAGTCAATTCTAAAACCAATATGGTGTTATGGCATTCAATTATGGGGCACTGCCTCAGCTAGCAACGTAGAAAAAATTCAAAGGCGCCAAAACAAGATTCTTCGTATAATTACATCTGCTCCATGGTATATGAAAAACTCGAACATTCATAAAGATCTAAACGTGCCATCAGTTAAAGAAGAAATAGCAAAACTTGACATAAGGTATTTAAAGAAGCTTGAAACTCATCCGAATCCACTGGCCCGCAACATACTAAATTAACCTGGTTACATTCGACTAAGAAGCAGGAACACTGCTTCTCTCATCCGTACATCAGAGGGATAACCCGCAAATTACAGTAACCGTGAAACATACACTTTTGTTGTCCAGCACTGGTTGGACTTATCAAGTATATTTTTAGACTTAAAATATGAGTAATTATTGATAGTTCAATTATATTGAAGATACAATAAATAAAAATTGCGAAAAAAATTTGACAGAAACGTAAAAATGTAAATATTTAAACATTTCGAGATAAATAAAGTGTATCATACATAAATTAAGCTTAATAATGAGGGCCTAAAGAATAATTATTTTAATGTTTAATTTAAATTTAATTTTATTTGAACTATGTTTATAAATGAATTAGTAATTCTTTAGCCTTAAGATCTTTATTATGCTTAACATTCTTCTAGAATCTAAATTTTCTTTATAATAAAGGACTTAGTCCTAAATAATAATTATTTAAAGGAATATTCCAAAAAAATTATACAAATAAAAATAGTATTATGAAATAATAATTTAATTATCTTAATGTTTCGGATCCTAAAAATAAATCAAATAATATCAGGCAGAAATTGTAGAGTGACTGTCACACTTTATTCACTTTCTACTATTTAGAAAATAATATGGTGTCTTGTCTTTGATCAATAAGACTCATGATATTTTAATTTGAACTCATTCTGGAAATGAATCATAATCTTTAAAAAGGAGGAATAACAACATATATTTCTTCCCAAATGGAGGAAAAAGGTTCTGATAAAGCATACATATTTATCGGTTAATTAATTAATTTTTTTATTTTATTTTTTTTTCATTGTTGTTATCCTTTTCAATTATTTTGTTTTCTTTTGTTTATCGGTTGTTTTTATTTTTATTACTTATCCCGACAAGTAGTTAAGTGTTGGAACCTGCCCTGAATTTGCCTATGAGCTAGCTGGCAAAGGGACACGTAACATATACATACCTGTAGTGCAATCCACTTTTAACGATCTAACACTTGTTAAATATATCAACATGTTTTTTTGCTTGCACTAACGCATTAGCAATTCACTAACCTATGGCTAACAAATAAAAAATACAAACAAAAATAAACGGCAATGCTGCTAAACAAAATGAAAAATAATAAACCAAATGTACAACACTTTCCACTAAATTTTCATTTTTTGTTTTTTTTTTTTTTTTAAGTGAAAACTTCTTTAGGCACGTTGAGCACTTTTTGGTAAAGAAAAATTATTGAACTAAAAACCGTTGCCACTTCAAAAACCGTCGTCACCATTATGCACGTTCTGGTTGAAGAAAAATTATTGAACTCGCATCATCGTCACCATCGTGAACCTAACGTTGGTTTTTATAGATAGGTATAGAGGTTTCTATAGATAGATAGACTAAGTTACTGACTAACGGTCTGACTGTTTGACGGTCTGACTCACTGTCTGACGGTCTCACAGTCTGACTGATTGTTTGACAGTCTGACTGTTTCACAAACTGCGGTCTGACTCACCGTCTGACCGTCTGACTGCATGACGAACTAACGGTCTGACTCACTATCTGACGGTCTGAATATTTGACGGTCTGACTATTTAACGGTATGACTGATTTTTTGGCGGACTGACGGACTGAGTGACTGTCTGACGGACTGTCTGACCATCTGACAGACTGTCTGAAGGTCTCACTGACTGTCTGATGGTTTGTCTGACTATCAGATGGTCCGTCTGACTGTATGGCTGACTGTTCTGTCCATCGGTGCTCCTGCCATTCAGTTTGTCTTTATGCAAACAAATGAAAGCTGTGATTTTAACACACAACCGTTACCAACATTGCAATGTTTTAGTTTGAAAAAAACAAAACGAAACATGTTTTGATACTCTCTGATACAAATTTTGTGCTGATTCACTCAACATATTTTTATTGCTCACTCTATTCACTCTAACACATATTTTTACAAAGGAGCTTATGCGTATGTGTGTAATGAGTTAATATGATTTAAAAACCGTTAGGTAACGATGATGCGAGTTCATATACATATATACATTAGAGCACCCATGAAATATATGGGATTTGCAGAAGTATTATTTTTTGCACTCCCCGCGCATTTTCGGTTATCTGGGGATTAAAAATATGTGCATAAAAATTTTGTTTCTTAAATGTAAACCGGATAAGCCCCTCGCATTTAAGTGGTAAAAAAAGCTATAAAAAATGTCTGGATTTATTTATCAATAACTCTTAATATAAGAGTTTTTCGTAATTTAGTTGGCTGCATGCAAAATTACCCTATGAAAAATCACTCAAAAATAAAAATGAAAAATTGCCGAATAAAAATTGTCTAAAAAAGTGAAAAATTGCCCAAGGAAGAATAATGGAAATTTGGACCAAAAATTATGAAAAATACCCAAATATAAATGAATTATCGCCCAAATTTATGTATAGTTTTCCTATTAAATACAAAACTATAAAAATGTAAATAGTTTTAGTAAGGGCATTGACATTGGTTTGATTCATCGAACAAGCTTTGAGCTTGCAACTTCTGTGTGTAATCTTTGATTAAAATAAAAGAAAGGAGCGACACCTGCCGCTCGTGGTGATGGTGCTAACGGATCGCTGCGTAACCGTAGTCACGGCCGCTACAACCGTTGCTAAATTAAACCGTTCATTAAATTCATCGTGCAAGCTTTGAGAAGAAGTTGTATATAACTTTTTGACAGGTCTATAAGATTTGATAACATAGTGTCTACAACTGCGATAAATTTGTCTTGAGAAAAGTCAAACTTCATATAAAAAACCGTATTAAAAATAATGTTTTTTTATATGAAGTTTGACTTTTATCAATACCAATTTATGTAATCTTTTGACAAAACTAACAAAAATATTTTTTTCCATGCGACCAAAGTTGCAAAATCTTTTTTTTTTTGTGATAGTGTGGCACCTCCTGCATAATTTTAGAACGATTTTTTGAGTAGTACAGAATTCTGTTAGATTTTTTGTGATTATTTCGTACGATTGTGTAGGATAGTGAATCCTGGCCTACATTTGGTATTACATTTGTAAATACTCAAAGTGTTGTCAAGAAGATGAAATAAAAACACGTAAACAAATATATGTAATATTGAAACGCCCTTTGAAAAATTAGCATATAAAATACCTAACGTACATATATACTCGAACATATTAAAATTTTGGTGAGAAAGAAAGTAACCAAAATCCAAAAAAAAAGTACACATCTACACATCAGGACAAAAAATAACCAATTTTGGTTAAAAGTAACCAAAACGGCAACGCTGTTCACAAGGTATGCTAGCATGTTATATTGTCATAATGTTCTAATATTTTACAATAGTTTAAAAATATTGTTGTTGTGTTTCAAACAAAAAATGTCCTAAAATAATAAACTTTGTTGTTCTATGTTTATTGTTTTATCATATAAATCAGTAGAAACCTGAGCCGTATTACTAAGACGCCTTATTCGAGCTGCCTATAATGCTTGCAAGTCGCTGCAATTTATATCCTTCAGATGCATCTTGAAATTGGAAAAAAAAACTAATAGGTAATTTACACTATGATATTATTACATGCCACCATTTGATAAAATCGGTTGTCCCAAAATTGCTGCCTCTTGCCAGATTTGGGGACTCCAAAATTGGAACTTCTGCGGTTGGTCCGTAAACTAGCACTGTTCAATAACACACTCGCGAGCTACACCCCAAGCTAAACTTTTTTTCACAACTATAAAAATTTTCGTCGAACATGAGCTTAAACGTAACAGTATTTTCTAAGTTGTACATAAAATTTGTATTGAAAATATTGATGCGAAAAAATAGGTTAGAAACTAAACATCTGCTACTTAATTTTTACGAGCATTAAATTTAAAGTAAAAATTCATTTTTTATACCCTTCACCACAGGTGAAAAGGGTATATATAAGTTTGTCATTCTGTGTGTAATTTCTACAATATTCATTTCCGACCCCATAAAGTATATATATTCTGGATCCTTATACATAGAGAATTTGATTAAGTGATGTCCGTCTGTCCGTCTGTTTGCGTGTCCGTCTGTCCTACTGTCCATCTGCCCTACTGTCCGTCTGTCCGTGTACGGGTTGAAATGTCATTTGCCAAGGCACCAGAAGAGATACAACAAATTTAAGCACACCGATCTGTAAGGCATATTTTCGAAAATTTTGGGATTGCAATTCAGCAACATCGGATCATTCTTTTGGAGGATGCGGGCCAAAAACCACGCCCACCTATATTTTTTTAATTTTTTTCGGTTTAATGATTCTTTATTGCTTTTTTTGTCAAATAAATATTAGACCGCAACAGGTAGATCGCAAGGAGTGCATACAGATCTCGGGGGGTCAATAACCCCCTTTTGTTTGTTTTTAGGTTGGTAGGGGCTTTCTGCTTTGATTTGTATTAAAGACCTTTATAGAGAGCAATACACATATCGTCGCGTTTCTTCTTAAACCGCGTAAACGACATTTTTTTGAAATTGATTTTTTTGGTTTTTATGGTAGTAAATAACATTTGCCACCAGACTACATTCTCATCTTAACAAGTTTGTATGAAAAATAAATGAAAAAATATGAAAAATATAATGGTTTTTATATTTCAAGTTGGAAGTGGTGAGGTCTCAACCACTAAGTTTTTTATATTTAAGATTAAAAAAATCATGAAAGTTGCTGGCCAATTGGAGCATTTTTAGTAAAGTTAAAAGTTTTTTTGATAAATACAAAAATAAATGTTTATTTACACACAGAAATTTGCAATTTGCTGTTTGCGCCAAAACCACGTAAGCGACAGATTTTGCTACAATTAATTGTAAGTAACAAATTAAAAAAAAAAGTTTGTATACCCTTCAGAAAGTCGCACAGCCATGTTTTGCAAAAAAAATTATTTTGAAACCCATATTAAAGAAGTTATTAAGTTTTTTTCGTTTTCTGAAAAACGACTTCTTGGCGCTTACGTGGTTTAAGAATAAACGCGACGATATAGCATTTACATTTATAACATTTACAAAAAACTTTACAAACCGTTTTCAAAACGATATTTCCACAGAAAATTTTTTAAAAAATTTTCGAAAAATTAAAAACAAAATTTCAATATTTCTTTAAAAATGAAAATCTTGACTGTAACATAATATATTTTAATATTAAGAATATATTTATGTATGTATATAGAATAACATATTTTTTTTTAAAGGCGTTTGATTTTTAAATAGATGAGATCTCTGTTTAAAAACATAGTCAACATCAAGATACCGACTACAAACTGTCAAAAATAAAATACATTGGAAAAATATAAAATACATTGTTTTATTTACATTAAAGAATTCAGGCCATATTAGCTTATTTATTAAATAAAGAAACCAAGTAACACTGGACAAATATTCCAAATATTACGTTTAAAGGTAAACGATTATTTTAAAGACAGTATAGCTACATGGCTACACGACCACCGTTGTAGCTGTCGTAAACTTAGGCTAATTTCTATTTTATTCAACAAAAGAAAATGTCACAAAATTGAAAATTACAAATTCATATAGAAACAAAAAGTTTTGAAGGAAATGTTTATAATTTTTTAATAAAGTTATTTAATTTTATAAAAGCAAAATAAGTATTTCTACAACAATGTTAGAGTTTACAATGTAGCTGTCGTCTTCAATATCACAAAGTAGCTGACAACACGGCGACAACTGTAGACAACGGAATTTGTTTTTATTTAAGCTGCGTCGCCGCCGACTTCTATTTCATTAAAGTATGAATAATGAGTTTTTTCTCATATGAATTATTTTAATTTATGTAAAGAATCAACAATATGGATAATGCTGTACATGTCTGAATAAATAAAATCACCGTGGTGAAGGGTATAGAAGATTCGGCACGGCCGAATATAGCACTTTTACTTGTTTATTATTAAAAAATTTGATAATTTCAAGAAAAATAATAAATATTCTATACAAAACAAAAAATTATAGTTTATGTAAAGAAAATATGTAAAGAATGTGAATTTTGCACATACATTTTTAGCAAAAATCACATTCACGTTTTACTTTGAACTCTCTGGAACGGGAACAAAGCATCTCATCTTTAATGAGTTATTTTGGTCTAACGCCCTTTTTAAATTTCTGGGTAAAGATGAAATTTGTGACCTAAAAATATATAAAACTTTTCCTAACTGAATTGAAAACAACACCTAAGCAAAATTTGCAGGTGCTCGCAATGCTCAAAATCAGTGTTTAATAATTCTTGCAAAAAAAAACCGACTTCAAAACAGACAAACTTAAAAGCATGTTTCTTTAAGACGGTAACTATTGCGACACCCTGTAATTTCCGAATTCAAATTTTATACTAGTTATAGCGGTCGTAGCAATACAGGTTCGTTGTACATTTCAAACTTCTGTCTGTAACGGTTTAAAAGTTTGGTCATATACATCAAATTACATAAACTATTGCGACACCTTGTAATTTATAACTTTAAATAATTATACTTATTATAACAGATATAGTAATGGACAATCTGTCTAATTGTTAAGTGTTTATCAATAACTGTTTAAAAGATAGGGTCATATATATCAAATGACGTCACCTATTGGGGCACCCTTTAAATTCAAATTTTTATATAAATACTTTTTAAAGAACACTTTGTAGTACAGATTCTTTTTAAATTTTAACTTTGTATCCATATACATCAAATTACATCAACTATTGGGACACCCTATAATTTCCAATTTTAAATATTTATACTTGTTTTTATTCGAGACATAGTAGTGAATATTTTGTCTATTTTTCAAGTGTTTGTCTATAACTGTTCCAAACATGAGGACATAATGGTCAAATAACATCAATAATGGGGACACCCTTTAATTTATAGATCCAAGTTTTATACTTGTTTGAATAGCGGACTAAGCAATATAGGTTCTTTGTAAATTTCAACTGTCTATCTATAACAGTTGAAAAGTTTGGCCATATATATTACTTTTACATTAACTATTGGGACACCCTTTAATTTCCAAATTCATATTTTACACTTGTTATTTTAGCGGACTTAGCAATACAAGTACTTTGTAAATTTCAACTGTCTGTCTATAAAGGTTCAAAAGTTTGGCCATATATATATCAAAATAAACCAACTAATGGGACACCCTTTAATTTATAATTTTAAATATTTATACTTATTATAACAGACATAGTAACGAACATTCTGTGCAACTTTCAAGTGTTTGTCTATAACGGTTCAAAAGATAGGAGAATAAAGGTGAAATTAAGTCACCTATGGGGTCACCCTTTAATTTTTAATTTTATTTTTTAATTACTTTTTGTTGTTGGGAGCTACAGTGATACGCACTTTTTTTTATTTTAAATTGGTGACCTATAATGTTCATAATACACGTAAAAAACATGTATTTTGTATGAGGACACCCTTTAATTTTTAAAATTTTGAACTTCTTTTAAAATGGGACCAATCTGTAGCCATAACCTTTCTAATAGTGCAAAATTTTTAAAATCGGTTCAGAAATGACTGAGTTCTGCGGGCACAAACATAAAAAAAAAGCAACATTCAGACGAATTGATAACCTCCTTCTTTTTTTGAAGTCGGTTAAAAAAGAAGAAACAAGTCATTATATTTAGCTATTGAAAAACTGCGACTTCAATATAACAAAAACAAGATATAGCAAAAATTATAAGTGGTGGGGTGTTATATACACCCCGTTCGAGTGACGGCGGGTCACTCTTCCTTGCCTATAAAAATTTATAATATAAATCTAAAATTAAAAAAAATTAAATTTCTCATATCCTATTTCTTTGATAAGTTCGTTTAAATAGAAAATTAATAATAATTACAATACCTTGTAGATAAATCCGAATAGTGCTGATGACGGACGTAGCTGTCTAGAAAATGCATTCCAGTCTGCTAGTGTCTAATTTTACTTTATCCCTTTATATAAAGCCTAAATAATTAAATTATTCATTTTAAAATAGTTCAAATAAAATTAAATACTTGCAAAATTATTGGAATAATTGTTGCTTTGCTAAAACAAATTCAGGTATCAATGTAGAGTATTTAAGTTATAGAAAGCATTTTAGAGAAAGAAGATGTAAAAAAAATTTTGTGGACATTCGTATGACGCTTATTTTTAAACAAATATTGGTTTATATCTTTTTCTTTTTTTTTCAATAAATGACATTTTTTAGTGATGCCACTAAATTAATCTAATTTAATGCCATTTTTCTAGTGATGACATTAAAATAATCAAAAGATGTAAAACGGAACAATCTGAGATAGGATCATCTTGTAAAGATGTTGAATTTAAGCTCTATGTAATTCTTATGGAAAGATCTTCGCAAATTGATGGTAGATATTAGTGTAAAAAGCTTACAACTTTAACAATTCATTTATAATAATTAGTTCGACTAATTAAACTAAATATAAAAAAATAGTAGGGCACCGTGTAAAATATGTTTACCTAACAAAGTTTGGTTTTATAATAGATTAGTACAAACTAAAGAATAATGTGGCAAAACAAATAAACAAAGAAATTGCTCTCATTGCTTACCGAAGGTTGGCTGAAGCATCAACAAATATTAAGCTTTATATGATAGATGCGAAGAACTCTAAAGCCGAAGAATGCTAGAGACTAATTTAATTATTCCCATTTTCGTAAAAAAATGAATCACCTAACTTGTATAAAAAAAATATTCCTCAACTACTATTAGTAGTCAGAGAGTAAAAAATAACTTTAACAATTGATTTATTCTTAAATATATTTAAAACTAGCTGTGTCCGCCACTTCGTCAGGGTCTTTACAATATTTAGTTCCATTTTGCTTTGAAAGCAATCCACACCAAAATTTAAGACTCTTACTTTTTTAGTGCTTCAGTTATGGTTTATGTATTTACTTTATACAAATTATCTCTCCCCTACTAAAATATGCCGCCATAAAGTATGCATATCGGTAAATTGCCTACGTTCACTACCTTTTCATTGTTTTCTCTTGGAAATGAGATATTTTTGAATAAAATACGTGATGTGAACACAGACAGACAGGTGGACAAAAAGGCAAAAACTCTAAACAGTGCTATTTTGTGTTCTGTTTCAATTACTAACTACACCAGCTAAATTTTCGAAAAATATATTCATGTACAGAAAAGGTAAAGGTACAGCATTATTAGATGTATAGATAATACTTGGTTTGATGCTTATTCAAGAGCTTAAAACATTAAAACTTTTTTTTCATATTTTATTTATTGTATTGTTACGTTTTTTACTTTACGTTGGGTTCTTTTAATTGCAAAATAAATACACACTGTTATTACTATTACTGTAAGTCACTTTATTTATTAATACCACTAAAAAATACAGCAAACTGTTAAACACTCTTAAAATTCGACAACTTAACTCTTTGACTTTTAAATTAATATTGCCATACTACTCGCCAGCACGATTCACTTATATAGGTGATTTAAAAGCACCAGAATGTTCTATTCCAGACAGATCTGGCAGGTTCGATTATTATTGCTCTTGTTTTCTGTTTGTGTGATTGTTTATTTCTTTATACCTGTATGTGTGGCTATTTATTTCTTTATACCTGTATGTGTGGCTGTTTATTTGTTTATGCTTGTATTTACGTATGTGGCTGTGTATTTAACAGAAGAGTGTTTATTTAATCTGCGAATGTTTGTACGAGGCGTTTCTTTCTTCCATCATTGTAAGAAAATAAACCATTAATGTTGTTGTTGTTCGAGAGAATTGTTGTTCAGAGCTTATAATGAATAAATTCTTCTTTCGTAACACTACCCCCTTCTCAAACCTGTTCGTCCCGAACAGACGCAGATGTACCTTTTCCATAGTTGGCTAGCCGCTCCAAGTGCACAACTTTCATTTTTGATCTTGGGCTCTGAAACTTCTGCATTCTGTAAACTAAATCGTTTAGCTGCTTTATTACTTCATAAGTTCCATCCCAGTGAACTTTCTTCTGTTGTGGGTTAATCATCGGGCCCTCTTTAAATCCCTCGGAGTTTGCAGTACGTTCAAACTTGGCCTTCATTTTATCACTTGTGGACTCAATCCTCTTACGCATAAATTCATGGAGCTTCCGTACTTGGTTTCGTCTCTGGAGAGATATTTCTCTGTCCACTTTATCCAGCAGACCTGTTGACAACTTGTGGTCACCCTTCTGCGCCTTACTACATTCTTTACTCGTATCTATGTATACACGTCGCACATTTACGATGTGGTGTCGTTTCTCGTCCTTCGTACTATTTCTGCTTTTCTGATGGCGTATTTCTTTTATTTTCCTCGGCGCCCTGCAGTTACGCGCTAAATGTCCCTCTTTGCCGCAGTTGAGGCATTTTGGTGGAGCCTTTCTCTTATACCCGATTTTAAGTGGTATCTTCACATTTCTCCAAATCATAATTTGCTGACTCATACGCAAATCGATTCCATTATAATTCATAAAGTCGACTCCGATAATTACTTCATCTAAAATATCAGCCACAATAAATACGTGCTCCACACTTAGCCTGCCGATGGATACCCTGAGTTTTATCTTGCCATAGACCGTTGCAAATTCTCCAGTGGCAGTACGCAGTCTGACATAACTTAGCGGCTCCATTTCTCCTTTTACCAAGTCGCGCCTGATTATTGATTGCGACGCTCCTGTGTCTATCGTCAGAATGTGTTTTTTACCGTTGATGTAACCCAGAGCAGTCAGATTCTTGTTTTCCTGCTGCATGACCGAGATGGAAATTAATGGTCCCACAATTTCTGATTTTGGCCCATTATTCATGATGCTAGTACTTTTTACTTCCAACGGTGGCTCCTGTGATGGCTTGCACATAACCTTGTCATTCTCTGGTGACGAAGCAGAACTCATTACTCTTTTTGGTGCCTTGCAGTATCGCTGTAAATGGCCCACTTTCTCGCAATTGAAACATCTACCGTATGTCCTTTCATCCCTAGGCGAAGCAGATCCAGTCTTCCTTGGGGACTTGCAATCTACCTGAAGATGGCCAACTTTTCCGCAGTTTAAGCACTTTGCTTTTCTCTTGCATTGGTGTTCTTTCAATACTTCCTTTAGCGATTCTAGTAATTGCTTAAGGTCGCCCCTTGTGTTTTTTTCATGTTCAGCAACAACTTCCATTCTTTGTACTTTGTATAACCGCTGCCCCGAAATAATTTTAGCTGTCTCTTGCGTCAGCGCATAGGCGACTGTCTCCGGAAACGACGACTTCGGCTCAGCGCACACCGCATATTTCACGTCAGAGTCGCGGATACCATTTACAAACGCATCCACTTTGAACTGTTCTAGCAGTGGATGGTTTTCCCCAGGGTATATTAGCTGCACCAAGCGCTCTATCTCCATGGCGAAATCCTGAAGCGTCTCATTTGCTCTTTGCACCCTGCCACGTAGCTCCATTTTATACAGCTCCTTTATATGATCGCCGCCATATTTGCGCTGTAACGCCACCATTATGTCCTCATAATTATTCCTGCAGCTAGTTGGTAGGCTTCCGAGGACTTCTGCTGCAGATCCTTTAAGTGCCAGAATCAGCTCAATCGCTTTTTCTGCATTGCTCCATAGATTTTTACTGGCCACTGTCTCGAATTTTTGGGTAAGTTTAGCTTTAACTTGTATATAAGGTCCTCGTGCCATACCTTGTCGAATGCTTGAGAAACGTCGATAAAAAGTGTAGAACAGTAATTATTCTTCTTCAAAGCTCTTTTTAATTACATTTACTAATCTGTGTGTTTGTTGGATCGTACTATGTTGTTTTCTGAAGCCAAATTGATGGTTTGGAATACATACTTTCACGCTCAGAATTGGATTTAACTTAATTATTAATATTCTCTCAAACACCTTTGATATGTTTGATAAAATGCTTATAGATCTGGATGATTCAACCTTGGTGTGGTCTTTTCCAGGCTTAGGTATCATAGTAATCAAAGAAATCTTCCACTCTGTAGGAAAGTACTCAAGACGTTTTGCATTAAAAACAAAAAGAATATTTTTTTGGACTATACGGGGCAATTCTAATAACATCTTGTTACTGGTTTTATCAATTTCAGGAGCTTTCTTGGAGTTTAAAACCTTTTCAATATCTCGAAGCTCAAACCTTAGGGTAACTGCCTATAGGTACTTGATTTAAAATTAAAACAATAATTAACTATATTTATTATAAAAAATATTTATTGCAGAACAGCAAAATTAGCCTGTTTCTTTTGAAAGCGAAAACAATAAAAATTAGTCAAGTGCGAGTTACACTCACACACGTAGGGTTCCGTACTATGTTCAGTATAATTTAAAAATTCCAGTTGTTTATTTCTTTATGTCTTATGGGACACCCTTAAATTTTAAAATTAAAGTAATATTCGCGAAAATTGCATCATAATTAGAACACCCTTTAAATTTTAATATGTAATTGATTATATAGCGGCCATGGTAATACACTTTCTATTAAAATATCAGGAGCCTACCTATTGCGTGTAAAAAAATAAGGTAATATTCGTGAAAAACACGTTACTAATGGACACACTTCAATTTTAAGTATTTGTTATAGCGGCCGAAGTAACACATCTACTGTAATAACAAAATCTTGTCACTGTCGGAACACCCTTTAATTTTATTATTCATTATAGTGGCCATGGCAACTTCCTTTCTATAAATATATTAAGAGTCTACTGTCGGAACACCCTTTAATTTTTATTACTGACATATCGGCCGTGGCAACACATCTTCTGTACAAAATTTCAAGAGTCTACCTATTATGGTTCAAAACTTAGGCCTTATACATGCAAATCACTCCACTATCGGAACACCCTTTAATTTTTAGGTTTATTTTTTTTCAGACTTGTTTATATAGCGAACTAATTTTAATTTAGTACTTGCATATTTTTAGTGAATTCCTCCTCCAGTTCAAGAAATAAGCACATATTCGTGAATAACACCTCTCTATCGGAACACCCTATAAGTTTTAGTATTTGCTAGTATAGCGGTCACAGTTATATACTTTCTGTGAAAATTTCAAGCGCCTACCTGTTACGGTTCAAAACTTAGGCCTTATACATGCAAATCACACTACTATCGGAACACCCTTTAATTTTTAGGTTTATTTTTTATACTTGTTTATATAGCGAACTAAGTTTTAATTACTGCTTACATATTTTTAGTGTATACCTCCTACAGCTCAAGAAATAAACACATATTTGTGAATAATACCTCTCTATCGGAACACCCTATAAATTTTATTATTTGTTGCTATAGCGGCCAAAATTATACACCTTCTGTAAAAATTTCAAGATTCTACCTATTATGATTCAAAACTTAGGCCTTATAAATCAAAACAACACCACTATCGGAACACCCTTTAATTTTTAGGTTTATTTTGTAGACTTGTATATAAGGCGAACTACGTTTTTATTACAGTTTGTAAATTTTTAGTGTATGCCTCCTACAGTTCAAGAAATAAACATATATTCGTGAAGAACACCTCTCTATCGGAACACCCTATAAGTTTTAATTTTTGTTTTTATAGCGGCCATCGCTATACATCTTCTGTGAAAATTTCAAGAGTCTACCTATTATGGTTCAAAACTTATGCCTTATACATGCATTTCACACAACTATCGGAACACCCTTTAATTTTGAGTTTTATTTTTTTATACTTGTTTATATAGTGATTTAAGTTTTAATAACTGGTTGTAAATTTCAAGTGTATCCCTCCTACAGTTCAAGAAATAAACACCTCTCTATTGGAACACCGTATAAGTTTTAGTATTTGTTGCTATAGCGGCAACAACTATACATCATCTGTGAAAATTTCAAGAGTCTACCTATTACGGTTCCAGAGATAAAAGGCGCTGACTGACGGACAGACGGACAGACATTGTAGCGAAAACAATAGGGTTTCGTTTTTACACTTTGTTTACGGAACCCTAATAATATAAAAAAGGAAAACAAATTTTACAAGAAAAAAATTAATGATAATAAGAAATGAAAAGTTGATGATTTTAAATTTAGCAAGTAAAAAAGTTACAGGAATATAGATATCACTACATTACCCCCTTTATAGCGAAAGCGATACTTTTCGACCGGGTTTATTTATCAAAGGTCGGTTAATTTCAATATCATCAATGTCTTCATTTTCAAAATAAACTGGTTTCAAAAGATCTAAAGATACAGTGTCTTCCTTGTTGTTAAAAATAATTTTGAAATACTTTGATCCTCGTTCAACTACTTTAAATAGTCCACTGTATTCACTTGACAGTGCTGGATGAGTTGCATCATTTCTTACCCAAACGTATTCAGATTTAAACAAATCTCTGTGTATAAATAGCTTTTGGAGACCATGATTTAAAACTTTTTGGGATTGAAAATTCCCAATAATTTGTTAATAAATTACGTAAAAATATATTATAGTTATAGAAGTATGGATTCACCATATACCATTTCTGCAGCTGAAGCTTTCATGTCTTCTTTAAATGAAGTTCGAATACCTAATAAAACAGAAGGCAAGACTTTCGTCCATTGAATATAATTTTGGCAGGCAAGAGCGCACTTAAGAGTTCTGTGAAAACGTTCGATCATACCATTGGCTTGAGGATGAAAAGATGTTGTGTGTTGACACTTAGTTCCGAAGAAATTAAAAAAATCGTGAAATGTTTTGGACGTAAATTGCCGTCCTCTATCTGAAATAATCTTATTAGCACATCCAAATCTAGTTATCCAAGTTTCATAAAAAGATCTGCATATTGTTTCAGATGAAATATCTTGTAGCGGAATATCTTCAGGCCATCTTGAAAATCGATCAATCATTGTGAAAATGTATCTGTATCCCTCCGAAGTTGGTAAAGGACCAACTATATCAATGTGTACTTCGGAAAAACGGTATAAATTCCCCGTATGGAGTTTTAGTGTGACGAACAATCTTACATTTTTGTCACATTAGACAATATTTTGACCATTCGCTACAGTCTTTTCTCATAGAAGGCCAAACAAAAAGTTCAGCAATAAGAGTTCCTGAAGCTCTTTATCCGGGATGGGTGAGGTTGTGGAGTAAGTTAAATGCTGATTTCCTAAAAGTTTCTGGAAGATAAGGTCTTACACGACCTTGCGAGACATCGCAGTATTTTTTAATATTAGAGCAAGGAATCGCTATTTGTTTTAGTTCAAGTCCGGAAACCGTGGACAAAAGATCTTTAAGTTCTTTGTCAGAGTTTTTCGCTTCTGCAAGTTTAACATAATCAATGGAATCAATGTCTTCATTTCTGGACACAGCGCCAGCGACAGTGTTATCTTCACCAGATATGTGCATGATTTTTGTTGTAAACTGCCCAATAAAATCTAAATGGCGGTATTTGCGCGGTGATGCTTTATTTTGATTTTGATTGAAAGCATATATTAGAGGTTTGTGGTCGGTGTACAAAGTAAAATCACGGCCTTCAAGCATATATCGGAAATGTTTAATAGCGGCGTATGCAGCTAAAAGTTCACGATCATACGTACTATACTTTATTTCGGCAGGACTTAATTTTTTTGAATAAAAAGCCAGAGGTTGCCATTTGGAGTTAATTTTTTGCTCAACAACTCCACCAATTGCAAAATTGGAAGAATCTACTTTTAACGCAAGTTCGGCATCTTCAACAGGGTGAGCCATAAGTGTAGCTTTGACGATAGCTTCTTTACATTTAAGAAAATTATCTACAGATTCCTTTGTCCAAATTACTGGTCGCTTGTCTTTCTTTTTAGCACCTTTCAAATATGCATTCAAGGTAGCTTAAAGTTTTGCTGCATTAGTTATAAATCGTCGATAAAAATTAATCATGCCAACAAATTTTCTTAAGTCCATAATAGTTTGTGGTTTTTGGTAATCCAAAATTGCTTGAACGTTTTGAAGACGTTGGTCTACTTCCAAATTCATTGATATGGAATCCCAAAAAATCAATTTCAGAGGAACCAAATTCACATTTAGATGCGTTTATGACGATACCGTTTTCTCGAAAACGAGAAAATACAACCTTGAGATGTTCAAGATGGTCCTTTTCAGTTCTTGAGGCAATTAAAATATCATCGATATAAACAAAAATAAAATCTAAGCCTCGAAGTATTTCATCCATTAAACGTTGAAAGCTTTGTACCACATTGCGAAGTCCGAATGGCATTCGAAGAAATTCGTAAAGACCAAATGGAGTAATTATGTCTGTTTTGCAAATATCGTCAGGATGTATTGAAATTTGGTGGTATGCACGAACCAAATCTAGCTTTGTAAAAAATTTGCAACCATGAAGTGCAGTTGTATAACTTATGATAAATGCTATTGAATATCTATCCGGGACTGTAATTTTGTTTAAAAATCTATAGTCACAGCAAGGTCTCCAGTCACCATTCTTTTTTAAAACCATATGCAATGGGTTAGACCAGTTGCTCTTAGAAGAACGTAAATTTATTATGGTCCAGCACAAACTGAAATTCTGTTTTGGCAAGGTTAAGTCGTTTTTTATCTAAGGGCCTTGCTTTAGCATAAGCAGGAGAACCAATAGTCTCAATACGATGCTAAACATAATTTTTATTGCCTCCTAGTGACAAAGTAGCATTGTGAATCTCTGGAAATTGTTCCAAAAGCTTATGATATAATGACTCGTTTTTAACGATAGTGGAGATGCCGAGCGAAGGTTCTTTTGTTTAACGTGCATTAGCAAATAAAAGTGTTGTTCCGTCAACTAACCTTTTATTTTTTAAATCAGGTAGCAAATTGAAATGGTTTAAAAAGTCTGAACCAAAATAAATTTATTAACGTCTGCGATAGTGAATAACCACGAAAATGTTCTCCTTAGGCCGAGAGTTAATTGTACTCTTCGAGATCCCATCATCTCTCTTACCCGTTTCGTGAATTCTTTAAGTCTGCTTTTGAGTTGAGGAGATCTGTGTGATTGGCATTCTCTACGACTTTTGATTTTTTCGGCCAAGAGTCGTTCGACATCTACAAAATAAATTTGATTAGTTGTCGAGTTACTTTTGCAAGTTGGGCAGCTGCTTTGCAGTTTTTGTCAAAATCTATAAGACTCCGCTCTACGTCTTCAGGTGTTTTTAGCGGGATGTTTTCGGAACAATGAGTACTGAAATCTAGGAGGTGAATAAATCGAAGAAATAACTAAGTTTTGATGAAATTCTTTAAGGCAGAAATTGTTGCTTGGAGGTACTCCACACAAAAATCGAACAGTAAATAATGTTTGATTTGGGCTTTTATAAGTACTGCCGATCCACTACATGCTAGTCCGCGAGGGTGCTTAGTATCATATAATATATAGCCATTGATTTTAAATAAGCTCTTTGTTGTTAAGTGAGTCTCTGATATCAGCAGAACATCAATTAGTTGATTATTAAGAAAGTACGAGTTTATTTTTGTGTTGGCTTATACCGTTTGCGTTTCAGAAACATATTTTTAAACAGTTCATGGTTTGTTAAGTCTCGCCTGCAGCATCATAGATTGCAAGCGTACCATTTCATGCATCATGTTCCTCAAAAAGTTCATAAAACTGTTTAACGAATGCACTAATGTGTCGATGCTTGCTTCAAGACGATTACAGTTACCAGATTGTGTTTGTTGTTTAGGCTTGGTTTTCTTTTTGAGTGGTTTTCCTTACCATGGAAAAAGTTGGACAGCCTCTGTAGTTAGCAGTGTGATTTCACCGCAATTGCTACATTTTTTAACTTTCGAGTCATCTCTTGCCTTGTCGCATTGGGCAAAACAATGTAGCTCGCCACACACAACGCAAACGGGAGGTAACTTGCAGTATGACGAAATTCTTGGCTATTCAGACACTGGACGAGTTCGGATGTCTTTCCTGCTAATGTGGGAAGAAATATCAAATGATTCAAGATAGAATCAGATAGACACTGTAGCTAAAAGAATACGGGTACGGTGTGAATTCAATACACATGGTGGAGTAAAATTTTTTACTTACATTAAGACACTATTGCGCGATATATCGTTGCACTTTCCAAATAAGTAAATAATTTAAACTTTTTTCTCTTAAAATTAATTCAGAATTTAATGTATTTACAAGTTTTTAACAATAAATAAATTTAATTTTGTTGCCATTTTTTAGCTGAAATTTATTTCTTCACAGTATTGTATTTTTTGTCTTTTAGGGGATGAACATTTTCAATACAAAATAATAACTATTTAAAATTACTATTCAATATAACGTTTTTCGCATATTAGCAAACATTTATTTTTCTTAAAAAATAAAAAAATGAAATATTTAATTTCAACATCTAAAATTGAATATGGAAAAAATATGTTTTTATTACCAAACATTTTATACAACTATGTGGAGTTTAGGTGCTGTGGGGAAATTTTTTAAAACCCAAAACTTATACAATTTTGCCTTTTGACAAGAGGCTTAGGTTTTTCACGTTTCAATTGACTATGTATGTGCTAGTTCAAAAACGTAACAAGCGGGGCACCCAGCGGGTAAAATTAATTCGAGTACCCTGAATCCAGTGGTGCTAACCGTTTTTTTAGGTTAGGTCTCGTTTAAAAAATAATTAAGATTGAAAATTATGGTTCCAAGTACCTAAAAAAACAATTTTTTTAATTTTTACATTTATTGATTTTAAATCAATATATATTGTTTGAAAAATCATCTCATTAGTGAACATGCGTCCAAAAGAAATTACTTTTTCTTTGGTTTTGGATGATTTTTTAAACTTTTTCGCAATACATCTCCATTTTTTTTTAAATTTTTAAATGTTGCTATTCTAATTAAAAAATGTGTGAAATTGACAACTTTTTATGAAACAACATCAATTTTCATTTCCTGATTCTTCTATATCGTCATCTTGCTCTTGCAAATTCCAACAAATGTCACCTAAAAGTGAATGTAGCTTCGGATTCAGCTGGTGATTGTTCGGCGAATTTTTCTATATGGTAATGCAAAAAATGAATTTTTAATGACATTCGAACGTTTAATCGGTGAAATGCATTCAGCATGTCTTCAATTAGTATACACCAATTCTCTGTTCTATGAATTCCGAGAACATTCTCAATGACCACTTTCACGCAATCCCATGCCAAAGTTCCACATCACTCAGTGCATTATTAAATGCTTGGTCCTTCGTCAATCGACGAATATCCGGACCATTAAGTATTCCTGTAAATAACCATAATAGGATATGAAATATCAATTGGTCAACATTAAAAATAAAATGGATTGGAATTTATACCATCTTTTATTTTCATGCCACTTAACCGTGGAAAAATACGACACAATTCGTAGAATGCATTTCCATCTGGGTTCAATGCTTTTATTAAATTTTTAACAATTCTTAGTTTGATGTGTAGAGGTGGAAGCAAAACTTTTTCGATTGGCACTAGTGGAATCTCAATAATATTGTTTCGTCGTAATCTGATTTGCTCACGTAATGGCCAGTTGCGTGTATTATATTGGTCACCAACAAAACGGGTATCCCATAGAAACATAAAACACATATTTTTGGTGTAGCCCAATTGCATTCCTCGTAAAAGAGCCACCACATATGGTCTTCATATTTTACTAAGTCGAGAATTTTTTTAGTGATGCATATGGTTCTTTTGTATTGGTGCTCAGCGCAATCGGAACGGAATTTATTTAATTGGTGACGTGTAACAGAACCGCTTTCAAACTGCTTTTGGACGAATCGATAAATAATCGCCAATCTTCGGAATTATATTCATTTTGTATCGTAAAAATCAATCCGCGGATATCAATGCAATAAGCTAGTGAATTATTCTCAATGGATCTGAAAAAATTCGTAAATCGTCGATGACGCTTGATTGCTCCGTATATCCGATCATCTGGTGCCGAAATATTCGCTTGTTTTAGATCCTTTGCCAAGAGAATAGATTGCCGCTGCGATAGTTTCAAACGTCGTACCTTAATATCCAAACGATTTTGCGTGATTTCAATGTGATCATCTGAATGCGGCAGCGGGAACTGAGAATATGTCGTTTCAGTGTATGCTAAGGATCCACGTTTTCTTCTGTTCTTACCGACGACATGATTCACACACACATAACATTTAGCTTCATCATGAACTTCAGGATCTATCCAAATCATTGGAATGGCAAATAGCATGGCGTCGCCAAAATTTTTCCATTTATTCAGATGAATGATGCATGTCGTACAAACGATAGATGGTGTCCAAACCACACCACTAAGAACACTTTGTGAAAAATATTGTTCATACAAATCAGCGACTTCAAAACTAATTTTGCGGCGACTGGGCATAATTGTAAATCTTCTTAAAAAGCCGATTGAAATAATTTAGTATTAAATTGATTGGATTTGTTCCGCCAGTACGTTTGGTACGTTTGGCGAGCGCTTTCGATGTGAAGACATAATTTTCAAGTCGCATTATTTTGTTTTTTTTTTTAGTTAAACCCCCTACAAATGAAGAGAGGACATTTGGGGTACAAGTTTTCCCTCATTAAAAAAGACCAAAAATCCCGATATTATTAACATATAAATTCATAAATTATGTTTTTATCATTATTTTTACAGTTTTTAATGACCACGCCCACTAAAAAAGGGCGGAAAAACATTTTCATTGGTGAGATGTTTTTTTGATCGATTCAAGATGTTTTTTCGATGGATAGACATATATGTATTTAAAATCAATAAATGGTAAAATAATTTGGGTTTTTAGGTACTTGAAACCATAATTTTCAATCTTAATTATCTTTTAAACAAGAGCTAACCTAAAAAAACCATTAGCACCACAGGATTCAGCATACTCGAATTAGGTTTACCAACCGGGGGCCCCGTTTGTTACCAAAAAAAGTGTCCGATTCGATCGCAGTGTTATCAATTCGTCTGTGTGTTGATTTTTTTTTTTTATATTTGTGCCTTCAGAACTCGGTCATTTCTGAACCGATTTTGAAAGTTTTCTCTTTATTAGAAAGGTTATAATTACAGATTGGTCTCATTTTAAAAGAAAATTTAAATTTAAAAAATTAAAGGGTGTCCCCATACAACATACATGCTTTTTACGTGTATTATGAATTTTATAGGTCACCAATTTGAAATTAAAAAAGTGCGTATCACTATAGCTCCCAATAACAAAATATAATAAAAAAATAAAATTACACCCAATTCTGTTTTTACACGGTCTTTTTTTACACTGTTCTGATTTCACACGGTTTGAAAATAAAAAAAAAAATTTATACGATTTTATTGCATTTATCACGATTCAAAATCATTTGGGCTCAGATTTTATTTGTAAAGTTTAAATTTTGCGAAATATTTTTATATCAAAAATTTAGAGGAATTCCCTTTTTGCGCATACAAGCATTTTTACTTCTTAGAGCAATTGAAATTTGTTAATATTGTTTGAACTATCAATCCATCTCTACAAGAAGACGACGAAAACTACAAAAAAAAAAAAAAAAGCGTAAAGCCATTTGTTTAGAGCACAAAATTGATATTTCAGTTCGCCATCGAAATGGAGCAGGCTCAACAATTCTTAGGAAAATGTTCGGTTTAAACGAAACTACATAAGAACTATAAAAAAATTAAAACTCAATTAAGCAATCGTTGATTTATGGAACGAAACTATCTATTAAGTTTTCATCATATACTAAAGATGCAAATAAACGGTTCAAATACACATTATCTATGTGATTTAGTAAAATAAACATGATTTCTTGTTCTTAAAAAAATTCTCGTTTTTCACTAATTTTATTAGGTTTTAGAGATAAGGAACCAATCACCTATTTTTTGTATATGATCAATGTCTTTTTTACACGGTTTTTTTTACACGTATTTTTCTGGAACCAATCTACCGTGTAAAAATAGAATTAGGTGTAAAGGGTGACCCGATAGGTGGCGTAATTTCACCTTTATGATCCTATGACAAACACTTGAAAATTATACAGAATGTTCACTATTATATCTGGTATAACAACACGTGTAAATATATAAAATTATAAATTAAAGGGTGTCCCAATAGTAGATGTAATTTGATGTATATGGACACACAGTTAAAATTTACAAAAAATCTGTATGACAAAGTCCTCTATAACAAATATTTAATTTAAAATTTGAATTTAAAGGGTGTCCCAATAGGTGACATTATTTGATATATATGGCCCTATATTTTAAACAGTTATTGACAACCACTTAATAATTAGACAGAATGTCCATTACTATGTCTGTTATACTAAGTATAAATATTTAAAATTATAAATTAAAGAGTGTCGCAATAGCTTATGTAATTTGATGTACATACACTGCGGCTCATCTGATTAGGTTTGGCATTAAAATAATTTTGTTTACCATCTCTGTCTAAAACTAACGCATAAACTAGTAATACAATTGGTTTTATTTCAAAATTGCATGTATACCTAAAATCTTTGCAAAAAATCTAACGGGAATATTGTGCCGTTATCTTAATACATGCTGTAAAAGAAATATTTACGATTAATTGTATTAGTTTACACTAACGTTTGACCGCGAGTGCGTTGTTTTGAATAACTTTTTTTAATTTCTAAACTGTTACAACAATTTGTAATTTAAATGGGTCGTGGAAAACCTTTATCTGAAGCCGAAAGGGTCAAAGTTAAAATCTACGCAGAAGGAGGTCTTTCTCACAATGAAATTGCAAAAAAAATTAACAAAAGCCAAAATTGTGTGAGTAATTTCTTACGAAATGAAAATACCTATGGAAAAAACATGAAAGGAGGCACTTATAGAGCAACTTCAGCAACTGAAAGACGAGCGATCGTTAGATCTGCCTCCAATTCGAAGGAATCAGTGGCAAAAATAAAGGAAAAAGTTGGTTGTGAAACTAGTTTAGCGACTGTAAAGCGAGTCATTCAAAATGCCAAACACTTAAAAATATTGAAACTACAAAAAAAGCCACCACTTAAACCTTTACGTAAAGAACACCGCCTAAAGTTTGCTGAAAATTACATGACCTGGAAGGACGAATGGAAACGTGTTGTCTTTTCAGACGAAAAAAAGTTCAATCTGGATGGTCCTGATGGTTTTAATTACTATTTCCATGATCTCCGTAAGGAAGAACTTTATTTAAAGCGAAATCATAGCTGTGCAGGTGGTGTTATGGTGTGGGGTGCTATTTTATATTACGGCACAGTTGAACTGCAGTTTCTTTCAATGAATATGAATGCAGTAAATTATAAAGGAGTCCTAGAAAAAGCTTTTCCACTATTCAATGACATCTTTGGACCCATTTCATGGACTTTTCAACATGATAACGCTCCAATTCATACTGCAAGGCTGGTGAAACAGTGGATTGATGGGCAGAATGTGGGTTTACTGCAATGGCCTCCTTATTCTCCCGACCTTAATATTATTGAAAATGTATGGGGATTTCTTTCACGTAAGGTTTACGAGTCGGGCCGTCAATTCGAAAACAAAAATGACTTGATTGCTGCCATTCAAGAAGCCTGGAGCGAAATCAACCTGAATTATCTGGCCAAACTCTATGATTCAATGCCAAAAAGAATATTCGAAGTCATTCTGAATAAAGGTGGAAGCACACACTATTAATTTATAAAATATGAAACTAATTTAATAAAACAATTGTTAAGCTAGATTTACACGATTGAAGGCATTTTGAAGTCTTATCAAAATTTTGAAAATTTATTTTAATGTCCTATTTACACGTTTCAAAAATTTGATCAAAATATTCTTTCAACATATTTAAAAACCGTTTGATAAAAATTTGATAAACATTTTTTGAAGCTAATTTACACTATTGATAAACTTTTTATATTCAAAATATTGACATTAATCAGCTGTTTTGTTTTTTTTGAGAAATAATTAATTATTAATAAGTATGGACGACGACACAATCATCGTAGCATCAACATTTTTAATATTGGAGGAAGAAGTGCTGATAATAATGCAAACAAAGAAGAAAACAAAAGGAATATTGGGTTCGGCCTTTTCTTTTGGAGGCTAATGGTGTGTATGTGTCTTTTAGGGAACGATTGAAAAGGAATGTTCCTGAAAGGAAAGAATTTTCAATTACAGGTTGTCCAGACTTAGGCGTGTTTCGGAAAACGTGTTTGGATTAATATCAGTCCGATTTCGCGTTGTCAGAAAAACAATGGAACTTTCCCCACCAAATGTTGTCAAAGTTGTTCTCGCAGTATGTGCATTACACAATTTTTTGAACAAACGCAAGTGTGGTACCTATGCACAAACAAGAGACTACGACCAAGTGAATGCGGATGGATCTCTAACGGATGGACGATGGCGTGAAGAAGTGCGGACTGAGAATATTTTGCCTTCGATAGAACCATTGTGCAATCAAGGTCGTCAAAGCGAAATATCCAAGCTCATTCGACAAGAGTTCACGGAATATTTTGTAAATGAAGGAGAAGTTCCATGGCAATACAAGCATATTTATTAAAAATTAATCAAAAAGCCAATTAATCGAAATAAAAAGTTCAATTCATTTATTTGGCAACATAAAATCACACTCTATATAAAAAAAATTAACATATTAAAAAAAATCACATTCTGTTTGCATATAAAATAAAAAAATGGAAAAATAATAATAACAAAACAAAGTTAATTGTTTTCCTCTTCTTTAAATGAGTCGATGACATTATTAATTAGCGTTATTAGTCTGAAAATATAAGTTCGTATCAAATATTATTCGACTACTATGCATTTCAAACTCACCTGCGAGCATTTGGCTCTGAATATGCAGAATGCTGCTGCCCAACATACTCTCCATACCTCTTCTGCCAATTTATGTCTTCTTTTCCTTGTGACACTTTCTGAGATAAAAATTGGCCAAGTTTTTCGTAAACTTCTAAACGCTGACTGTCGATTACATTTGCTTCTTGCGCTTTTCTACGCTTTGCAGGAGTAGAACTTGCAAATGGACATTGAGATTCCGAGTTCTGAGACTGCTCTTCAACATCATCCCAATGCTCAAAAGCAGCATTAGTCAAGCTCTCGAAGTTTGATTCAGTACCTCCTGATCACAGTATCTAGAAACTGTAGAGCTGCAAAATATTCATATTTTGATACATAAGTAGCGCCACCTTGTCCACTTTTAGAGGCATTTACTTTTTTCTGTTCCGCCTTCAATATATAATAATACTTGTAAATTTAAACAAAACATACAACCAAAAATAACAATTTACATTATAGCGTGATCACACAGCGTTAAATTGTGCTTTGCAGTCGGCTATGCAATGATTCGTTGCAGCAGCAATTTCTGCCCAGCACTTCTCCTTTTTTTGTCGGTTTCTGTAGCCATCAATATTGAAATTCCATATTGGCTCACGTACTTCAACCATTTCGATGAACAGTCTTAATTCATCTCCTGTCCACTTTTTTTTGTGGCTTGCGATTGTTGCGATTGTTATCATTTACGTTATCACTTTTAAAAATATTGATATATTATTCCACAAATATATAGTTATTAAATATTCAACACTTACCAATTCATTTTAATTTACTAATTTTAATTTTATTGCTTTAGATATTTAACAGTTGCCACTTGCAAACAAAACACGTATGTAAGTATAAACACCTGATATGTATTGAATCAAAAGAATGAACATGCTGTCAAAATATTTATAGTTATCAATATTGCCAGATTCGATTTTGATGCTTATTTACACGGCACAATAAAAACTTCAAAAGTTTTGTTCAATAAATTTTGATCAACAAATTTTGAAGAAATTTTCCTGTTTACACGAGTTTGAAGCATTTTGAAGAGCAATTTTGAAGAAAATTTCAATTTTTGTTGTTAAACCTATTCTGTTGAGCTTAAAAAAATGCATCGTTTTAATACAATATTTCTTTTACAGCATGTATTAAGATAACGGCACAATATTCCCGTTAGATTTTTTGCAAAGATTTCAGGTATACATGCAATTTTGAAATAAAACCAAATGTATTACTAGTTTATGCGTTAGTTTTAGACAGAGATGGTAAACAAAATTATTTTAATGCCAAACCTAATCAAATGAGCGGCAGTGTATATGGCCAAACTTTTAAACCGTTATAGACAGACGGTTGAAATTTACAAAGAACCTGTATTGCTACGACCGCTATAACAAGTATACAATTAGATTTCGGAAATTACAAGGTGTCCCAATAGTAAGTGTAATTTTATGTAAATAGCCAAACTTTTGAACCGCTATATACAGATAGTGGTTTGGGCTTTGGTTTGACCTGAAAAAAAACAGAACCCCGGGGTTGACGTTTTTTCAAAAATTATTCTGTTAGTGTTTAACAATGAGCAAACATCTGTTTGATGACAAGCTATTGTCACAATGAAAGGGTTGGCGTACTAGAATACGATATAGAAGTATGACAGACATATTGCTATTTCAAAGAATGAAACATGAACAACACACTGCTATACTGCTCAGTAATGAAGGGAAACGTACTAGTGTGGTTGAAAAAAATAACTAAACTAAAAAGCAATACATATGAACTCATAAGTTGAAATGAACTAATGATCTGAAGTAAACTAATAAGCTGAAGTAGACTAATGAGTTGAAGTGTACTAATGAGCTGAATTGAAATAATGACCTGAAATGTGCTAAAAAGATGAAATAAGCTCAGTATGGTGACCAGAACTTCATCTAGATCAGTTAATCAATTAGTTCAACTGAACTAGGTCGTTCATGTACTACACAACGCTAGTTTTTTTATATGGAAAGTATACTTTACATCTGATTGTCTGGCTTCCGGGATCCATAAAAGGGGTTTTCCAATATGATAGCTCCAATTGTACCTTCCTTGAGCAGCGGTTTTGCCATTAAATTTCGACGCCTCCAGAAGAACTAAAATATACAAATTAGTAATTTAAAAAATATGTACAAATGATTGACTTATGTTTATAAAATTCTCTTTTTATGTATACATATATCTCCTAGGACTCAATTTTTTATTATTTTTAATAAAAATTATTTGTTACAATAGTTGAAATATATTGTTTAAGGCTCTTTGTCATATATTTTTGTCGATTGAGGAAAATAGAAAATGTAAAAGAAAAAGGAAAAAAAATGCGGATAGAAATTTGACAGACGATGTTAACTTTTATGTTTTAATCCATTTAAGAAAATAAGTGTTTTCATTAGACCAGTGGTGTGTTTTAATGTAAATAATGTTACTGACTGTAAAGATACGTATATTATATAATTGAATTTTTTTGTTTGTTCATTTATTATTTATTGTATCTTTAATATATTTTAACTAACAATAATTACTCATATTTTAAGTATAAAATAAAAATATACTATTTAAGTCCAGTCAGTGATAGACAAAAATAAAGTTTGTTTCCCGTTTGTTTCAATCATTTGCGGGTCTTTCCTCTGATGTACGCCAAGAAAAGCAGTATTTCTTCTTTTTAGTCGAATTTAACCAGGTTCAGTAAGTAAGTTACGCGCCAAAGTATTTGGATGAGATTCAAGCTTCTTTAGATTCGTTACTGCATGTTTCGCTATTTTTGCTTTGACTGATGGCATGTCTATATCTTCGTGGATTTTCGAGTTTATTATATACCAGGAAGCAATTGTAATCATAGGTAAAATCGTATGTTATGCCTTTGAATTTGTTTTACATTGCTATATGACGCAGTTCCCCATAGTTTTTTTATATACATTTTATTGTAAAGAAAAATTTACTCCATTATAGTACGTCAGCGCCTTATAGGCAATGTAGAGGCGAGTTAGCAAAATAGCAAAAAATATACAATAAGTACTTGAATTTCTAGCAAAAGTTAAATTTAAGTATATAACCTTCAAATTTGTATCCACATTGGCATATTCGCATCACGTTTTAAAGATTTTTCCCAGAGTACTAAAGACTTATCAGGTAGTTTAGTTGAGCATATATAAACAACAATTACATGCCAGCTTTCCGTATTTACATTAAGCATAGATAAATTTGTAATCTATGGTTTACAATTCGATGAGACGGATAAATTCTTGACGGCTCGATATCAGACTCCGTATATGATACAAAAGGCTCTGATCCTAATCCAATACAGAATAAAAATGCTAATTCCGTTAGCTCAAATAGCTTAAAAAAATCACAATGATTTAAAAAGGATCAATAGTTTCTCGACTAAGACTAATACGAAGCAATCTGTTAGCCGTTGTGTTTTTTGTCAGGAACAACACCCGTTAAGAGTGCGTCCCAAATTTTCGAGACAAGGTGGGGAAGATTGTATATCAACAGTAAAACAATTTAAGCGTTGTACGAACTGTTTACCAACATCCCATGAGTTTAAAAATTGTAAAAGTGTTCACCTTTGCGTATTGTGCAAACAAAAACATCACTCACTGTTTCATAGGGATAATCAGGCGACTAGAATTACTTCCAATAATATGGTACAAAATCCTCCGAATAACTCACCCGTATTTGTTACAAGAAGTTTTCATGTGCCTAATTCTAGCCAAGATATTATTCCCACCAATGCTGACAATAATCCGCTTACCTCGGCTGGTGCTCGTTCCTTTCAAACTTATAGTACCCAAGTGAAATTAAATCACGATCATACCGTCTTGTTAGGTACTAAAGATGTTACCAGTTCAGCAAGACCATTAACTGATCCAGCTTCTGAAGCAGGTAAAATTGGTCGATCTGGGCCCTCTGTTCCCGTTTTAACATATTTTAACCAAATCGAGTAAAATAATTAACTCGCTCGATTTTGGGAACTCGAAGAAGTTCCCCCGTATCACAGAATTCTGTGACAAGCTTTACAGAAACAAAACTTATAGACATTCAGAAGCCTACTTTGTAGTTTCTTTACCGTTTAAGCCAGAATTTCCAAAATATTTGTCTCTAGGTAACTCCCTAAATATAGCTCTTTCGCAGTTTAAAAGAAATGAGACACGATTATTGAAAAACCCCGTTTTGAAGACACAGTGGGATGACGTTGTAAAGGAGTAAGTATATCGAACTGGGACATATGCATGAAACTTCTCCCCCCTAATCAGAGGCTACTTGCTATTGTATGCCTCATCATGCAGTAAATAAGCCAGACGGTTCAAGTACATCTACTAATGGCATAAGTTTAAATAGTGTACACGGGTCCGATATTACAAGCGGATGTCACTATTTTAATTCTCCGTTGGAGATTTTATCGTTATGTTTTTAATGCCGTCATAGAGAAAATGTCCAGGTAAATTCTTATACATCTCAATCATTCCACATTTCAAAGGATTCTTTTCCGATGTAATCCTTATGACGAAATTAAGGACTACGAGCTTAAAACTGTAATTTCTGGAGTCAATTGTGCGCCTATCTGGCTGTAAAGACTTTAATGCAATTGGCGAATGATTGCAAAGCTCTCAGTCCTGCTGAGTCTTGTGCTCATAAAATAAAATACATGATGAGCTCATTGCAGTTCTTCGTTTGGCTGGTTTCATTCTCCGAAAATGAATAAAAATTTGCTTGATGCAGATTTTTTGAAATTTTCACATGCGAGCACTACGAACACTAGGCTTGCGTTAGAATCCTTACAATGATAGCTCTTATTTTAAATTCGTAACGCAGCCTGATAGAAACATGGTCAGAAAACGAACTGTCTTGTCTGAAATAGCAAAATTATTTGATCCCGTTCGGTTGCTGCGCTTTCTCCGTTTGAAGTGAGATTTGTACGAAATCGTTTAATTCTTATATGTCAACAGACTTATTTCGTAGAATATGCGTATTTGTCGAAAGGAGTATTACTATCCTCAAAAACCTCTCCATTATAGCCTCGGACGGGTTTATTAGAATTAACGGGCATTTTGTACAAGCCGTGGTCTGGCATATAATGAAAAATTTCCAAAAATATTGCCAAAAGGCTGCTTTTACAAAGCTACATGTGCGACATGTCCATAAATGTACTATTCATGGTAGACATTCGAATGGAATTTTGGATCGATTGAATGCATTTTATACCAGGCGCTCCACATATGTGCGGTCTTTGGGAGGACGGTGTCAAAAGTTTTAAGACACACATAAAGAAAATTTCAAATGCACAAAACTTCACGTTTGAAGAGTTTACGACCATGCTTACTCGAATAGAAGCATGTTTGAAATTAAGGCCTCTTTGCTCTACGACTGAAAGTACCCATGATGTCACTCCGTTAACAACCGGTCATTTTCAGAATTGTGCTCCCTTGCTTACTCCCCCTGAGCCTGACATGTCAGACTTATCTTTAAGTAGTGCTAACAGATGGCAAAAATTGATGGTACTTCACCTCCAATTTGCTTCACAGGCGCGTGAAGTGGATGTATCCGAAAAGGGAGGTTCAAGTAGGATATGTTGTCATTATCCGCCAGGACAACTTACCACTAAATGAGTGGAAATTGGGATGAGTAGAGAAAGATTAATCATAAAATTACTGAAACCCGTTGCAGGAAGTCCACCGCTTGTTAGAAGCATCTGTCTATGGTTCTAAATCGAGCACAACTGCGTTACCATATACTTCCAGACACCAAAATCTGGCAGAAAATAGCCCTCTAAGTAATACCAATAGCATCATCAGCAATATCAACGTCGCCGACGACAATCAGCACCAACAACACTACCCATCCTACCAACCGCAGTATCATGCGAACCAACCTGCAACGTACTTACAAATTGTTAATTAGTTTTATGTAATAAAAGTATTTTATATTTTTTTTACAATTGAATAGTAACTCTTGTTGCACCCGTGCAAGGGGGGCGGGATGTTTACGCGCAAAGTAAAGAACACGCCTATTATAAGCTTAACGAAAATCTCTTTTGTTAGTTCTCATCGCTTTAGAGATTTTATTTTGTTAAGCTACAAATTATTACTATTGTATACCCGCTTAAGGTACGCTGTACTTAATAAATAAATATACGTTTTATAAAGTTTGAAGAAGATTCTAATTTTTTTATTTTTTGTGGATGATTTTCGAAATTAGTTTTTAATGAGAAAACATATTTGCTGGCGACACGATATTTTGCTGGTTCCCTATACATACTATAGTGGGTGAACGATCTGAGGATAATTCAATTGAAGCTTCAACTTAAATCATTAATCTTGGAATACTCTTAATCACGCCAAAATCAATAACATCAGGTACATTTTGTCGATCAGTAGGCCAAAAGATGGGTTGTCCACTCGATATCACATTCAGACTAATTTTTGAAATTGTGTCGAATATAACACGACCTTATGGATTAATTAGTCTCTAGCATTGTAGTTGCCTGATGCTATAAAACAGGGACCTTGTGATATGTAGACTCTCTGATATTTTAAATCTAAGAGGTGAATAAATCGAAGAAAAACGAAGTTTTAATGGTATTCTTCAATGCAGATATTTGTTGCTTAAAGGTAGTCTTCACAAAAATCACACAGTGTTAATATTCTGTGCCATGGGGGTCTTTAGTGTCTATATAATATATAGCTATTTATTGTTAAATGAGTCTCTGAAATCAACATGATATCAATTTGGTTTTTAAGCAAGTACTCGAGTTAATTTTTGTGCAGTTTATGGTTTGTCATGTCTGCAATATCATAGATTGCATTTTTATCGTTTCTTGCATCATATTACCCATATTTGACGACTGCGCTAAAGCTTTGATTGATATTCGAGTCCATTACAGTTGACAGACGGTGTTTGTTCTTTAGATTCTGGGTGCAAATTTGGAGTGGACTTAGTTGGCGGTGTCTTTTTGCGTACTGAAAATTGATTGGCTTTTAATATATCCCCGTATGCAACATGTTTCGTTGTTTCTACATTATTTAACCTTCTTGTCATCCTCTGATATGGCGCATCGAGCAAAACAATGCAACTCGCCACACACAACGCAAATCCAAGGCAACTTGCAATAAATATAACCATGTTCTTGGCAATTTACACACTGGACGGGTTCTGATCGTCATGTGATTCCTCTACCCTTATTTTCCGGTGTAACGGATATGTATTTCAGGTTATAGGGTGCTTTTCAGTCTTCAGTTCTTTTTCAGTCTGAGATCTCCAGGTTTCAGTTTAACGCAGACCTTTGCTAGTCTTCAGCTGATAAGTATAAAAGTTATTTTTTCAAGCTCGTTTACTGCTTTACGACAACAGCTTTCATCAATAAGTTGTATTTTTGTCTCATCAATGTTACCACGCTCAATACGAAATAAATAACGTGAGTTCTCCTAATAAATGAAGTAATCTTCTTTATTAAGTCGTTCGAATTTTTCTCTCATAAATGAATTTGAGGTGGTTTTAGGTTCACATGTTTCGCTATCTAATATATCAAAATTGCTTTGGGAACTTATTCCGTTAGAGTCCTTATTATTATGTACTGTAACTGCTGGAGTAGACTCAGCAGCGTCCAGGGTCGGTGAAAAAATAAAACACTCGTTTTTAAAAATCGTAATACAGGTGGTTTTATTAATATAAAACCATAAAAATTACATGTTAACGAAATTAACCAGTGACAAAGGCTCAATGACCCACAGTGCCTGACCAAAGTACTGATGGAAGCACACAAGTGGTGGCTCTATAGGGAACGAGTAGTTCCTCTATAAACTCCGACCAAATGATGAGCTAACAGCGATAGAAGCAGCGGTGCTATGTTATGACACTCGAACCTGTTATACTGGTCACCACTAGAAAGCTCAAATAACTTTTGGGGAATGAGTAGTTCCTTACCAAATTGTAAACTCACCGTCTAGCCAACCACCAACCAACTGACTAATTACTGCAAATGCTAGCGCTTTTGTAGCCAACAAGCAAGGGCACACATTCACTCATATACATGTATACCAGTGTTGGCATTTCTGGTACGATTCTACAAAACTTGGTACAATCGACACATCTGTGGTACGCTGGTACACTTTATGCTTTTTAAGTACAATTTCATGTAATATTCATTCAATAAGTTTTCTAATTAATTAATATGTTTTTTTTACTTTTTCTTACAATTTCTAATTTCATAGTTATTCTACCCTGACTAGAACTAACTAAAAACGTTGTGTGTAATTTATAAAATAAATTAATTTTTAAAAAAGCTAATGATCTTCTCTAATTTAGGTAATAAAAATGTAGAAAATAGTGAAACAAATAAAATCAAAAAACTGAACACAAAACACATACACATTACACGAGAGGCACACCGCAATTTTATAGTCATAATGATTCTATATGCAAACATCAAACAAAAATATGACAACAACTCAGTTAACAATATTAAGAAATATTCGAAACATAACAATAATTTGGCAAGTACAAAATCTACAACAACATTTCTAATAAAATATAGACAAGCAGGTATCATACCAAACTGCATATCCAATACAACCAAACATGTAAATATATAACCCTTTTAAAATAGGCAACAAAATACCACAGGATTTACATAGGACTTTGAGTAAACATAATTTTCACATCAAAATGTTACAGCTTATGATACACCAAAAACACAATCAAATCATTGACAACAACAAAGCACTTAACAAGGTAAAGAACAAAATAGAAGAACTTTTGGATGAACAAGACACAAAAATATTAATGGAGAGTGAAAATAATATTTTAGCAAGTTTCATGAAAAAAAAAGAAAATCGTTCACAAAAGAAAGTTTGAAAAATTAAGAGACGATCAAAATAAAGAGATTAACATGACTTATAACAAAGATTGGTTTATTAACACATCAAATAAAGAAATTCCAACAAACATACAGGGGCTACTTTCACTTGGACCAAAGTTTGCATTGCCAATCACAACAAAAACATTCCCTTTATTTAAATGTATTGTAGATGGAGAAGAGTGTGTACAAACAATCGAGAACAGAGCACAACAAGAAACGTCGAGAACAAAACTTGCAACACTTATTGACGACCACTTACACAGAAACAAACATAATAAAAGAGAAAAACTCATAATCGAACGATTTTTAAACAAGAATAAAGATGTATTAATACTAAATTCAGATAAAGGAAATAAGACCGTGCAATGATGAAAAAGGAATACGAAACAAAAATGAATACTATTATCGGGAACTGGTGAATATTTTACACAACTTAACTAAAGATTCTGTATACAACATTAAAGATGTTGAAGATTTAAAAAAAGAGAATTGCTAACACAACTATAAGTAACAATGAAGTGCTCGTCTCTTTTGATGTAATTTCCCTATTTCCTAGTATACCAATTAATCTCGCACTGAAGACGATTGAGAAGAAATGGAATATATTAGAGCAACATACACGGATTCTCAAGAATGTTTGTAAGGAGTTTTGCGTTAAAGACAGTAGATATTTTAAATACGGTCACAAATTTTATGAACAGATGAAGGGAATGCCAATGGGTTCACCTGTTTCACCAATAATAGCTGATATTGTTGTGGAAGAATTATTGGAAGAACATCTCAGAAACTTAGAAGACAAACCACGACTTTTAACAAAATATGTAGAGGATCTTTTCGCAATTGTTATAAGGAATAATGTTGAAATTACATTCAAAGCACTGAACGCGTTTAACAATGAAATACAGTTTACAATGGAGATGGAAAACAATAACAGATTACCGTATTTGGATGCAGTAGTTATCAGAAAGCAAAACCGGCTGAAATTGGATTGGTATCAAAAACCTATGATATCAGAAAGAATTATAAATTCCTATTCAAAGCATCCTAGGAAAATCGCAATAAATACTACTACTGACCGCTCTTTTGACTCTAAAAATGTAGAGAAAATTACAGAAATATTAAGGAAAAATGATTTCCCTAATAAAACAATCAAGGATTTATTAGAACATGTGAAATATAAGAGCCAAAACGAAAATAATAAATTTGTCACTGAATCACTGAATCACTGAAAGTATACAATTCACTGAAAGTATAGAAATCCATGGTATATGTTCTTGGTTTTTCTGAAAGATTTAAGCAATCGGACATTTACGATAAAGAAAAGATCAATTAGCTTTTAAAACCATAAATGGGTCGATATCACGAAATGACTACATTCTGTGGCCCGACGCATTTAGTATTAAAAATATTGAACTATTGAAATTCTGAGAACTCGATTCGAAAGAAAAAAATTAAGAATTCGTACAAATTGAATTATGCAGTACGATTTTCGGAAATTTATTTACGAATGTTCGGAAATAAATCTTCGCACCGTACGTTTTTATTCCCCATACGAAAATCAAAAAGTACATTTTCGGAAATCAAATTATGTAATTCGAAGGCAAATGTCAAATACGTTAAAACGTATGTAAATCTTGTGATAAAAAACCCATAAAACACATCAATTATAAGTTCTGTAATACTTTGATTTAAAGATTTGCATTGATAATTTCTAAAGGAGTGGATTTTCATACATACATATGTATGTAAAACATAGCACAAGAAAATTCATATAGTTGTATGTAGATTTTATGAGAAACATATAAAGTTATTACAAAAGCAAACCAAAAAATTGGAGATTTAAAAAATTCTTCAGCTAAAGTTATGAAAATCATGCTACAAAGTTTTACAAAATTTGGCAAAACGTTTAGCAGTTTTATTCTGGCCAATTTATTATACGTGGTTACTGTAAATTTGTGTGTACTTTTTTAATCACAACATTAAAAATAAGTAGTTTTAATTTTATCCTCTTTAAGTTTAAACTTTTCTTCGTTTTTTTTTCTTTGATGTCTAAACACACACAACTTCTGACAACTTTGACATTAGAAAGCAATGCTGCCAATTTTTTTTATTAGGACAAAATTTGGCATCACCTGTTTTTGCCCTTTTTTACGCAATACAACCATGCATCATATTCCAACGAATTAGGTAATACGATTTTACTTTCGAATCGGAAATTTGTTTCGAAAGGTTTTGCTTTTCGAATCGAATTACGTAATAACCCCCCAGGAATAAATAAAACAAAATATCCTTTAACGAGGCGTGGAAATAAAAATAAAATAATCTAGATACTTTTATGAACAAATTTGGTCGCACGGAGCAAATCGTCATTACCATGGCGTGTGTCCGATCGTTTTGTGTTCAAAAAACACAGATTTTCAATAATATCTCAAAATATATATTATAAATGAAGTTGCCAAGTTATTCAAGAAGAATGAGCTAAGTCAATTTTAATTTCATAAATATAATTTTATTTTAAAATTTATGATTTTGAGACATTTTAGTCCGTGGCCAACTTTTTTCGTCATTCCCTGTGGGCCAATTTGTTTATAAAGAAAAAAATGCTTTAAACCGGTTTTTCGGTTAGGTGTAAACTGTCAATGTAACGTCAATTGCCGTTAGTTTTAAAGTTAACTGACAGAAGTGAAAAATGTAGTCAGTTGTTTGAGAACTGTTAAAGTGTTTAGTTTTTTTTGTGCATTTTCCTGAAATTTTGTCATTCTCGTGGTAAGTATATTTTTCTGTTATTTATAATAATTTCCAAATTTGTGGTATTGGTTTGTTCATTTTTTAAGTCTTCATTGGATTATATTTTATAACAAATTGTGAAGATTTCAAATCATTTCCGTGCATCGTTACCATGGGTATAATCTAAACCATGGTAATGACAAAAGGAACACGGTAATGACCTTTTCAATGTAAATTTGAGATTATTCAATCTATGGTAATTATTAAAGAAATTTATCACAGGATTTATAAACATACCATCAAATACAAGGCACATATCAAAAAAAAGGTAGAAATGCAGAGGAAAGAGAAAAACATGTGAAAAAGGAGCGGAAGCGACGCAAAGAATGAAAAACGATTCTGCCAAATACGCCGCACAAAAATTAAAAGAAAAGGCCCGATATTTAAAAAATAAAGATAATAAGGTTATTAAACCAATAAAATAGATGACCCCTAGAGCACAAAGGGCACAACGGAAAAAGTGGGCTATAAATGCAAAGAATTATAGAAAAAATAAAAAATATTTGAAGTAAAAGGAACAACAATATATGGCGGACTATTCTCCACCCGGATCGCCCACATCATTCACAGGAGAGGGTGAAGCACCTCCAGATAATCAAGATCCAGATCCAGCTCCTGTTATTCCTAAATTAAATCAGAATGGGAATGAAAATGTAATAAATTAATTAGTAAAAAAGAATCTTGCGCGTAAACATAAAAGTCATAAAAGACAAAAAGATTGCAGAATTAAAAGCATATGTTCTTATATCAAAAGAAGTTGGTTCGTATGAAAATGGGGGATAATGCTTTGAAGCCTAGCCCTAACTCTAGAGTTGTGGCAGTTTGTAATGATAATCCTTGTCATCGAGCCCAAAAATCAAAAGGAAGCTGCTTTTTGCTGAGGTTATGCAGGACCAGTTGAGCCAAAGCTATAGTTCATTAAAACAGAGAAAGGACAAAATTTGTTTACTGGTAGAATTACTAAGAAATATAAGTTTCTAGGTTATTGTCGCCACACAATATTAAAGGACTGGAATGTCAGAGTTCGGAATGTGGAGAACTCCAGGCGAAATAAACAACGATTTTTAGAGAAGGATATTAATAGCCGGATGTGAGCAGCTAAAAAGGAGTATGTGACAAAACTAAAACAAACTCATCAAAAGCGATTTCTTACAAATACGCTTAAAAATTTACACAAAAATTACCTGGTCGAAGCTAACAGCACAACTATGATCTATAGTAGTTTTTGCAGAAATCGCCCGTTTTGGATTAAAGAAATGAAGATTTCTAACAGAGACACCTGCAAGTGCATAAAACATGCAAATATGGAGCTGATTATTGTCTCCTTACACAAATCCAAAGTTCTGAGCCAACGTACTGCAAATGATATTATTTCAACACTTTCGTGGCCTCTTATAACAGAGTATTGCCTTTTTCGGTCATGTCCAACCTGCAAAGGTAAGGTGATATCATACAATGAATTTGACATCATAGCTAATGGAGATGTTTTTAAATGGGCCGCTGTAAAAGAGACTTACACTGACATCAAAACAAAAACACAAAAAGTGGTTTCGAAAATGTCTAAACTCCCGACGACAAATCCTTTAACTGAAATTATTTCGGATTTTGAGCAATCGTTAACACCATTCTTAGAGCATCAAGGCAGAGTTATCCACCAGTACACACAAATTAATATGTTGAAGGATAAAATCAAATCAAACGAATGCTTAATCCATATGGATATTAGCGAAAACTATTGCTTGAAGTATGCCGAAGAAACGCAACCTTTTCATTTTGGTGGGTCAGACAACAAATCTCTCTACACACCTTTGTAACGTACACAAAATCTAATGGCGCAAGTACATGTACACCGAAAAGCTATTGTACATTATCTGAGAGTTTGGCGCATGGACCATCAGCCATTTGGTGTCACCTTAAAATAATTTTGGATGCTTTACCCGATAAAGTACAAACAGTCCATTTTCTAAGCGATGGACCTGCCACACAATATAAAAACAAAACAATGTTTTATATACTAGCAACTAAACTAAAATTGATGTTCCCCAAACTTAAAAAGCCAGATCCACCTGGATATATCTTGAGTCTGGCTATGGAAAGGGAGCTGCTTATGGTGTAGGGGCTGTATGTAAACGAACAGCTGATAGATATATGGGTCAAGGTCACTATACTGCTGATTTTAATACACTTTTTGATGTTATTAAAGAAAACTTTCCAAATATAAAAATATTAAACATATTTGAACGCGATATAAAAGAATTTGAACCCATCTAAAGCCAAACAATTTGTTGGGACGATGAAAGTACACCAGGTTAGTATCTTTGTCGCTATTGTAAGATTAGGTGTATTGATTTGGTTTTCAGGTTATAGGGAGTATTGAATCCTACTGTATATGACTACGATCTTTAAGTTGTTTTAATTGTACGACCTCATGTGACCATCATCATCTAGGACATCTGTAGTGCAATTCACTAACTTTTAACAATACGAAAATCGCTACATTAGTCAATGGCTTTTGTTGTTTGCAGTAACGACCGCAGTATTTACTAACTACTTTTTATCGATAGTAGACAACACTATTTTTCTTCGTACACAAATTACTAACATGTGACATCTCTGTCCAAAAAAGCGAAGAGCACAAAGAGGAATAGAAAAGAAAACAAATTATTATTATTAAATTGTGTTACTAAAGTCTGTATGAAGTTATTATGTGGACTTTTATTTATTTAAATAAATAAATAAAAAATAAAACAACTATTTACGTGCTGTATTGAAAGAATTAATTTAAGTTAGCCAAAATTTCAATAAAATAAAATGTGAATATAATTTGTATTAATTTTTAGTAAACATGTACATGTTATCTATGTTTTAATTATTTTAGAATTTTAAGAGTATGAAAACCAGACTCGTTTTGCAAAAATTAATTTTCTAAATATTCAAAAGCCATTACAATGAATAAAAAAACGCTCTTGTCGACAAAATAAACAACTCAAACATGATGGCCGTTTATTAACGACAATAGATTTGTCAACAATAACAGATGACTTCAAACTATAACGAGTATTGTTTAAAAGTGTTGTTGCGTAGCAAAATTGATAATATTGTTGTTTAATTTGTTTAACGATTCGATATTCGATTCGATTAGCGAATTGCACTACTGGACTTTATATCCCTTTACAGCAGCATTGATTCCCCGGCAAGTAGTATCGATGGGTTATTCCCGTTGTTTGAGCATAATACACAAAGCCAGCTAAAGTATAATGTATAATGTATACAGCTCCGACTCAGATGTAGACGCGCTGCAATCTTCTGATAACTTTTTGCAGAATTCAGATAAAGTTCTAAAGAAAAATATAAAAACTGGTACGCACATACTAATCACCCTAACAGGACAAAACACCAAGAAATTTACTACCAGTCGCCATTACACATATGCAGCTATTTGCCAATCAAACCTTGAGGATAATGAGGTCAAAGTTTTGTTTTTCAAAAGTTGTGCTGGCACATCAGAAAACCAAATATTTAAATTAAATGAAAGCAATGTTTCATACATCAACTTTGAGCAAATAATTTCAATACTACCTACTCCAAACATTGTTTTACAGGGCAATAGGGTGTACTATAATTTTCCTGGGAAAATTGATGTAAACGAAAGAGGCTGAAAGCTCAAAATAAGTATCAATTAGATTATAAGCTTTAGAAAAGCCAATATTTTTTGTTACGTTTTATTTTTCTAAGTTTTTGTAATCCAAAGAATGGATATAACGTATTAATTTTATTAAATGTGTTTGCATAAATTGCTGTGTTTGTTTTATTTTGCTACAATACATGACAAAACGTCATTACCATGCTGCTCAGTCATTACTATGCGGCACAAATATCATTTCTGTGGGACTATTGTCATTCCCGTGGGGTGCAAAAATCCTTAAATAAACATGACCCATCGCTTATTAATACCTAAAATGGTTTTATAAAACAGTATCAACCGAAAAATAATTATTTAATTAATTTTATTATTTAATTAATTTATTTTTGCTCTTGGTCGTTTTCAACTGTCGCAACAAAACAAAAGAAATATTTAATTTTAGTATTTAAAATTGAATGTAAAAACAATATGTTTTTTAACAAAACATTTAATACAACTATCTGCAGTTTAGGTGCTGTGGGGAAATTTTTTTAAAAACCTTATACTTCTTATACTTAGGTTTTTTGACAATACACTTAGGTTTTTGACATTTCAGTTGACTATCTACATATGTGTTATCTATGGTTCCAACCCCCTTCAATTTGTTTACGAGAGAAAAATTCGAACGACTTAATAAATAAGTTAATTTAATTTATTGGGGAGAACTCATTTTATGTAATTCCTATCAAGCGTGGTAACATTGAAGAGATACAAATTAAATTTATTGATGAAAGCAGTTATCGTAAAACTCCAAAAAGAACTCTTATACCTATCAGCTGAATAGTAGCAAAGGTCTAAAGGTATTAAATTGTTTGGATTTTTTCCGCCAGTAAATAAAATACTGTTGTCATAACTTTTAGTGAAGACCGTCGTCACTGGCTGTTGTTTTGGTACGTTTGGCGAGCGCTTTCGATGTGAAGACATCATTTTCAAGCCGCGTTTAAAATTTGTTGTATGTTTCGCTATTACTGCCTAAACTAGTGGCGTGTTCAGATCTTTGTGGATGTTCGAGTTTTTAAATTATTAGGTTGCGGCTGTAATTATTTGTAAAATCATATTTTTGCGCCTTTGAATTTTTTCTAAATTTAAAGCTAAGGCTAACTGAGAGCCATAGCACTATATTGGTTTAAGTATTTAACTTCATTTGGGTTAGTTTTGCTTCAATGTGACATTTTTTTTTCTAGTTTTCACATATTTGACAACAGACTTATTGGGTTATAGAAGTCTACCTTTGTGTGATCTTTTCCAGGGGCTGCGGGCAAAATGACCTTATGAAAAATCGCCTAGAAGAAGAATGAGAAATAGCCTAAGAAATCGTCATATTGGGTGATATTTCCTATAAAAAGTACCCTAAAAATTTTGGGTGGTTTTTCGTCGTTTTTGAAGAATAATTAATTTTTATATTTTATGTTTTAATGAAAGATCACCCATTTTTGATAATAAGAGTGAAAAAATAATGGTTTGTCTTATAAAAGATATTTTTTTAGTAAAAAATGATAACTAATAATAAGTAGTTATAAAGTTTAGCTTAATCCGCAGGAGTGTTAACATTAATAATTTATCACGATTTAAACTGGAAAATAAGCAACTTAGTTTCTGTCTATGCTTTTCCAAAAAAAAAATTATAAATATCCAGAAAATATATTGACATCACATTAAAAGATGCACCAGCGCACTGTGGTCAATATTTTGAGATAGCGGCCAAAACTCCTTTTGGTTTTTGTTCTCCGATTTTAAAGTTATTCGATTCATATGAAAGTAGACAGTAGTAAACCTCGGGAACCAAAAAATTAGAACTCTATTTCAACTATTTCACTGAGAACAGGGTGGTCCAAATGGGCTTTTTCAGAATTTAGTAAATTTATGATATTTTTAGTTAATTTTTAAAGTTTAAATGATCATAACTTTTTTGTTTTTCAAGATTTTTGGACGAAATAAATTTTGTGTTGTAACTTAACTTATTTCCTATTACTGGTAAAAAAATTGAAGCTCTACTGTTTTCAGAACAATTTAAATATTTTTTTTAAAAAAGGTCAAATTGCTCGGAAATTTCCTACTTCATAGAGCACAACTCCTGTGAGTCAAGCTGAGTCAAAACACAAATTTACTATTTTGTAGTCCTAACTCTCCCCTACATTCCTATATATACATGTCCATGCATCGGGACTGCACTTTCTGAGCTACAGCAATTTTTCTGACCCAAGGTAAGATATTTGGTACAAATGCATGTCATATTTTTTGAGAAGTTATTTGTATGTGAAAGTGGCTATTATGCATATATTTTGATGAAATTTTGTACAAGAGTTCTTATTGACCCAAAAAAATAATTCTGTTGAAGTTGGCCCATATTTGGACCTAGTTCACATAGAAGGGTGTATCAAAATTTTGACAAAAATGACAATAGAACTCTCAAATTAAGTGGTATCTGGCAATTCATTTGGAAAAGGTAAAAAATGATTTTATTACCATCTAATATTACACAACTTAAATACCTGAAAATTGCAAATAAATTTAAAACCAATGGAAATAACTGGTAAAACCAAGTACCTGTTATATTATGTTTCAAAGGGGTAAAAAAGATCATGTTGAAACTTCGAGGAATAGTATATTAATCCATGCATTCATTTTTTTCTTCATTATTGTTTAAACAATGGCTAAATTCAGTTATAGTGTTCTATCTGATATATATTTTGAACGGAAAGATGAAAACGACATTATTTTACATATAATGAATAATCCATTCTTCAAAATATGCGACAAACAAGAAATTAAAATTCATAACTTAAAAATAAAAAACTTTTTAAATACTTTAAGGAAACGATACAATCAATGTTCCAGAAACAAGAAATTGTTTTACTCACGCAACCAAGAATGGTTAAGAAATAAACTTATTTTTAAAAAGCCATCAGTAACTATCACGGAAACTGGAAAAGGTGGTCGACCAGCAAAGCCAATTGATAATTGTAGTGAAAGATCACGAAGACGCAAGCTTAAACATATCAATGAAGAAGTTTCTTTTAGCATCATAAAGGATTCATTTCTGCATCAAATTCAACCATCGAAAACTAAAAAGAGTAAAATTGCTATTATTAAAAAAATAGTGGAAGCAAGCCCCAGACGCACAAAAAGGATTTTAGAAAGTATGCCGACACCAACTGAAGAAAATAAATTTACTCCAGAAGAAGCATTTGCACTATTTTTGGATTTGAAAATGACTAAAAATCAATATACAGAATTGCGGAAGCGAACCAATGAAAAAAATTGTGGAATTTTTCCATCATATCGAGATATAGTTTCTGCCAAAAAAAATTGCTTACCTTCACCAACTGCTATTAGTGTAACTTCAAGTTCAGCAGAAATAAAATTGCAAGATCTTCTTGAATACACTGCAGAACGATCATTAAAGACATTTGATGCTGACTATTTAAAGAAGTTTAAAAATTGCAGCATGACTTTAATTTCTAAATGGGGATGTGATGGGTCCTCTGGCCAGAAACAATACAAACAATGTAATGCGGAAAATTCATCAGATGCCAATTTATTCATAATTTCTTTCGTTCCATTACATTTAACAAAAACTTATATTGGTTCAGAGCCGTCAACTAGTAGAGCTGCCGAGATAGATGTATGGAAGAATGAAATTCCCTCGTCAACAAAATTTGTAGACCAATAAAGTTTGCTTACCAAAAAGAAACTAAAGATGTCATAACTGAAGAAGTTGGCAAAATAAGAGATGAAATTAAAGAACTTCAACCAGTGATATTTGAATTTAATGACCAATGCATCGAAGTTACCTTTAAAATGTCACTTACAATGATCGATGGAAAAGTTGCACAAGCTTTAACCGAAACAAAGTCTTCGTCAAGCTGCACCATATGCCAAAAAACATCAAGTCAATTGAGCCAACCACCAACACAAGACGATAGTTTTAATGAAGCATATGAATTCCAAATGTCACCTCTTCATGCTAGAATTCGTTTTATGGAGCATATTCTTAAATTGGGATACGATTTGGAATTTGGCCCGTTAGGCGAAACAGTGAGAAACAACAAAGAAAATTTGGAAAAAAGAAAGCAAAAAAAAAGATATTCAAGAAAAATACCGTGAGATAGGCCTTATAATTGACCAGCCAAAGCAAGGAGAAGGAAATTCTAATGATGGAAACACAGCAAGGAGATTTTTTTCCGATCCAGAAACTGCAGCTTCTATAACTGGAGTAGATTATGATTTAATACGACTATTCCAAATCATATTAGAAGTTATAGCATGTAGCAAAACAATGCAAACAAATTTGGTCAGTATGCTAATGAGACAGCAACCTTTTATAACCAAAAATATTCTTGGAGACATATGCCAACCACAGTTCACAAAATTTTGTCCATGGGGAACAAATAATTCAGCACAATATGCTTCCAATTGGAGATCTCTCAGAAGAAGCGCAAGAAAAAAGGAACAAAGACTACAGATTCTTTCGCGAGCACAATACAAGAAAAATTTCCAGATATTGTACTAATGAAGATCTTATTAACATTTTGTTGTGCACATCAGACCCATATATGTCCATATTCGACAAAAATGGAAATCAACCTCATTAGAGTTAGATGAAGAAGCTAAACAACTACTGCAAAATTAAAATCAAAGAAATTTTTACTAATATTGTTTAATTAATACTAGTTTAAAGATTATAATTTGTTTCTAATTTTAGTATAAATTTTTATTAATACATTTAAATAAAATATATGTGCACTTTAAATCAATAGTAAAAGTTTACTTAAAATTTTATCGATGTTGTGTTCTGTATATTATAATATATCCAAATGGTATTGATAATGTTGGGAATTTCAGTGTTATTTTTCAGTTTAATCCTCACAAGAATTAGCTTTCTTCCAAAAAAAACCAACCTTTGGCCCCTGTGAATATTGAGACTAAATAAATGTCAGGGGCCAAATGTTGGCATTTTCTGAAATGTTATTTTAGTTTAGGAATAATAAATAAGTATTGGTTGTAAAATACGATTGAACAAAATAAGAAATTATAAAAAAATACCTATTTAAAATGTCAAAATATTCAACTTTTACATGGAAACTCAACAAAATATTAAAATGCATTTTGAACTCCACATTACTTACGTTCCTATCAGTCGATTTTTACGTTTGAACACGCAAATTGAAGCTTAAAGTCCCTCCTATTGAACAAAACAAATTGAGTTTTCAATTGGTTGAAGTAACAACAACATACATATAATGTGGTAAATATTAAAAGTAAAAATATTCAACAAGAGGGAAGCTTAAGTAGGTAGTGGTAGACTTCGTTCTCACCAACTGACGGTTGATAATTGAATACAAGTTTTCTCGTATTCCTTTATCTGGGTTTGGTTGATTAAATAGATGATGCTTACAGCTAAAACACTACCCTAAGTAGATTAGATACAAGAGTGCTGATGAGGACGTGGCTGTCTAGAAAATGTGCATTCCGCTCGTGCTGGTGTCTAAAAATTAAATTTTCCCAATTTTTCGTTAATATTATCACCTAATTTGTAATTTAATTAATTCTTTCTTAGAGAGAATAAAAACGAACTTAAGCTTGATTATAAAATTTCATTGTATGTAATATTTCTTTTAATTAAAATATCATTTAGAAATATAACAATAATAATAGGTATAAGCAATTAAATATAAAAGAAAAATAGAGCTATATGCTAATTTGTCCATAGTGCCCCTCGTTGCACTGTGGCAATTATTGTTGAGATGAAGTTGCGCATAACACATCAGCTAAAGAACGAATGGCTTCAGATATAATTTGTTGGTTGGGTTGATATTAATTGTAGATATAGTATGTTTTACTAATTTCGCTAACATAACAGCGCCAGAGAGCTCCAATTTAGGCAACCTTATAGAGGCTAAAGGAGCGACTTTGCTTTTTGCAACCAGCAAGTTGGAAAATACTGCGGCAGAAGAGGTTTGTATTCTTATGTAGACCGTGGCGCAGTAGGCTAATTTTGAGGCATCACAAAATCCATGAATTTGAACAGTATCAACGGGAGTGAACTGTATCCAACGAGGGATTTGGATTTCTTCTACTTTTGGTAAATCAATAATTATTTCGTTCCAGATTCGGAGAGAATCGGAACTTACGTTTTCATCCCAATCGATTCGTTGCAACCACAATTGCTGGATGAGAATCTTGCCTTTGATAACGACAGGAGATATCAAGCCTGCGGGATCAAATAATTTTGCAACAGATGACAATATTTGCCTTTTTGTTATTATCGCAGATTGAGGAATTGGTTGAAAAGCATACGTAAACGAGTCAGTAAGCACGTTCCAATGAATGCCGAGAGTTTTCGTTGCGCTTGAATCATAAAACTTTAGAAAGTTTGAATCATAAAGATCATCTTTGTGAACAGAATTAAGTAATCTTGAGTCGTTTGAGGTAATTTTCTTAAGTAAAAAGCCTGCCGATTCTAGCGTTCGCACAAGTTCATTTTGCGCTTTAATTGCGCCTTCGATCGTATAATCTCCGGAGAGGACATCATCGACATAAGTTTCTTCCGTAAAATTGTACTCGCCCTTGTAAATTGTTTTTCAGAATCAGATGCTAATTGTAATAAAGTTCTAATGGCGAGAAAAGGGGCGCAATTAATGCCAAACGTTACGGTTTTTAATTGATAATCTTTGACTGCCTCCCGCGGGGACTTTTGAAAAAGAATTCTTTGGTATGGCCTGTCTTTTGGATCTATCAAAATTTGGCGGTACATTTTTTGAATGTCCCCGTTGAATACAAACTTATAAAGTCTCCAATTCAATATTATGGACATTAGATCGTTTTGCAGCGTGGGACCTGAGTAAAGAACGTCGTTCAAAGAAAATCCGGACTTAGTTTTTCGTGATGCGTTAAAAACCACTCTGACCCTTGTAGTTTTACTTTCTGGTCTGACAACTGCATGGTGTGGAAGGTAAAAAGAGTTATATTTGTTCTCTAAGAAATATTCACAAGATGTTGTTTCCTCCATATGATCAAGAGTGATATATTCAGTAAGAACGTCGTTATACTGCGTACTTTTGCCAACATTTGTTCCATTCGAGCATATTGACTGAGAGCAACATACCGCGAAGAACCTAAGAAGCGAGAAGTAGGAAAATCTTGCCTAAATGGCAATCTCACCATGTAACGACCATCCGATAGCGTTTAGTTGTTTGTTGGTAAAATGTTTCGCAGTAATCATCTTCTGATGAAACAAGTCGAGGTGACGGAATTTCTTTCTGCTCCCAGAATTTCTTTACTAACAGGTCCAAACTGTTATCTTCTTCAGAACTAACGCATGTTGACAGCGAAAATATTGGCTGTGTCTGAATTGGGCCGCTAAGAACCCAACCGAATATTGTTCTGTACGCAGATGCAGAACCTCAAATATCTCTTTTAATACCTTCAAAATTAATTAAACGCTCACTATCATTCCCAAGGACCAAGTCGATTGGAGCCGAAATATTGAAATGAGGATCCGCTAACTCAAGATTTGAAAGAGCACTTATATTAGTAACATTAAACGACACTGACGGAATTTGATTTGTCACTTTAGGTAAAACTATAGCAGAGATTTTAAAACAGAAATTATTAATTTTTGATACTAAGACCAAATCACATTCCTTTTCAGCCTTTTGACTTTAGCCTCCGATTCCCACAATTTCATAATGAGATTTTCTTGCGTTAATGTTTAAACGAGCCCTTACTTTCTCGGACAGAAAAGTTCGTTCAGAGCCGGGATCAATCAATGCTCGAATAGTGAACAATTCACCTCTACATTCAATTTGAACTAGAGCTGTTCGTAGCAATACGTTTGCATTATTTGTAGCATAATCAGCGTTGATTTGTGGAAAATTACTAGAATTAGAAGTTGAAGGTCGATTTATTAATTCATTAGGTTCGGGAATTTCAGCATTAATATTAGATACATTAGTATTAGACTTTTGAGGCTGATATGGATTCGCATTTTTATTTGGGAACTTTGGTTCCATATTATTTCGGGGATTATTTACAGAACGCATATGAAGCATTGTGTGATGCTTTTTCCCGCAGTTAAGGCAAGTATTTTTACTAGCACAATTTCTTTTAGTATGAGATTGCGACAAGCAATTATTACAAAATTGATTTTGAAAAACAAAATCTACTCTCTCTTGAATTGTAAGTTTACGAAATCGTGCACATATTCTCAAACTGTGATCTTGATCACACAATTTACATTTGTAATTAAGTTTTGCTTGGGATGCATATAATTGCACCTTTTGCTTTGGCTCATTTTGGCTTAAAAAAGAAGATTTGGTATTTTTAATTGTAAAAATTCTTTCCACAACTTCGCATCTTTTGAGAAGAAACTCCCTCAGTTGAGACCATTTGGGCAACTCTCTACTCGCGTTAAGTGATTGTTCCCACTGAGCTAAAGTTTCGTGCGGGAGTTTAGAATATATTAAATTTACTAGAATGGGATCCCAGCCTTCTACTCCTAAGGTTTGTAGCATTGCTATGCAATCAGAAACTGCACTGTGGATGTTTTGAAGCGATTCACTATCCTCTTTTAGAGCTGTGGGAATATTAAAAAGGTTTATAATTTGATTATCGACTAATACTCGTACATTTTCGTAACGTAATTTAAGAGCTTGCCAGGCTAAAGTGAAATTGTTATCAGTTAAAGGGAATCTTTTGACTATTGCTCCTGCAGTTTCAGTGGTCTTGTTTCTGAGATGGTATAATTTTTCTGCCGGAGTTAGCCTGAGATGGTTTATATATACTGCCGTGAACATATCGCGAAATGCCGGCCAATCTTCGTAACCTCCTTAAAATATTTGTGTATCACATGGGGGAAGCTTAAGTCCAGTACTACAATTTTCGATTTGAGACGCTGAATCCACGCCTACTCGCGTATCATCTCTCAGGGGCCAAATGTTGGCATTTTCTGACCAAAATTAAGTTTAGGAATAATAAATAAGTATGGGTTGTAAAATACGATTGAAGAAAATAAGAAATTATAAAAAAATACCTATTTAAAATGTCAAAATATTCAACTTTTACATGGAAACTCAACAAAAAAAAATAAAATGCATTTTTAACTCCACATTACTTACGTTTCTATCAGCCGATTTTTACGTTTGAACACGCAAATTGAAGCTTAAAGTCCCTCCTATTGAACAAAACAAATTGCGTAAAAAATACCAATCCGGTTAAAAGTTATAGAGTTTTGACCGCTATCTCGCGAAATTGACCACTGTGCAGCGGCCGTCAAAAAGCTTCTGAATATTTACGTAAATTGTTTTGACGAAAACGTACAAGCTTCTTTGTGTATTTTATACTAGTAAATATTTATAGTTATGTTGTTATAAATAATTTACTAATATGAGTTGAAATATATACATACATATATGATTTTGAAAGTGGCATAAGTCAAAATTTTTAAAAATCTAGTTTATCAGTTATTTCATATCAAATCCTAATAAAATAACATAATTTAAAGTAATTCGCAGTATGGCATGAAAATCAAGTTCATAAATTGAGTATATTTTTTGCTTAGTAAACAAAATACAATTACTGTATATTTTGATAGTGGTATAAGTCAGTCTGTTTTCAAAGTTTGTCAAAACATTTGTTAGTAATTTTGTCATGTTATTATTAATGTAAAATGCACTATTTATAGTTAATTGTAGACATTATACGGCGAAGAAGTATAAGTAATGCTCCCATAAATAAAAACAAATGGCTCAGAAAGATTTCGTTTCATTTCGGGGAATAAACGAGGAGATTCAACGACTAATATAAAGATAAACACCAATGGAGAAGCTGTGTCTTAGCTAAAATACAATAGATTAGATATCTAAAAAATGCTCCATATATGATGTTTTATAAAACTTCTTTGGAAGAAAATTTCGAATTCAAAGTGTTAGACCTTTCACCTAAAGGGGAAAGCCCAAGAATATACGAACATATTGATTTGCTTTTATTATACACAACCATTATACCAATAATAGAAGAAAAACGTAAATATATGATGGATTTACTACCCTATATCCCACCAATTTTTCACAAACACATTATTTCCCTAAATACTAAAAAATAAATTACTAAGTTACAATGTAATGAGTTTGAATAAAATGTTAATTTCTAATAAAAAAATTGTTTCTTGATGGTTTAAGTCATTTATAAAGACATGCAGTTAATTTTGAAAATGGTATAAGTCATTTCAACCTTTCAAACCCACATTTCCTTTTAAAAATGGTTATAAATTTCACACTCATAATAAATACTTATTTGTTGGCACTATTTATGTATCAAAATATTTAATTCCATAATGCAAAAATATTTTTTAATCCTTTAAAATGCAAACCTCTTAATATCTCGAAAGAAGAAATATATGACTTATACCACTTTCATAAGCAAGGGCTTATATAATTATTGTTATAAATGTGTTTATTGTTAAATTATAGAATTAGGCGCCAAAGGCAAAAATTTTAACAATACACGATAATTAAATATTTCAACTCGTATTGTTTTTTTATTCTCATATATTTCCTTTGAAATTTATTTTAATGAATGCATACAATAATTTATTTTCGTACAATAGCAACAATATATTTAACTTGGTAGCAAAAAGCTTCCTAAAAGACTGTGATCACAACTTCTTCAAAAACCTTGCTGGATGAATTAAATCAATTATTTAATTAATTTAAATCAACGATATAATTTAGTAACGGTTGTAGCGACTGTGACTACGGTTACGCAGAGTCATTAGGAGCAGCAGGTTTCGCAGCTTTCGAAGCTTTCTTAGATTTTGCTTAAAAATTACATACAGAAGTTGCAAGCTCAAAGCTTTCTCGATAAATTACACCAATATCAATGCTCTTACTAAAACTATTGACATTTTTATATTTAAAAAGAAAATAAAAATAAATTTGGGCGATAATGCATTTATATTTGGGTATTTTTACACAATTATTGGGCCAAATTTCCATTATTCTTTATTGGGAAATTTTTCATTTTTTAGGGTGATTATTCATTCGGCAATTTTTCATTTTTGTTTTTTCATAGGGTCATTTTGGATGCAGCCTCTCCTGGCTTAGGTATCATAGTAATAAGAGCATTTTCCGTCCATTCTGAGGGAAAAAAGGCGTAGAATAGCATTAAAAATAATTAGAATTATTCTCACTGATACCTGGGAAAGTTCCATTATCATCTTATTGCTTGTTTTATCAATCCCATAAGCCTTCTTGGTGTTCAAACTAGCAATTGCTATTTCGACATCTTGTAAGTTAAATCTAAGGCGGATTACTGCCTTATCGTCTATGGGTGGCAACTCCACTATATTCGGGGTAAATAAGGTTCTTAAATGATTAAAAAAAAGTTTTCTTTTTCGATATCACTCCTTGCCCAGCCTCCACAAGAAGTACGCAAGGGAGGCTTAGATATGACTGGGCGTTTAAGGTTTCTTGTTACACGCCATAATGAATAATCTGATTTTGGGCTATAGTCAAGGCCTTCCGAAAATTTGCAGCAATCCTTCGGGATTCTAGTAGCTCTCTTTGCCGTTTTCGTGATTTCCCTTAGTCTGTTTTTGAGTTGAGGAGATCTGTAATTTTGCCACTCCCTTTTTCTGCTAAGAGCAGTTCGACGTCAGTAGAACTAATTCGATTAGATCTTGTTTGTTGCCGGGTTATTGTTGCATGTGGAACTGCTACATAATATTAGGTTTTTATCAAGATCAGTAAGGCACGACTCGATATCTTTTGCTGTTCTTAGGAATATCTTTTCCAATGCAATAAGCACTGAGATAGTTTCTATATTTAAGCCAACTCACGCGAGTGCTTGCCGTCGCACAAAGGGGTATTTTTGCCGGACATTACTTTTTTGTTAGCTTATATTGGCTCTAAAAATGTATTGAGTGCCCCTAGGTCAATGAAACTTTGCGGAAAAATCTGTTATGGTCATAGGCTGTTAAAGCTATAAAATAGGATCAAGGAAAAAACAGTTCCCCTTGGAAGAACTAATCCTACCTATGAAAAATGTTTTTTTTTTTAATTTTCCCGTCATTTTGTTTAGCAATTACGACTTTTAAGGTCAAAGAATATTCAAATACTTAAAGTTGGAGTCAAGAGATTCCTAAATGCCATTTTTAGCCCCGCCCCCTTTTGTGGGCGGTGAAATAAAAAATTATTTTTTACATTCTTCTTAAAACCATAAAAATTAAATTTTATGGGCAGGGGGAGGTATTCCTCCAATCCCACACCCAAAACGTCCCTGTGAAAAAAAAATTGTCGCTTTTTTTGCCAATTTCCTAAAAATATTCATTTTTAAGCTTTCCAATGCCTAACCAATCCCCGCCTCCCAAGAATAGTATTAAAAAGATATTTTTGTAATTAGTTACTTTATAATATTTTATTTATATAAAAATAATTAATTTGTTCATAGTAATATCTTATTTATGATTGTAACGATAAATTTTATTTAAAATTATAACAATTAATTTATTTAAAACAACTTCTCCTTTGCACTAAGATGATGATAATTGCCATGGTTCTTCTTCGTCTGATTCTTCAAAAACCTCTTCCGAATCTGAATCCTCTTCAGCGTTAAGTACAGGTGGAAGCATAAAAGAAATTGCTTCTTTCGTAAAAGGTAGTGACCTTTTTTTTTTGAAGTGGGTCTTATACTAGTAATTAGTGCGTCAGAACTTAACAAAAGCTTATTGATAATATTTATGTTACTCTGAACCCTTGAAAACTTTCTAGATAAATTCTGCCTGTACAGCCGTATCTAAGCAATAATCGGCAACTCGTGCAATTGGATTTTGTGACCACTTGATATTACTTCAATAATAACCTTGACTCGGTATATGAAATGAAATTCAATTCCAGTTATTTCTGCAGCTAATTCAGGGTTGGAAAAAAATCTTCTGCTAGTGTTACCATCGTTGGTGTTTCCAAATCCAGCTTTCGATACACCCACTATTAGCCCTAATTCACTTCTAAATTTTTCTTGGATATTTTTTTCCTCGCGTTAACAATGGCTTTGTCCGCATACGATTTTATTTGCCATTTTTTCGCTGTCAGTTTATATGACAGGTGTAATATGCTCTCAAATAGGCGAATTCTGGCGTGTAAAGTAGAAAGTCGGAAAGAAAGGGCATCTACGTCTATATCTCTTTTGATATTTAAATTGTTAAATTCTTTTGAAGTACCTCCACAAATATAGCACTTCATTGTGGACGTATTTTGTGTAGCGGCATTACATACTTCTGCATCTATCATTGTAAATACCTTTGTGTGCTTTATGAGAGACAACTTTCCTTCTAGTGAAAAATTTCCGTTTTGTAATGTACTAATGGCATCTTGTACATATTAATTGTACATAGGTCGACAAATACATGATAATGATGGGGTTGGATTTTAAAATGATTTTTTTTTTTCTTTTGTACCATATATCAGTCGAAGTGTGAGTCTAAGGCATCATTTTCCATCTTTCGCTTAAATTGAGTCTGCTTTTATCCATCGCAGCCCCATTTGCTTATTAGTTCCTTCTATTCTTGAGTCACATACATACATCTTTTAAATATGTTATTAATCTACTTAGAGTATGGTTAAGCAAATCTTGAATATTTATTTGAGCACTTTCTTATCGGCACTTCGGATTATTTCATATTGTTTTCGCGAAAGATTAGCTACCACACATATAGAAACAGCCTTTAGAGATGTTATCTGTTTTACTTTATCCTCTTGTACAGCTTTGTAACCCTTTTTAAGTTTTGAAGCTCTTGTCGGAGAACGCACAATTTCTTTAAGCAGACTTGAGGCATCTTTCTTCCCACAAGTTTGTAATTATTTTGTCGCACAATTTTGAAATGTCGCACAATTTCCTAAATAAAAATTGCAATTTCTCTTCAACGGTCTTAGCATTAGATTCCTGTACTATTTGGAATAACTCCAATCTTGTATATACTTTTTCTATTTTACTCTTGAAGCTTCAAAAGGATTATGATTACAATTTTGTACAATAACCACAATTTACAGTAAAAAAATTATTAACTGCAGGTCAGATTTGTTTTTTTAAACATTGTTTTTGGTTTTATTATTTTATCTCAAAATCGTTTAAAGTCAGTATCCCAAAACGACAAATCTCAATCAAAAGCCTTGAAAATTCACTATACGATGCAGAATTTTGTTATCATTTTTACATTTCTCAAAATTAATTTTTGGCCTAATGTCCGGCTTAAAAAATACCCGTCTGTGCGTCGCTAGGAATCCAGTCGGTAAAACTCTTTCTCGGGGGTTCCATATTGAAACAATAGTAGGTTAATGATCTGAAGATAATTCAAATGATTCTTGAACCTTTAGCTATGCCAAAATCAATAACATCAGAATTTTTCTGTGGACCTGTGGGTCAATAAGTTGGTTGTCCGCTAGAAATCACATTTAAGCGCATTTTTAAAATTGCGTCAAACAAGACACGAGCCTATGGCGTAATTAGTCTTGACCCCCAGAACGTGTGTTTTGCGTTGTAGTCGCCAGCTGCTATAAAACTGTTTCTGATATCGAAAATCTTGAAGGGGAATAAATTGAAGAAATAACTATGTTTCGATCAAAGTCTTGAAGAAATAACACAGTAGATGGTGCTTTAGATAATTGATAACTTGCCGGAAAATATTCCGCTTGATCTTTCTGTTTTCAAAAATGCGATAAAAATAAAGTAGAAAATCTATATAAATTAATGTTATTTGTTTTCTCCATATCAATTAGCAAAGCTTTTTGTGAAAGGTCCTTTAGTATTTTAAATAAACTACACTCATAAGGGGTCCCCCGAGTTGAAGTTTTAGTAACAGTAAATTTTAATGAAAGTTGCTTACAACTAAAGCAAAAGAGTTAGAGTTAGAATAAAAATATAAAATATATGTGGCACAAAAAATTTTTGTGATTGAACTTGATATATAGAGTAGGGAGCTAAATTGAGTACATGTTTGCCTGCATTTCCCGATCGTCCGACCACAAATTTTCAACTGGATTGCGGTCGGGACTTTGAGGAGGCCTCAGCATCAATTGAAAATTTTTCTAAGTCAGACATTCCTCAATGATTTTTCAGGTGTGTGTTTGGGTCTCTAACCTATTGCAACACAAGTGCTTCCTTAGGATATGCGTTCATATCTACAAAATCAGGTAGGCAATATGTTCAAATAGTCTTCTTTTCTCATGATGCCATACATTTTTGTAATGGGCCAACATGCAACCATGTAAAACATCACCACTTTATGATGTTGCCCCGACGTGCTTGACCATTTGTTTAATATGGTGCAGTTGAATTGTTCTCTGCTGTCGGCGCCAGTAATACCGTTTACCATCAGACTGATATCGGTTTAGTGTGGACTAAAGCGTCCAGTTATTAACATGGCGAATTGTAAACGTGCCGAAACATTTTTATGTATCAATGCAGATTTAGGCACAGTAGCGAGGTATCTAATGCTGTGTAGCTCTCTTCTTGCTATCCATCGTCTAACATGTTTATTTATTGCTGGAAAGCTTTCTTAAAGACTTGTCAGTTCTTATCTTTCTTATCATAAGGTGTGCGTCCCCATCAGCTAAAAGTTTTCAGCCTCTAGCCGAAAATGTGCGCAACTACATTTCGCCGTTTTATCATTCTAATAACCACTGATTGGCTTTAATTATACGGAGCCTTCCATTGTCATATTTAAATTCCAATTTTTCACTGTTCGCCATATTGTTTTAATAATATTAACTTTTTGTTTTTAAATTAAAAAACAACTCGTTTTGGTATAAGAAGTTATTCAAATACAATTTAGAAGTAAGGAGTATATTAAGTTTATAGCAACCAAATCCGAAAGTAAATTCCAAATAACGCTAAATTTGAAGTTTTTCCACTAATTTAGTTGAGAACAAGTATGAGCAAAACTGAATACATGCGAGTTATTTTGTTGTTATTCAATTTTCTCTCATTTCTTATTGTTTTTTAATTTCTTTTAAGAGCAGTTTTGTTAAGAACTAAAAAGGAGAATACACAGAAAAAGAAATTTTAAAATCGCTTCGTTATAATGCTTTTACAATAGACAGAAAGTGCTGCTCTGTTTCTGTTTTTCGAATTCTCTTTTGCTCTGTCTTAATGCTTTCATAATTAGACATAAACAAGACAGACAGATTTTTGCACTTTCCACTTTTGGATTTATTTATTTTACATGTGTGTGTGTGTTTGAAAATCTGTGGTACATGTACTTTGTTGAGAAATTTTAAGCAAGTAGACGCCGACTTGAGAATTATAATGTGAAGCAACACAGAAAAAAGCAAAAAGCAGAAAAGAGACTCGAAAAAATGTCCAGTACGATAGTCTTCAAATGCAGAAAATACAAACATGTATTTAATTCAGCTTCCTACTGTACATATGTAAATAATATGACGTAAATCTGAATTTTAATTGTGTATGCTCTACCACTATTTTTGTGAATGCTCTACAGATCATACCGTTTGAGAGGTAGTTTATTTTTTTCCATATTATTTGTATAATTTTATTCAAATTATATAAACTAACAATAAGTGCTCAAATCTCAAAAGTCAAAGTAAAAAAAAGTTCAAGTAAAAAAAATAAAATTAAAATATATATGTATACTGAAGTCCAGCCAATGCTAGACAAAAGTCTGTATGATAACACGGTTGTAGCTATAGTTAAATTGGTCACCTCTGTGATGTTCGGCCAAGAGAAGTAATATACCTCCTTCTTAGTCGAACGTAACCACGATCATTCAGGATGAAAAAAAAATTTGCGAAGAGTATCATCCCTGAAAAACTATTTGGGAGACCTAGACGCAACTCCTCAATCAGATTATTCATTATGGCGTGCTTGTAGAAACCTTAAAAGAACAGTCATACGTAAGCCTCCCTTGCGAACTGCATCTGGAGGCTGGGTAAGGAGTGATACCGAAAAATGCAATTTATTTGCTGGACATTTGAATAGGGTTTTTACCCCAAATATAGCGACTGATATAGTTGAGTTGCCAATTGTCGAGGCCAGTGCTGTAGTACCGCTAAGATTTGAATGCGGTGATAGTGAAAAGGCAATAACGCATTTAAACACTAGTAACAAGATGTTATTTGAGTTGCCCCGTATAGCTCGAAAAATCATTATTTTTATTTTTAATGCCATTTTACAACTTGATTACTTTCCCACAGAGTGGAAGGTGTTCTTGATTACCACTATTCCTAAACCAGGAAAAGACCACACAAAAATTAAATCATACAGAACTATAAGCCTTTTATCTTATATGTCAAAGCTGTTTGAGAGAATGTTAATAACTAAGCTAAACCCTATTCTAAGCGACGAAGGATTATTCCAAACCATCAATTCGGATTCAGGAAAAAACATAGTGCGATCGAACAAACTGAAAGGTTAGTCAATGTTGTTAAGAAGACATTTGAAGAGAGAAAATACTGCTCTTCGCTTTATATCGACGTTTCGCAAGCATTCGATAAGGTATGGCATGAAAGCCTAATATATATGATAAAACTGAATTTGCCCGTTAACCTATATAAGCTGGTAGTTAGTTATTTAACCGAACGAAAATTTATTGTGAAAGAAGGAGATTTATTGAGCTCACCCCAGCGAATCGAAGCCGGAATACCATAAGGTAGTATATTGGGGCTCTTTTTATACTTATTGTATACTTCAGACATGCCAACTAGTAACCGAGTTCACACATCGACATTTGCTGACGACACAGCTTTTTTAAGCTTTCACGAAAGATCCGAAGTAGCATCACGATATTTATAAACCCATATTAAATTTAGAAAAATGGTTGAATAAATGGAGAATAAATGTGAATGAACAAAAATGCACTCATATAACTTTCACACTGCGTAGGGACTATTCGCATAAATAACAAAACGATACCAATGGTTTCAGAAGTGAAATATCTCGGCATACATCTTGACCGGCGCCTTACTTAGAAACGCCACATAGAATCAAAGTTACCACAAATGAAGCTAAAAGCAGTCCAACTAAACTGGCTTATTGGCAGAAATTCTACTCTCGCTTTAGATTGCAAACTTTTATTGTACAAGTCAATTTTAAAACCAATTTGGTGTTATGACATTCAATTATGGGGCACTGTCTCAGCTAGCAACGTAGACAAAATTCAAATAGATATAGCGAAACTTGCCATAAGGTATTTAAAGAAGCTTGAAACTCATCCGAATCCACTGGCCCGTAACATACTAAATGAACCTGGTTACATTCGACTAAGAAGGAGGGATCTGCTTCTCTCATCCGTGTATCAGAAGGATAACCCGCAAACTACAGTAACTGTGAAACATAAATTTTTTTTGGCAAGCACTGGTTGGACTTAACAAGTTTATTTGTATTTTTAGACTTAAGACATAAGTAATTGTTGATAGTACAGTTATATTAAAGATACAAGAAATAAAAATTAGCGAAAAAACAAAAAAATAATCAGGATGTGGCGGACCAGCGGGTTTGGACGTGTTACGGGCTTCATCAGATACTATTATTCTTTACGTAATATATCCATAAAAATATCTGTTTACATTAGGTATGGTAATGTTAAGTGTAGGCCTTTTTGAACTATTAGTGCATTTTTAAATTGTCCAGTTATTTTTTCAGAATCCAAGTGAATTTTTTCCATTATCCAGTTATTTGAATTTTGGTATCTGGCAACCCTATCTATGGGTAACATGATACATGAACTTTCTTAATAATCCACAAATTAATCTTATGCTGATTACAGAGACTCACTAACAAATAGTTTTTTTTTTAAATTAATGGCTACGTTATATAAGGCCTCCACGGAAGAGAATGTAATGAATCGGCAATATTTAGAGACGCCCGAATGATTTTTGCGAGAATTACCTTCATCAAAACTTAGATAGTTGTTCTATTTATTCACCCACCCAGATTTCAACTATCAGAGAGCCAGTATAGCGACTTCTACAAATCACTAGGTCCCTGTTTCTAAACATACGTTTTGGGGATCACGATTAATAACTTTAAAAGGTCGTGTTTTGTTTGACAATTTCGAAAATGCGTCTAAATGTGATCTCGAGTCGACAACCAACATATTGGTCTACTGATCGGCAAAAAATAACGGTTGTTATTGATTTCCGCATGTTTAAGAGTATTTCAAGAGAAAGTATAGAAGTTGAAGCATGACTAGAATTATCCCTAGATCATTCACCCACTACTGCCTGTTTACGGAACAAACAAAATATCGTATCACCAATGACTAGCTCAAAAATCTCTCAGAAAAATTATATGAAAGACCAGGACCCAACTCCTCAATAAGATTATCTAAAATTGCGTGTATGTAGAAACTTTAAAAGGCAACTCGTACGTAAGCCTGTATTACGAACTTCTTGTGGAGGCTGGGCAACAAATGATACCGAAACGAGTATTCTATTTGTTTACTCCAAATGTCTCGACTGATAAAGCTGAGCTGCCGCCTGTTAATGTTAGTCCAGCAGTTACCCTAAGGTTTGAGCTTCGAGATATTGAAAGGACAATAACTGATTTAAACACCAAGAGAGCTCCTGACAGTGATAAAACTAGTAACAAGATGTTATTCGAATTGCCCTTTATAGAAAAAAATTGGTTAAAATATTAATGGAAATAACTAAGCTGGACCTAATTCTGGGCGAAAGCATGTACAAATCATATATTTGGCTTCAAAAAATAATATAGTACGATCCAACAAACGCACAGACTAGTAAATGTAGTTAAAAGGACATTTGAAGACAGAAAATAAGTTACTGCGCTTTTTATCAACGCGGTTCAAGCATTCGACAATATATAAGTTAAAGCTGAACTTTTCCCAAAACTTCTATAAGCTCTTAACAAATTATTTAACTGAACGAAAGTTCAAACAAAAACAAGCAGATTTTTAAGCTCCGGCTTCAGTGAGCTGAGGCGAAGCTCATTGAAGCCGGAGTTCCCCAAGGTAGTATTTTGGGACCCATACTAGCTGTACACATCCGATATACCAACTAGGGTGCCCACATCAAGATTTTCTGTTGACATAGCTTTTATAAGTACACCTAATTCTGTTTTTACACGGATTTATCTAAGAAATGTTGAGCCTTCTCCATTTCGAATGCGCTCTAAAATTTAAAATTAGTTTTCTAAAGAAATGGCTTTACGTTCTAGTTATTTATTGATAGTTCAAAAAATATTAACACATTTCAATTGCTCTAACAAGTAAAAATGCTTGTATGCACAGAAAGGGAATTCCTCTAAATTTTTGATAAGAAAATATTTCGCAAAACTTAAATTTTACAAATAAAATCTAAGCTCAAAAAATTTTGAATCGTGCTAAATGGAATAAAATCGTGTAAAAAAATAATTTTTTTATTTTTAAACCGTGTTAAATCTAAACCGTGTAAAAAAGACCGTGTAAAAACAGAATTGGGTGTATTCATAAAAGCGCCCAAGTAGCATCACAACATTTACAAGACCACATACTCAATTTGGATAAATGGTTGGATGAAACGGAAAATAAAGGTGAATGAACAAATGTGCTCTCCTATTCACATAACTTACCATAGCTTTTATAAATAATCATAGCTTTCAGACGTTAAATACATGGTTATACATCTTGACCGGCTCCTTTCTTGCAAAAGCCTGCCCTGATTAATAGTGTGTGGTGATAATTTTACAGCATCGAAATTGACTCCTAGAAGGCGCTGTGGTTATCGGTGTATACCTTTGGCTTTTCTTGTCTTATTAACTGGTTGTTACTTTACTTAGTTTTAGTTTTTTTTTTTTGGTACCCTTTGCTTAATATACCTTTGCGCTAAGTAGATACGAGTTATTATCGATTAAAATAATTATACGATTATTTTAAATAAAATAAAGGGGAGTAATAGCAATTACTTTTCTTATCGATAAAATATATATATTTTGCTCTTATTTTGTGTGGAATCCACCACTGGACTCGGACGCTTGGTGTTCCAAGTAACTACAACCTGTTGACTGGCGAATAATCATTTTGGTCCAATCGATCCGGATTCTGGATTTGGTATCGAAGGAAGATTATTTTCATTTAAGGTGACAAAACTTTTTATATATTTCGTGTTCTTTTCATCCTAGTAACATTCTGTAAGTTAGCGCAAGAAGATGATTTCGTCATATCTTTTTTTGTGCTGCATAATGATATTTAACTTTTATAATAAAGTTTAAGCATTACTGGAGGTTTAATCTCTTATACAGCATTATCTTCAATTTGTTTAATTATGTCAATCGATTCACCCTGTTTCTTCAACTTTACAGCTCTGAACAGTTTTACCGACTTGGTTTCGACAGAATAAACACATGTTAGTAAATCCATTTAATTATTTGTGCGTGTGTATGTTTTTGATTTGCAAGTATATTTTTGTTTACTTGTTAATTCTAACATTTATAGAATTTTTAAATAAATTTTAATTTCTAAAACGTACAACAAAAAATCTGAGTTAAATTAATAGAAGTGTTCTGTGTATTATCTATCTATTGGTTGTAAAAACTTGTCTGACGCGTTCTTTTCGTGCAATAAAATTGTTTACATAAATTATGTATGTATCTCTTTGTTTTTTGTTTAATTAGATCTTTTACAAAATAATTAATATTCTTAAAAAAACATAAATTATAAACAAAGTTACGTACAATCTAAATAAAAACCAAATGTTCAAAAGGTTCTATAACTTGTTTGAACGGGAAACTTGATTCCATGAAAAAGGACACGGTACATGAGGGAGAGAGATTCAAACTAATGGGACGATTATAAAAATAAGAAAAAAAAGTTGAAGAGAACGATACGTCTTCGGAAGCAGAATACGTGAATAGAATTCTGTTCTCATACGAGGGATACATCTGAAGTATGTAGAATACAGAAGATTTTAATTTAATATTTATTGAGCCTTTTTTTCCCTGCCCTGTTACAGTGGGGTATAAACACCTTGCTAGAACGGATTAGGAAAATATTCATAGCCTGTCTGGACGGCTTACATCCCGGTAGCTTGAAGGACAACTAATGTTTTTCTTCCCAAGCCTAATTTTGCTACTCTAATTACACTCGTATTAAATACGGATGCGGTGTGATCGCCATCGCATTTCTTAAATACGAGTATTTACTATACCCATACCACTTGAGTATTGCTGTTTGAATATCTAGCATACTCAAGTATATTTGTATGCGGTGTCGCCTTTACTTTAGTTCGTAAATAACTTTGTTTACATTCAACAATCGTACTGATACTTAAAACAACCAACAAGAATATTCATCTACATATATAATGCAAAGGCACCCAACCAGAGCAAGTTGTTAAAACTGGATAAAATGAGAATGTATTGGTGTTTTGCGCTGAAAAAATCACACTGTTTAACATTAGTAAATACAAAAGCGTTTAATTTTGAATAAGTTAACCAAATTTTAATTTAAGTTTTTGTTAAGATAGAGTTAAAAAGTAGCAAAACATGGTAGCATGTGAATATTCTATGGTTGTGAAAATTCCATACAAAAGGTTTTTGTACAATATTAAGTTAATATATATAATTAAATTAGTTTCCTTATGTTCTTATAAAAAAATATAACATATTCATTACCAATAGTAATAGGTAGAGAAATAACACAATACAATAGGGCTTGTTTAGAAATGCCCATTACTGTCATAAAATCCTTTTGTGTAAAGTTTTTTTTTTTCAACCATAATTACGTTAATTTATTTTTCATTATGAACTATTAAAACTAATTTCGTATTTTCCAATTTAATAATATGCAAATAAACTATGCATGCGTACCCGTATATCATTTTTTGTGAAAATAAAACAAATAAATGTAACGTTTATTAACTTAAAATTGTTAAATGAAAGCGTGGTTTATATTAATCTAATACAAAAACTAATAAAAAATATTTTTTATTTTTGAAAATTTTAATTATTATTAGTCGTACTATTTATGTATTATATACAATGAAATTTATAGTCAAGCTTAAGTTCGTTTTTATTCTCTCTAAGAAAGAATTAATTAAATTACAAATTATATGAAAAATTGGGAAAATTTAATTTTTAGACACCAGCAGCCAGACAGCCACGTCCGTCATCACCACTCTTGTATCTATCTATTTAGGGTAGTGTTTTTTAGTTGTAAGCATCATCTATTTAACCAACCAAACCCAGATAAAGGAATACGAGAAAACTTGTATTCAATCATCAATCGTCAGTTGGTGAGAACGAAGTCTACCACTACCTTAAGCTTCCCTCTTGTTGAGTATTTTTTACTTTTAATATTTACCACCTTATATTTGTTGTTCCTTTAGCCAACCTTCGGTTAGCAATGAAAGTTACTTTTTGTTTATTTGTTTTACTTCAAACATTCGTTTTTAGTAATCACCAGGGTTGTCAGATTCATTTTCACAAATTTCGCCAAAATCGATGTAAATAATTCTTGCAAAAAAAAAACCGACCACAAAAGAAATATATGTGCATCAATTCTAAACTAAAAATTTAAAAGGAAGTAATCTGTAAGAAATAGTACTCAAATCAAATACTTTTATACTTGTTGCTCTAACGGACATAGTAATATACGTTCTGTACATTCAAATGTCTATCCATAACGGTTAAGCAGATAAAGCCATATACGACAAATTACGTCAGATATGGGGACACCCTTTATTTGTCACACTTATTATTACTGACACAGTAATAGAAAGTAACGGTTCCAAAGATATGGCCATATAGCTTAAACAATATCACCTAGGGAACACCCTTTAATATACAATTTTAAATTAAACACTTATTTTAAAGGACAGATTCTTTGTAAATTTCAAATGTCTGTCTAAAACGGTTCAAAAGTTTGGCCATATGCATCAATTTACATCAACTATTGAGACACCCTTTAAAATTTTAAATATTTATAAATGTTATTATACGGGACATAGTAGTGGGGATTCTGTCTAATTTTCAAGTGTTTGTCTATAACGGTTCAAAAGATAGGGCTAGATAGTTAAAATTATATCAATTATGGGGACACCCTTTAGTTTCTAAATTTAAATTATATACTTGATATTTTAAAGAACTTAAATATATAGGTTCTTTGTAAATTTCAACCGTCTCTCTGTTACGGTTCAAAAGTTTTGCAATATACCTTAAATTACATCAACTATTGGGACACCCTTTAACTTCTAATTACAAATATTTAATTTCTGATTATAAATATTGGACATTCTGTCCAATTTTCAAGTGATTGTCTACAATGGTTCAAATGGTTCATATATTTAAATTGGCGTCTCATACGGGGACACCCTTTAATTTTTAAGTTTATTATACCCTTCACCACAGGTGGAAAGAGTATGTATAAGTTTGTCATTCCATGTGTAATTTCTACAATATTCATTTCCGACCCCATAAAGTATATATATTCTGGATCCTTATACATAGAGAATTTGATTAAGTGATGTCCGTCTGTCCGTCTGTTTGCGTGTCCGTCTGTCCTACTGTCCATCTGCCCTACTGTCCGTCTGTCCGTGTACGGGTTGAAATGTCATTTGCCAAGGCACCAGAAGAGATACAAAAAATTTAAGCACACCAATCTGTCAGGCATAGTTTCGAAAATTTTGGTATTGCAATTCAGCAATTCCTTTGGAGGCTGCGGGCCAATAACAACGCCCACCTATATTTTTTTAAAGTTTGTTTTTTAATTTTTTCGGCTTTATAAATATCTATATGTATGTATGTGTGTATATAGAGTAACATATTTTTTTAAATGCGTTTGATTTTTAAATAGATGATATCTCTGTTTTAAAACCTAGGTGCATTAAACACATAGACATCATCAGGATACCAACTACAAACTGTCAAAAATAAAACGATTATTTAGAAGTCAGCAAAGCTACATGGCGACACGGCCACGCTTGTGGCTGTCGTCAACTTAGGCTAATTTCTATTTTATTTAACAACATAAAATGTCACAAAATTGTAAATTACAAATTCATATACAAACAAAAAGTTTTGGAGGAAATATTTATAATTTTTTGAAAAAAGTTATTTAATTTTATAAAAGTAGAAAAGGGATTTCTACAACAATGTCAGAGTTTACGATGATGCTGTCGGCTTCAATATCATTAAGTAGCTGATAACACGGCGACAATTGTAGCAAACGGAATTTGTTTTCATTTGTCTTCTATTTCTTTAACTCATGAATAATGATTTTTTCTCATACGACTTTATTTAAGTAAAGAGTCAACAATATGGGTAATGCTGTACATGTCTGTATAAATAAAATCACCGTGGTGAAGGGTATAGAAGACTCGACACGGCCGAATATAGCACTTTTACTTGTGTTTTTATTAATTTCTGTTGACAGCTATAGTAAGAAGCAGTTTTTTTAAATTTTAAAAGGATGCCCTTTACGGTTCATAATACACGTAAAAAACACGCATGTTGTATGGGGACACCCTTTAATTTTCAAAATTCTGAACTTCTTTTAAAATGGGACCAGTCTGTAAGCATTTTCATTCTAATAGAGAACAAATTTTTAAAATGGGTTCAGAAGTGACTGAGTTCTACGGGCACAAACATAAAAAAGCAACATTCAGACGAATTGATTACCTCCTTCTTTTTTTGAAGTCGGTTAAAAATAGCCAAAATCGCCAAAACAGTTTTTCGTTCAAATTTGCCTCTAACATATACAATATTTTTTAATTTTAAAAATATTTTTAACAAATCACAAAAAATAAATTTAATCAAAATAGCTAAAATTCGCCAACAATAGAAAAAAGTCGCCAAAATAGAGAAAGATAAAACCGTGAAATGAAGATTGGTTTTATAATAAATGGAGACCTGATCATACACATCCTTAAGGTATTTGTCACCGTATTCCTATTTAGAATAAGTTTTATAGGAATTTTATAGGAATTAAATTTTTAAAACATAACTAAAAACAAACAAATGTGTGCCACATGCCATATCTCAATTCATAAAATATATAGCATGTGCTTCGCAGTCGAGTTTTGGTGGAATTCATTATTGAAATCGATCTTTCTATCAAGAAATTAACAGAATATAAATTTAAAATTAATCAACATGTAAAAAATATTCCTTATTCATTAATCCGTACTTCCTTTGTATGTAAAACTTCCTTTGTATGTAAAAAAATAAGCAAAATTCATTGGAATTACTAGCACATCAGGTATGAAACTAATGTAGCTGTACATAATAAGATAGAATATAATATTTTTTATATTTTTCTAAAACAAAAGCTGTACATAATAAGTTTCTATTATGGTTGATAAATATGAAAATTTTTGAAAATAAGAAATTTTGCTTGTGAAAAGATGTTTTAAAATTTTTAATAAAGATTCCGGTTTCCAGTATAAAATCATCATTAGATATGAAAAAATGTTTAAATATTAAAATGGAAAGATCTTCGTGAAGTTTAAATATATTTATATGTACCGATAGTTTCCAGAATTAAAATCATATTTAAATATAAAAAACAATTTATTTTTAAAACTTCAATTTCTTTGTTATTAAGTTTGATATTCGTTAATTCAGTTAAGTCGTAATGACTCTCACTTTTTTTCGTCCTTTCCCCAAGAGCGAAGAGTTAAGCTATATTTAAAAAAACTCCAAACGTCAAAATTTCTACACATGTTATCGATAAAAAAAAGCAAAATGTCAAAAAAAAATCTAAAAAATTTTAGCTTAAAAATGACATTTTAAGCTAAAAATATTACAGTGATGCTAACTCATTAGTTTTATTGCCGAATATAGCGATTTAATTTTTTTTGTTTTCTTCTTGTCGTTTTTTGCCGAATGAAAGGATACATCATTGAAAGAAAATAGAAAAATGTAAATAATAAAAACGTTTTTGTTTGGCTGTCTAGAAAATGTGCATTCCGCTCCTGCTGGTGTCTAACAATTAAATTTTCTTAATTTTTCTTTAATATTATCAACTAATTTGTAATTTAATTAATTCTTTCTTAGAGAGAATAAAAACGAACTTAAGCTTGACTATAAATTTAATTGTATGTAATATTTTTTATATTTAAATAATAAATATTACTTCAAACTGACAAAATTTTTGGTTATGGTTGAATATTTTCAGTGTACTTATTTTATTACACAATGCGACATAAACCTGCTTTGTTGAAAGTTGGCATGCTACTGATCACAAATCAGACCAGATAAGACACAAAAATTGGAGTGTTACCAGATCACAGCTTTCATTGGAAAGGGATAGCAAGAGTTAATGCTTTTCTTATATTACTATCTCTTTCTGGTTATAGCTGCAATTTGAAATTTTATTGTTTACAAAATAATTTGTGAAACTGGTGGAAAATTTAATAAGTTTTGATTTGTGTGTAAAATTAATTGTTTTATAAATAGCTTTAAAATAATTTGTGGCAAAAATAAAATTTGAAGATATATCATCCGAAGTCAACCAAATAATTAAAAGGAAATAAAACAACAGGAATCCAACAGAAAAAAATGTAAGTATAACAAAGGTTTTCTATTCAAATTAACTTGTTTTTAATTATTTTTAATTATTTTGCTATTTCAGGAGTCGCCGATGCATAATGGGCTGTCGAAATTTCTTCAGTTCCCGAAAAATCCAACCAAGTGTACATATTACATCTGTTAAATTTTGAAGTCAATTAAAGACAATTGGAATTATTTAGTTCGATTTATGTAAAATGATATGTTACAAAAATATCGTTTTGCTGGATTAAAATATGTCTTATTTATTATTTAAGCAGGTTCTTACTTTGCATAGATAATTACCCTGTGTTGGCAGGTCTGTTTTGTTAATGGTGACTCAAATCTCAAGGTAAATAAATATATTACAGGTTTCCTTTTAGTTTTTTAATATATGTATTTAACTTGTTTTTTTCTAATTTCAGTCGTATTTAAATCTAACCAAATTACCTATTGGTGACATTCCCTTCAAAAAAAAAAACTGGTGCTGGAAACGATGACATGTATCTTTTCATTGTAATCTTCTTCCTTAACTATCTACTTATACTAATAAATTGAAAAAGATGCTACAAATATCTCCAACAACTGCAAACTATTATGTATTACGTTCACCATTTTCTGCTGTTAACATTACTTGAAATTAGAAACAAAACATTAATAAGACCAGAAAATAAAAATACATAAATTACTTTATTTAAAATGTTCACTTAAAATCCAAAACTAAATATTAAAACTGAATATAAATTTTCTATTTAAATTCAATTAAACAAAAAATATGTATTTTTATGTAATTTAGTGCAGCATCATTTAATATTAATGATTACGTGGTGGAGCAAGCTTTCGTGTTGACCGAATGTTGGTACGAATGCAACGTGAACCAATCCCTTGGCATTTTCGCTCCTGCTTTTTTCACAAACGATACGAAGGCGTATTTGATTTCATATTTTGAGAATAGCGTGTAATGGGCCAGTTAAGTAAAGCTTTCGTTTTCTATTTCAGGACTTAGATCTCCCGCAAAAACATTATGTGAACTAGTTATCAGAACTAGTGGCACAATTTACCTAAAATTAAAATGCAATTTATTTTCCGTATATATAACAGTATATTCAGATTGATTTGCTTACCTTATTTTCTTTATCGACAAATAAACGTTTATTCATTTCTGTTAAGGCGGTCGTGGTTGATTAATAAGATCAATAACCATAGGGATCATTGCTCATTTTACAACTTTTCAATGAACCCGTTTTAATAAAAAAGCAACTAAATACAAAGATGCATCAAAATTCCCTACACACATTTTCGGTTGTAGTTATAAATTTTTGTACCAGATTTTTGCATTTCTTTTACTAATCTAGTATTTTGTTTGATTGTAGATGATTTAGTTCGTTTGCTGACAAACACTCTTATTTATATTTATGAAATATAGTTGTAAACTGTTTTAGGTTTTCGTTTCTTAGGTCCTCAATTCCACACGAATCCCTTAAAACGTTAGATTTGGTTTGAGATAATATTATAAAGTATCATTATATAGGTTATCGACGGAATAATCTTTTTATTTCTCACCGCCATTATCATGTACAAGAACATTTCCTTATGTTCTGGTTGCTAACGTGCACTTCGCCGGAGAACCATTCATGTAATGCATATAAGCATCTATGTAGTATATTGCACAACCATTATGAAGACACATACATGTATAAAATTGTTTACCATAAGGAATCAAATAATCTAGACGAAACTCCTCCGCTTCCAACTGCATTTGTGTCCAAATTTTCCTTGGTTTGTCTTTAACATTGAGACTTTTTGAACAAATGCCACTTAAAACACTTTTATTGCACATTTTTTTCCAACTTTAAGTTCATGTTGTATTTTTGTAACTTTTAACTGCGCTTTGCAACAACCGTAATATATTTTAATAACTTTTAACGAAATTATTGTACCAGTTTATTTTAAATATTATTAAGAAAATATAATTTTTGTTAAAATTTTGTTTCCAATTTTTGTTTACTTAATTGAAAACATATGTTAGTAATGGCAACATATAGCTGGTACTTCTTACTCATTGCTTTAAACATTTTTTGTTATCTTTTTATTCACTTTATCGAAAGCTGCAAGTACAAATGATAATGTACTCTTTTAAACGTCACAAGTGGGTAATCTGGTTAGTTATCTGTGCTACTGATTACAAATTTTATATGTTTTGTTCTCTTTGTGAGAGTCTCGTTGAGATTGTCTATGTGCACACAGAATACAGAGGGGTTTGCGTGATACAGTGTTGTCAGATTAGGGGATTTATCGGGGATTTTTATTTGCTAATGGGGATTAAAAATTTGGTTTGGGGATTGGGGAATTTGCTGAGGATAATTTCAATATTTTGAGGTTTTTTTGGGGATTCTTATTTTGATTTCATATACTTGTTGGATTACTGTAATTTTATTATTATTTTAATCGTTCGTTAATTAACGTTTACAAAAGATGTAACGAAAATTATTTAAACAATAAAATCGAATCTTTTTTTTAATTTACTTTCTTTTCTTTCGTGTAGTAAAATAGGGGTAGATATGATATTGTATGGATATTTTTTTGACTAAAACTTATTTAATTTACCTAGAATTATCCTTTTATTTCTATAATACAGTTTTTGTATTGACATTTAAAAATTTCAACATTTGCAAATGCAGTAGCAAATGGCAACTTTTTATCACTATTACATATTGAAATTAATAAAAATATTTTATCGTTCGACCCTAACGTGCATGTTTAAGACAACACTACCTGCAAATCCTTTCGCTTGTCTGCAGAGTCTTTGGTGGTTGTCGAACCCCCAGACTGATAGATAAGGCGCTCTACCAATCAGTCTATCGAAATTTGTTGTAACCCTTTTAATCTATCCCCAGAAATGGTGAGGTAAAAACTTAATCAACTCGTATATTTTTAGGGCCATATTCATAAAAATATTTTTGGTTTATAAAACGTTTATTGAACAAATTTTGTATGAAATTTCGTTTCCTAAAACTTTTATAAAACAAAAATATTTTTTATGAATTTGGCCCTTATTATTTAAAAAACATACATCTTAATGTATTTTTGCGATAATTTAAATTTGGGAACAATTAAAATTTTTTTGGGGGATGAAAATTTTCAAATTGGGGATGCAACTCAAAAAATATCTGGGAACCCTGGGGTGATATAATGTGATGATGAGCGAATAAGTAGAAAACAGAGTTGTCAGATCAGAACTATTTATTCAAACCCTATGTCAAAAATCGCCAAAAATCATTTTTGTAATTTTTGCTAATAATATATTTTTTTAAATTAAATTATTTGATATGTTAAATACATATATTATTTAATATGTTACAAAAAATACAAAAAAAAAATATTAAAATCAAAACAAAGGTGGCTAGTGAACTCATGGAAGTTGTATTGTTTACTATAATATGTTATAGTTGTCTTAAAGCAAATAAATTGAGTTGTACGATAAATTAGGGATTGAAGTTACAGTTTTAATTATATCATACACTGATATTCTGGTATTCGTCACCGTTCTCTTAATTTGGAATACTTAGTTTGGGAAATAAATTTACTCAACACTTCTTACTGCAGTCTTTTTAGCAGACAAGTATTAGTGTATTTCATTATTGAAAATACTTTTTCAACTCAGGTATTACAAATTTCAAGTATAGGTATTTAAACTGAAACCATAAGTTTAATAGTCTCCAAAAATCTGCCAAAACAACCAATTTTTTGTTGAAAATCCCATTCATGTCAACAAATAATATAATTCTGGTGAAAATAAAATAATTCTAACAACCCTGTAGCAACGATTATCACTATGCATATGCAGGTAACCGCTTTTATTTCCACTGCATTGCTATTATTTCTGATGTTTCTTACATAAAAGAAAACACAAACAATGCAATTAATTTATTAGTTTTCAAGTGTTAATTGAAAGTAGATGAAAATTCTCTGAAATCCTCAAACAATAACCTGGTTGCGGAACAAATTGCAAATCGAACTTACTATCTGTCTCCAAAGGAAAAAGCCTGATTTTAACTGTAATTGCCGAAATATTATAGGAAGGCGGCACCTTTTGCAAGGACTAGTATATTGCCGTAAGCTGCGACAAAACAACAAAAATAATTCTACCTGCTTTAAATGGTGTCAAAGCTCTTTAAAAAACAATGGAATATAAAAAGTATCCGCTAATTTTTTGCGTATATGGTGCTTGTGTGTGTTTTTTTTTATAATAATAATGCATGTAAACGGTTTTTTATTAGAATTTATTTATAAAATAGGTATGAACTTCATGCGTATGAAAAAGATTGTTAGCACTTTTCATTCTTTAGGTATAACAGTAATTAGAGAAATTTTCCAGCATTTTAGGAAAATTATCAGAATTAATAATTTGTGAGCAATGGATTTTAGCAAATTTTGATTCTATGTTTAAAAAACCAAATAAAATTTTTAATACGTAGTATATTTCTTGTACTACGAGTATCATGCAAAATGTGGCAACGCTGCTTACAAGTAAAACGTTGTATAAAAAATACTCGCCCTTAGATAACACCAAGGCGAATTCATACCAGGTGTGAGCAGTAGGACAACAAATACAACAAAACAACAACTTTGACATTAGATTAGCAGATATGAAACAATGTATTTTTTGACAAGACATTAGCAAAAAAACGAGAGCAAAAAACAATCAGCTGGGCTATCGACTCCACCTGGTATGAATTCGCCTTGGATAACACATAGATAGTCAACTGAAACTTCAAAAACCTAAGCCTCATGTCAAAAAACCTAAGTCTAAGAATGTATTGGTAGGCAAAATTGTAAAAGTGTTGGTTTAAAAAAAAATTCCCCACAGCACCTAAACTGCACATAGTTGTATAAAATATTAAAAAAACAGAATATTTTTTTACATTCAATTTTAGATGTTAAAATTAAATAATTATTTTGCTTTTTAATAAAAATAATAATTTTGTATTTTTCTAATATTTTTATGTTCGAAAAACGTTAGGTTGAATGCTAATTTTAAATATTTATTATATTGATTTGAAAATTTTCATCCCCTAAAAGACAAAAAAAAAATACAATACCGCGTAGAAATAAATTTCACCAAACAAATGTCAACAAAATTAAATTCACTGTTAAATAATTTTTTGTGCAAAAATTCAAAATTGTTTAAATATTTGGAAAGTGCAATGGAATATCGCGTAATAGTGTCTAAATATGAATAAAAATTTTACTCCCCTAAGTGTGTTGAATTCACACCGTACCCGTATGTGTGAAGACATTTGCAGCCACGTTTTTGACATTTGGAGAGTTGACCATCTATGTGTTATTTATGTACTCGACTACAAGTTAGAAACAGGGCTCCCAGATATTTTTTGAGTTGCATCCCCTATTTGAAAATTTTCATCCCCAAAAATTCTCAAAAAAAAGTTTTAATTGTTCCCAAATTTAAATTATCCTATAAATACATTAAGATGTATTCGCAGGTAGTGTTTTCTTAAACATGCACGTTAGGGACGAACGATAGGGTCGAACGATAAAATATTTTTATTAATTTCAATATGTAATAGTGATAAAACGTTGCCATTTGCTACTGCATTTGCAAATGTTGAAATTTTTAAATGTCAATACATTTGAATCTGCAAAAACTGTATTACAGAAATAAAAGGATAATTCTAAGTAAATTAAATAAGTTTTAGTCAAAGAAATATCCTTACAATATCATATCCACCCCTATTTTACTACACGAAAGAAAAGAAAGTAAATAAGAAAAAGATTCGAGCAACGTTATACCATCTTGTGCAATAAACTTTTTAGATATAAAAAGAACGTATTTGAATAAATGACCCTGGAGCCTCTGCAGATTTCAGTTCTTTCTTCAGACCGTAAACAAGATCCATATCATCCAGGGTAAATTCTATGAATTAACTTTTATTGCTTAAATAATTTTCGTTACATCTTTTGTAAACGTTAATTAACGAACGATTAAAATAATAATAAAATTACAGCAATCCAACAAGTATATGAAATCAAAATAAGAATCCCCAAAAAAACCCAAAATATTGAAATTATCCTCAGCAAATTCCCCAATACCCAAACCAAATTTTTAATCCCCATTAGCGAATTAAAATTCCCGATTTGGGGATAAATCCCCTAATCTGACTACACTGGTGGGAAAATACCAAAAAATATTTTCATTCTGATTGCGATATTTACAGACACTCGTTTTTACGCTCTTTGTTTTTATGCAGTAGAAATATACCTACAACAAAATGTACTTACTTATCGCAATATGCTTTTTACTCGATCCAATCAAGAGATGTCCAGGTATGAGTGCCTCGCCATCATTAGGGTCATCTGACATGGGAGCTATTGGCCGTGAATTTAAAATGGCTTCTATTTCCACCACTAAAGTTTCTAGTTCTTCAAACGAAAGAAGCAGTCCGTTCCCACAATCCACCAAAATGTGGAGCTCTAGGGGGAATAACAAAAAATTCGAAAACATTATGTGAACAATGGGTTTAGATGTCTGTAACAATTTTATCGGAGAGCAGTTTTTCTTTTAACTGCTTAAGTTGATTATGGGCACTAGCAAAATTTGTTGCAATATCGCAAAAAATTCGTTGAGGCAGACCACGTCAACTTACGAATGGTTTACACACAGGATAAAATTGTTGGTCGACAGAACTGACACAAGGTCTAAATGCGTCGCTTTCGAATTAAAGCACACAAAAACAGCAATTCGATTTGATGTTAGAAATGGGCCACAAAATCATCTCCAGTGACCGAAATGGCTCTAAATCGATCAACTGTTGCCCATTATTTGTCCAAATGATTTTGGTTTGTAGTAGAAGCAATGAACGCAATTTCGGGCCACTTTTCTAACTACTTCTCTTGCATTGATGAGCCAAATCTTTTAACGAAGAATACCTTTCGACCAGCATGCAAATGAGTACGGTATAAATGCTCAGAGAGTTTAGAGTTTTACAAACCGATGGTTTTTCGGCAATAAAGCTGGAAAGCGTCCATCAAAAATGTGGACAATATTGAAATAAATAAAAATAAAAACATTGGAAACAATTTGTGTATAACTGCTACGCCGGTTATTTGTGCCCAATTTTGTTCATCGCTTTTGTTAAGTGATGACAATAAAAAAACTACAAACAAGTCGCCTTCTGAGCACAGTATTACCAAAACTAATATGGATAGTGAAAAAAATCCCAAGACGCATGTGGGAATGGACAGATATATAAAGGTATTAAAAGGAGGTCGAAGCCCAAAGTCTTCGCAGCTTGCACCAATGTCTAAAGAGCATAAAGATAAGGACTCTAACAGAATAAATTCCCAAAATCGTTTTGCTATCTTAGATAGCGAAACAAGTGAACCTAAAAGGCACCCAAGTCGTTCAAACCACCTCCAATTTATCTAGGGGAGAAAAATTCGAACGACTTATTAAGGAAGTTAATTTCAGTTATTGGCGAGAACTCATTTTATGTTATTCCCATCAAGCGTGGTAACATTGATGAGACAAAAATACAATTTATTGATGAAAGCAGTTATCGTAAAGCAGTAAACGAGATTGAAAGCTGCAAAAAGATCTTTTATACTATCAGCTGAAGAGTAGCAAAGCTCTACAGGTAGTTATTAAAGATGTACTCTCATATGTTGATCCAGTTGAAATAAGAGCTAACCTCCAAAATGCAGGATTTAAGATAAAAGGTGTACATAATCTCAGAAATCGAGAACGTGTCCCCCGTTATTTGACGTGGAACTGGAACCTGGAGAACCTGAAGAAGAACGAAACGTACACAATTTATAATCTGAAACATCTGTTGCACCGCAAAATAAGCGTAGAGGAACCGCATAAGCGATCAGGAGCCGTCCAGTATCTAAATTGCCAAGAATATGGTCATATTAGGGCTTATGGCAAGTTGCCTTCGGTTTGTGTTGTGTGTGTGTCGAGGTACATTGTTCCGCCCAATGCGAGAAAGCAATAGATGACTCGAAAGTTAAAAAATGCAGCAATTGCGGTGGAAATCACACTGCTTACTATAAACGCCGTCCAGCTTTTTCCATGGTAAGGAAAACCACTCAAAAATTAAATACTCCTGCTAAGCACCCAGTTAGACCAACCAACAACACAACATGTTTCATACGCAGATATGTTAAAAACCAATCATACTTCAGTACACAAACGACAACGACACCATCTGATAACTAGAATCGTCTCGATTTTATTTTTGAGGATTTGAGCAACAAGGCGACTACAATGCTAAATATACATTTTGGGGATCAGGATTAATAACTTCAAAAGGTCGTGTTTTGTTTGACACAATTTAAAAATGCGTCTGAATGTGATCTCGAGTGGACAACCCACCTATTGGCCTACTGATCGGCAAAAAATACCGGATTTTATTGATCACTCACCCACTATTGTCTATATATGGAACCAACAAAATATCGTATTACCAGGGACTACTACAAGCATAAATTGGTTGAAATATAGAAAATATGTCAGTACTCATTTTTCGGAAAACATCCCACTAAAAGCAGCTGAAGACATTGAGCGGAGTCTTTGAGATTTTGACAAAAACCTCAAAACAGCTGTCCAACATGCCACAGTAACCCGACAACTAGCTAGATACAATCAAATTTATTCTGCAGATGTCGAACGTGTCTTGGCTGAAAAAAGGAAATTTCGTAGAGAATGGCAATCACACAGATCTCCTCAACTCAAAAGCAGACTTAAAGAATGCACGAAACGGCTAAGAGAGACGATGGGATCTCGAAGAGTAGATTATTAATTATGGCGTGCCTGTAGAAACCTTAAAAGACCAGTCGTATGTAAGCCTCTATTACGAACATCTTGTGGAGACTGGGCTAGAAATGATACCGAAAAAGGTAATCTGTTTGTTGATCATTTAAAGAACGTGTTTACTCCAATTACCTCGACTAATATAGCTGAGCTGCCACCTATCGCTCTTAGTCCGGCAGTTACCCTAAGGTTTGAGCTACGAGATATTGAAAAGGCAATAACTGATTTAAACTTCAAGAAAGCTCCTGGAATTGATAAAAACCAGTAACAAGATGTTATTAGAATTGCCCCGTATAGCCCAACAAATTATTCTTTTTGTTTTTAATGCCATTCTACGTCTTGAGTACTTTCCTACAGAGTGGAAGATTTCTTTGATTACTATGTTACCTAATCCTGGAAAAGACCACACAAAAGTAGAATCATACATACCTATACGCCTTTTATCAAACATATCTAAGCTGTTTGACAGAATATTAATAAATAAGTTGAACCCAATTCTGAGCGCGAAAAGATGTTTTCCGAACCATCAATTTAGCTTCAAAAATAATATGGGAACCATCAATTTGACTTCAGAAAACAACATAGTACAAGAGAGAGACAAGATAAGAGATGACATATTTGCATTACTTTTGTCTAGCAGTAGCTGCACTTATCAAGTATATTTATTTTTTTATTTTAGACTTCAGATATGAGTAATTATTGTTAGTTCAAATATATTATATACATATACATAGTATGTGTAATAAATAAAAGTAGATATCATTGGTGCGCATCGCTGCCCCTTTTTAATGAAATAGAATAAACACTCGGAAGAAAAAGTATGTCCATGATTAAACACGAAAACCTACGTGTTTCTCTTAAAATTTACTTGTGTTTTCGACTTGTAGCTAAGAGAACAACATTTACATACATACATATTTGTTTATTGGTGTTAGTAAGAGACGTATTACTCCTAAAGTACTGAACCGATTTAAATAAAATTAAGATTGTGCACATCTGTGAAGAAAAAGCTTTAAAACCATATAAGTCTTTCCAAAATCGGTGCGGTATTACGGGCGTAAAAGGGATTACAAAAAACGTGTTTGCCTATTAATTATATAGATATGAAAAAACGAAATTATTATCCCTTATTTGTGGTTTAGTTTTGTTTTTGTAGAGTTGTTTAAAAAAAGGGTGTTTAAAGGAATATGCATCAAACCCAACACAAATGAATTTTGAAATTTCTTGGTTTTTGCGTTATTTCCCTACAAAAAAAGTGCTAATAAGAAACGTGCATAAAACAACGAAAATTGTTTAATAATTCAACAAATAAGAAAAGCCGTAAGTAAAACCTTTGTAAAAAAATACCCTGTATAACTAAAACTAAAATTTTCTGCTAAAAGTAAAAAAAATAGGCATATTGCTCATTTGCTGCAAGACCGGCATAAATCAAAAAACGTGATTTTTGAGTTAATGATGCAGAATTGTTCGTTATATCATACTTCATGTTGTGTAAAAAATTCATATGAATATCTTTTATAAACTCCGCTTGAGAAGAGAATATGCCATTATTTCATTTCATCTGTTTCAACTTTTTTTATAAGTAAGAGCGACATATCTCAGTTGTGCCACTGCTGCCGTCGTGTAAAGATCGTTTGTCTTTCTCAAACAGAGGCATATTTTGTGTTGTGGAGTTCTTCGTGAAAAGGTAATGGTATTTTTAAGCTAGATTATTTCAAGTACACAGCGCTAATTTGAGTTATGACTATGTTGTTGAAAAGTTTGATTTAATTCAAACTTGGTATATTACAAAATATGACGTTCTTGTTGATAAAAATACTATCGTCAACTCAAGTATTTCGTATTATGACATTATTACATATAAAAGAATGACTATAAAAGAAGTGCCTTTTACATTATAACAAAATCTGTCGTTGTTGAACATAGCATTATTTACAGAAACAATAAATAGCTCTCACTAACACAAAAAATGACGCTATTGCTAATAAAAATTATAGCTATGTATGAATAAAACGCACGATTACAATAATAAAAGTTGTTGTTTTAGCTTATTTTAAAATGTCAAACTGCCACAGCAGCAAGTCCTCATCGTCAACTTTATCTTCGAGTTTAGCCCAATCATCCTCTTTTTCGGAAGACTGTGACGACTCCATGGCTGATGTAACATACTGGCCAAAATCACAGCAGCAAGAAAATGATAGCGTGAATAGCAACGATGAAACATTTAATCCATCAGCCAATTCTACGACTGTATTCCGCCCACTTTTGGAAAATTGTCCGCGTGACACCGCTGGTACAGTTGTGCAGCAAATTGTTGATACACATCGATTTCTTACGCGGCACCATCGGTGCTCGGTGATTCAAAAATGGTAAGTTCTTCCATAATTCCAAATAGTCCATTGAAAATGGGGAAAAAAGAGCAAACCAGCAAGAAAAATGGAAGAGAAACATCATTAAAAAGAAAAAAATAGTGGAATGGAGTATAAATCACATACGCTGATGAAAAAAGTTAAACCTGCAAGACAAATGAAAACTCCATGTGCTGAGACTTGTAAGCTCGAATGTTAGAAAATTTTTAGTAATGACGAACGAAAACATTTGTTTAACTTATACTGGGCCCTTGGTGACATAGAAAAGCAAAGACAATATATCGACAAATGTATGCAAAAACTTGAGCCCAGATATAGCTACATGCGCATTGGGGGAACCAGAGGGCCTCGCCAAAATAATAATGCGTTTTTTTTTCAAACAAGGTGATGAGGTAGTACGCGTTTGCAAAGTGTTTTTTAAAAACACCCTTGCTACCACCGATCGTTCAATTCGAATATTGGATAAGCATCAAAAACTCGCTAACCAAATATTAGAACCCGACCAAAGAGGTAAACACGGAAAACAGATCCTAAATTAAAAGCTGCAATTAAGGAATTCGTAGATAAAATACCAAAAATTGAAAGTCATTACACAAGAGCAAACACTTCCAAAACTTATATTGAAGGAAGCAAAACCGTAACCAGCATATATAACGACTACGTAGACATGTGTAAAGTAAAAAATCAGCCGTTTTGCAACTACGTTTATTTCTATAGAACTTTTACAGAGGACTTCAACATCTCATTTTTCATCCCAAAAAAAGATTTGTGTGAAGAATGTACATCATACAGTAACATGGATGAAGTGGAGAAAATTAATAACAAAGAAATGTATGAAAATCACTTGCATGAAAAAAATTTGGCAAGAGATGAAAAAAGAAAAGATAAAGAAGATATGAACGTATTTGTAGCAGTGTATGATTTGCAAGCTATCATGCAATTACCTAAGGGCAATGTCTCTGCATTTTATTACAAGTCAAAACTAAATGTTTGCAACTTCACTATATGTATGTATATGACATAAAAGCGAATAAATGCCAATGCTTTGTATGGGACGAAGGCAATGGACGCCGCGGAGTTAATGAATTAGGTACGTGCGATCTATAATATATTAAAAATTTGTCGACTACTGAAGATGCTGAAATAATATTTTATTCGGATAACTGTGCCCGACAGCAAAAAAACAAATTCATGATTGCCATGTACTTATACGCCGTGCGGTATTTGCGTATAAAATCAATCACCCACAAGTACCTTATCAAAGGTCATACACAATATGAAGGCGATTCAGCCAATAAAAGTGGTCCCATTTATACAACTGAAGGATTTGTATCAATAATCCGATCGGCAAAGAAAAAAGGAGATCCATTTAATGTTAACGAACTATGTTTTGAGGATTTTTTAGATTTGTAGATTTGAAACTGTCGCTAGTAAAACCATTTCGAGTTGAACGAGAATCACCAAATTCTGTTTTTTATAAGACCGCTTACGCTGACGAAAAGTTCAAGGAAGCGATTGTTATTAAAAAAAAAGATGCAAGCAAAAGCGATTTCTTTAAACAAAGCTTTTCATACCAAACCAGGTATACCAGAAAATAAGAGAGCCGATATTAATGAGTTGATTAAAAAAAACTTATTCCAAATTTGTATAAACCATTTTATGATAATTTGTAAACATTTCGTTACACATAATTTTGGTAGTTAGTTATTATTTTTTAATTATTTAAAGTAGAAAATTAAAATTTTTCGTTTGTGAATTATATCTTAAGATGAAAAGATGTTGAAGAGTTCCTTAATATTTTAAGTTCAAAAGACTGTTTCTATGAATTATATTTATTTTATGTTTTTTTATGATATGCATAAGTACATAATATGTATATTTGAAGTTCAAAAGACTGAAAATAAAATGTATTAATACGAACTTATTGTTTTTTTCTCAACAATAACGACACATTATAACTTATGACACTCTATTTATAATATTTTTGCAACAATAACGTCATAATCCAAAGAAGAGTTAGGTCTTATTCAGGAGAAAACCAAAAATGGCTACTTGGTGTTGATTTTGCTTTATGGATATGTTAAATATATTAAACTGAATTGGTTTATTTTGAAATTATAGGATTTCCTCTTTTCTGTGTAAGGTGGGAGTCAATTGAAAACTATAAACGCGTTTTCTGCAAAATCGATTTTTTTGACTTATGCCGGTCTTGCAGCAAATGTACATATTATGTACATGCATTTATTTTACCGTTCGTCAATTTCGTTTTGTTTGTGTATATGCTGGCCACCGTTTTTTTAACTTGACAATTTTGCCTCATCATTTTATTATATAACTAGCTATTCCCGGTGGGCTTCGCTACACCCATCCACAAAAAATACAATAAACTCTTGGAAGAAAAGTATGACCAACCTTTAACGCGAAAACGCACGCTATTCTCAAGTCAAAAATGTTCCCAACAAACCTGTTTTTTTGCTAGACTATACGGATTAACACGATAACAATTTTTTAGTTTCAATGGGATGTACCACTCGCAGTATTCTTATCCAGTCTGTATTTTGCTAGACTATGCACATTAGTATGAGGGTTACTTGTGCAAAGTTTCAGAATATACCTAATGTAGTTCTCTATGTACGCGATAATAATTTTTCACTTTGTATAGGAGGTACCACGCCCTCCATTTAAATTCAGTCTGTGTTTCTCTACACAATGTGTCTTGTTATGGGGGTTACTGATGCAAAATTCCAAGGCGCTACCTATTGCAGTTCTCTAGATATAGGATAATAATTTTTTACTTTGTATGGGGGGTACCACGCTCACTGTCCCAATTCATTAGGTATGTTGGCAAACTATGCGCCTTAGCACAAAAGCTACTCTTGCAAAGTTTCAAGATGCTATCTATTGCAGTTCGCCAGGAACACGATAATAATTTTTCACTTTGTATGGGCGGTACCACGCCAACTTTTCCGGCTATAACTCATGAACCAATACACATGCAGAGACCGTTTATACATAAAAACCTTGGTATTGACGTCACCTTTCATATAAACTTTGCAGAAACAAAATCGGTTTACGCATTCCAGAGAACATCAATTACTAACACATTGCAACTAATTTTTATATATATATAGATAAACGATTGAAGATACAATTAATAAAAAATTAACAAAAAAATTCATTTTATTTAAGTTTTTATTTTCTTAAGGAACAAAACATTAAAGCTCTTGATTTCAAATAAGTTTCAAAAGTTTTTTTTTACTGAGAGTTAAAAGCACTTCAAATATAATTAATGAAAATTCCTTAGCATTAGTTTTTATTGAAAGAGATGTTTTTGCAGTCAAATAAAACAAATTTCGAAATCCCAGCAAAAGTTTTATTTGAAGCTGCTTAAAATAAATTAATTGGTGAAAGCTACGTTAATCCCATCGAACCAAGTGTTAAAAGAAACATACTTATTTAATCTCTGTAATGTAAGACTCTGTAGTTTCAGCGAAAACTTCGCTAAAGTTAATAAAAATTCATCAAATTTTTATATTATATTTTTTTTATATTTTTTATATTTTTTTATATTTTATATTTAATCTCAACAAACATTTCATTTATTGCTAATTAAAATGTATGTTTTTAAGTTTAATTAAAAAAAGATGAAGGAAAATTTCGCTATCCCAGCGAACACTTATTAAAACAATTTTGTCCGCTATCCCAGTAAAAATTAATTTAAAAAAAGACAAAGGAAAATATTGCTATCCAGCGAACACTTAACATCGCCATCCCATCTCTTGTATAAAAAAATATAAAAAAAAAAACAATTAAGAGGGCTATATTCGGCCGTGCCGAATCTTCTATACCCTTCACCAAGGTGATTTTATTTATACAGAGATGTAAAGCATTATCCATAAGTCGTATGAGAAAAAAACTCGTTATTCATGTTTTAAAGAAATAGAAGACAGCGACTACGCAGCTAAATGAAAACCAATTCCGTTTGCTACAATTGCCGCTGTGTAGACAGCTACTAAATCATATTGAAGACGACAGCTACATCGTAAACTCTGACATTGTTGTAGAAATATTTATTTTGCTTTTATAAAATTAAATAACTTTCAAAAAATTATAAATATTTCCTCCAAAACTTTTTGTTTGTTTATGAATTTGTAATTTAAAATTTTGTGACATTTTCTTTTGTTGCATAAAATAGAAATTAGCCTAAGTTGACGACAGCCACAACAGTGGTCGTGTAGCCATGTAACTATACTGGCTTCAAAATAATCGTTTACCTATAAACGTGTGTACTTTATGTGAGTTTTTAGTCGGTATCCTGATGTTGTCTGTGTTTATTGCATCTAGGTTTTAAAACAGAGATCTCATCTGTTTAAAAATCAAACGCATTTAAAAAAATATGTTACTCTATATACATACATACATACATACATACATACATACATACATACATACATACATACATACATACATACATACATACATACATACATACATACATACATACATACATACATACATACATACATACATACATACATACATACATACATACATATGTATATTCTTAATATTTAATATATGTTATCTTACAGTCATGATTTTCATTTTCATAGAAATATTGAATTATTTTTTACTTTTTCGAAAATTGTTTGCAAAAATATTTTTTGGAAATTTTTTGTAAAATATTCGAAATTTTTTTGGGATATTTTTTAAAAAAATTTTTCGAAAAATTTTCCTTCCTGCAATCTGTATTAAGTTAGAAAGGTCAGAATAAAGCAAAAAAATCCTTTAAAAAAATTTCCTCATATTAACCCTTTATCTGCCATTTATCTACTCCTATTTACCAGTGGATACCCTTTGGATCCATTGGCTACCTCTATATGTATGGCTTTCTAAAAAGGTATTTAATACAAATCAAAGCAGAAAATCCTAACAACCTAAAAACAAACAAAAATCGCCCCTCGCAGGGAGTTATTGATCCCCCGAGATCTGTGGACAGGTAGTATTTTTAGAAAGTACAAATTATGTACCAATAATTTCTCACTTGCCTGAATGAGAATCAAAGAATTCTCGTAAAAACCCAAATGAGAATTCTTCTTAATCTGCCTTCAAACCTTAGTCGAAAGCAGTGAATCCCTTCATAACTTACAAACCACCATCAACCTGCCTTTCAGCTATAAAAGCTCAGTTTTCCAATCAGTGAATGGGACCCCTTTGTTATAATTCTGTGCACCAGTAAACTTCGCGAAGAGACCCCCTCTCTATGGGAACAATCGTTAGAGTCACATAAAAACCTCGTTAAATAGGAGACAATGGATAGATTTCTGTCCCACAGGTGTGAACTTGTGGAACGACGGGAAACCCGTAACAAAGATTTATGTTTTAAGGCTCCATTACTTTTACGTAAATGTTGCCGATACGTAAACTTTATTTGCGCCTTCAACGTTTGTAAGTTACTAAAAATACGTAAACGTTTCATATGGTTTTGATGTTTAAAACACATAAATTAATATTTTCTACAATATTCTCACACTTTTTTAGTAAAATTACCAAACTGACTACAAAAGATTTAAAAAAGAAACTAGTAAGTTACTAAGGCATGTAGTGTGTAAAAAATATGTACTTTTGTCCCCTTAACATTGTTTCTGATAGTCGATGTAAACCCGTTTTATAACATGAAAAGTAAGAAGAACATTATTTGCCTTTTTAACTAGTTTTTAAATGTTTAAATTACAAAAAAAACCCAACACTGATATGTTACAACACTGTCAATTAGGCAATCGTAGCACCCAAATATAAAAATTTTAATAATTATATAATTTTAATTTATAATTAATAGCGCGCTATAAAACCAAAGAAATATTTTTTATTATAAAATGTATTACTAACTAAAACACACGCTTTAATAATCATTCTAGAATTTTACTGGAGTAAAATGAGCTGGATATTAAATATCAATAAGATAATAAAATTATGTTAATAATTTACTATGTATATCCTATTTTTGATTGTTTTCTAATTTTAAGTGGCAATGGACTTAAGTGTTGTTAACCTGAAAACTCATAGAAAAATTCGGGCAATTTAAGCACCCTATTTATAAAACTTTTAATATAAAGTTATGTTTTAAAGTGGTATTCAACCTTTCGGTGTGAGCTCTCACTATTGTCCGATATATTTTTTCTTGTTTTATTTTCTTATATTCTGAATCATGTGTTCTTTCTATTAAATTTTACTAGTAAAAGTTAGTCAGTTTTAAACTTACAAATAGTAATAAAAAGGTCATTTTACATTCTTTCATTTACCAAATTTTGTGTACGAACGCAATATTGTAAACTCTAGTAAAAAAACTGAAAACTTTGTTTTTGGTTTTTATTTTCTTCGACCTTATGATTTGTTATTATTTGAATTTTATTTCAGGCTCAAGGTCATAACTTTATTTAAATAAAACTCTTTTTATGTTTTATTAAAAAAAATTTTAATATTATTTAATATTTCGAGCGCCTTCGGTGCTCTTCTTCAGGAAAAACTGAAAACAGAAAAACAAATATACAAAAACAAAAATATACATTAACACCACTATTAGATAAACAGAACATTTAACAATGATTATTTAAAAAACTAATATTGCATTACTTTGAGTAAAGCCGTCATTTGTCCTCCTCCAAAGAGATAATAAAGCTTACTAAAGGTTTCTTTGTCTGTATTTAGCAGCAATGAGTATATATGTGTGTGCGAAATTTTCAGTATCTGTTTTGTAATTTATCCTTATGTCCGCGGGAGTGTTGATTATATGCAACATCTCTGCTGTATATCTCTTTCTGTAATTACTCTCCTGTTGTAATATTGTTGTACCACTGATATTGGGAGAGTGTCCACTTATTGCACAATGGGCAGCTAACGCTGTTTTTTGTTCACTTGTTCCTTTTCGTGTTTTGTAGTCTGATTTGTGTGCGGCTAATCTTGTTCGTAATTTTGATTTTGTCGTACCAACATATATTTTTTTACATACATTTGTCCCGTCTCCGCTACAAGGAATTTTGTATACCACATTAGGTTTATCTAAAAATTCTACTTTTGCTTTTGTGTTTGAAAACAACATATTCAACGTTTTGTCAGTTTTAAGAGCAATGTTTACGTTTTGTCTGTCGAATATATCCGAGAATGCAATTCTCTCAGAAAAACCGGGAACATGTGTCATTGATTTGAACATTCTTTCAGGTTTGATTGTAGTCGTTTTGTTCAAATCTTTTATTGCATTTTGAACAATGTTTGTAGCCATGCCATGTGAGAAACTATTCTTTTCTAATATTTGTTTTATTCTTTTGATATTTTCTGAGTGGTATTTTTCATCACTTATTTGTAGAACTCTCCTCGCAAAATTGTGTGCCGTATTGAATTTTACGTGTTTAGGATGATTAGAATAAAAGTTAATGATACGTTCTGAAGCAATATATTTTTTTGTACCAATCAATCGTTATTGTGTTCTGTTTTCGTATGATGATCGCATCTAAATATGGTAATTTTCCATTCTGTTCTAACTCCGTAGTAAACTGTATATGTCTATGGAAACTATTTAGAGCATTAAGTGTTTCTTCTACAGCATTTCCTTTAGTAATACAGAATAAATCGTCAACGTATTTACTCATAAATCTCGGTTTATGATCTAAAATCTCCATCGTATCATCTAACAGTTCTTCCATAGCTATGTCTGCGATTACCGGTGATGCTGGTGACCCCATAGGCATTCCTTTTAGATGTTCAAATATTTTTATAGTTATATTTGAAGTACCTGTTGCCTTTGATACAAAAAGTTAAGATGTCAAAAAACAAAAAGATATTTACAACGTATTTACAAATTCCGTATGATGGAGAATTTATCGATGAACAAATAGGTCTTAGAGGCATTCCTTCTTTATGAACTTTAGGAAGTCCATATATCCTCTGAGCACAAGCTACATTAGTCAGTAATTTGTATTTGTCAGCTGTGTCAATTATATTCATTTTAAACAGTTTTTCTACTATCGTATTGTTACGTGTTTGCAACTTTATGGTTGGATCTGTTTTTAGCCGTTTATAAGTACACATGTCATGTACAATATTTCTCATTTTCGTTTCGTAATCAGTTTTTTCCATCGCTACTGTTGTATTTCCTTTATCCGCTTTTAAAATTAAAATTTTTTTGTTTTTATTCAAAAATTTCCTCGTCTCATCCACTGTGCTTAATAACTCTTTCTCTCTTGTTGTTAATGATCTTTTATTGAGATAATTGTCCATCGTCATTACAAGTTTAGTTCTTGCTATCTCTTGTTTCTCTTTCTCCATATTAGTTTGGATTATGTCTTCTCCGTCGGCAATACATTTGAACAAAGGAAATTGTTGTTTTTTATAGGCAACGCAAATTTTGTTCCTAACGATAATAATTTTTGAACATTGGTTGGACTATCAGTGTTAGTTTTGTTTATAAACCAATCTTTATTGTATTTTATGTATGGTTTGTTTTCTTGTATTAATTTTAGCTCACGAAATTTATTGATTTGAGTTTTAGTCCATTTTTTAAAAATACTTTCATACAGTATATTCTCACTTTTAAAAAATAACCTGTAGTCTTCTTTTTTAATATTCTGATTTATATACTATGCGTTTATTTCTAATTCCTAATGATTGTTTTTAATTTCTTCGCAACACTTAATGCTCTAAATAGTTTCCATAGACATATACAGTTTACTAGAACAGAATGGAAAATTACCATATTTAGATGCTCTCATCATACGAAAACAGAACACAATAAAGATTGATTGGTACAAAAAACATAATGCTTCAGAACGTATCATTAACTTTTATTCTAATCATCCTAAACACGTAAAATTCAATACGGCACACAACTTTGCGAGGAGAGTTCTACAAATAAGTGATGAAAAATACCACTCAGAAAATATCAAAAGAATAAAACAAATATTAGAAAAGCATAGTTTCTCACATGGCATGGCTACAAACATTGTTCAAAATGCAATAAAAGATTTGAACAAAACGACTACAATCAAACCTGAAAGAATGTTCAAATCAATGACACATGTTCCCGGTTTTTCTGAGAGAATTGCATTCTCGGATATATTCGACAGACAAAATGTAAACATTGCTCTTAAAACTGACAAAACGTTGAATATGTTGTTTTCAAACACAAAAGCAAAAGTAGAATTATTAGATAAATCTAATGTGGTATACAAAATTCCTTGTAGCGGAGACGGCTCAAATGTATGTAAAAAAATATATGTTGGTACGACAAAATCAAAATTACGAACAAGATTAGCCGCACACAAATCAGACTACAAAACACGAAAAGGAACAAGTGAACAAAAAACAGCGTTAGCTGCCCATTGTGCAATAAGTGGACACTCTCCCAATATCAGTGGTACAACAATATTACAACAGGAGAGTAATTACAGAAAGAGATATACAGCAGAGATGTTGCATATAATCAACACTCCCGCGGACATAAGGATAAATTACAAAACAGATACTGAAAATTGCGCGCAGACATATATACTCATTGTTGCTAAATACAGACAAAGAAACCTTTAGTAAGCTTTATTATCTTTTGGAGGAGGACAAATGACGGCTTTACTCAAAGTAATGCAATATTAGTTTTTTAAATAATCATTGTTAAATGTTCTGTTTATCTAATAGTGGTGTTAAAGTATATTTTTGTTTTTGTATATTTGTTTTTTTGTTTTCAGTTTTTCCTGAAGAAGAGCACCGAAGGCGCTCGAAATATTGAATAATATTAAAAATTTTTTAATAAAACATAAAAAGAGTTTTATTTAAATAAAGTTATGACCTTGAGCCTGAAATAAAATTTAAATAAAAACTAAAAACTTTTGCGTTTACAAACGCAGCTAATACAATTATGTTTTAGTAATATTTTTTTTTAATTCTTTTCGTGTAGAAGTGTTGTCAAGTTTATACATTTAAAATCCCACAAAGCTAAAAATCGCTTAATTTTAAAAAATAAAAAGCGCAATTAATACAAATTGGGAAAGGATTATTTGTTTTTGATATAAAATATATCATATAACATGATTAAGGAACGGTTATGAGTAATTTGTTCCTTAAATTATTTGTTTTTTGCACTTTTTTGTGTTGCTTAATATTAAGCTTTCCTATGATGAAAAGCAATATGGAAAACCATATCTAATTACGCTTTAATATTTTTTATTCGTGATCTGGTGGTGAAATATATATTACTTAAATAACAAATTTTAAAATTAAAAAAAGAATTTCTTAAGCAAAGATGAATTAAAATTTATTAGTTGTTCAAATCAATTAACTAAATAATTATGTTACCCTAGGATCCTACATTCCTTACAATGTATGTTCGAACTGCATAAGTTTTAAAATGCGGCTTCTATTAAAATTAAAAGAAACATGTTTACAATTAACAGTATGGCGCTAGAATTGAAGTTACATTTTTTAATTGTACATAACATACTTTAAAGAAGAGAATATTGCTTACGTATTAAATCTGAGTAAATAAGTATAAGAGAAAAAATACAAAAATAATATCAACTTACGAAAGCATGCATAAATAATACCAAGAACATTACCATATGCAGATTTTAACAATTATAAGCAATAACAACATTGAAATCTTGGTGCCGTTACAAAATGGGACAAATAAAAGTTAAGCTAAACAAAAGAAAATGCAGTGGGAATAAAAAAAGTACCACATGTTATTTATAAATGACATCACGCGCCACCCTGAAACATTGTTCCAGAATACGAGTAGTAGTACTAATCCAGAGATTGGTGGTGTAATTTCGCCATTATGTGTCTTAAGTTTTATCACACGAACCTTGCAGGGCGCAAGTTCTCTTTTTTTACTGCAACTAAGTTACCTTTTTCCAGATTTGGCTGAGCTTTATTCCATTTTGAACGCTGTTGCAGAGAAGTCAGATATTCCTTATGCCATCGCTGTCAAAATCCTTGAAACATATTTTGAAAATGTTGCCAACCAGGGATTGTAATATTGGGTCAAACAATGAGAAAATGGGCTGGAGATTGATAACCACACTCAGAATCTGCGACAAAACAAAGAGTTAACAACTGCTTCTATTTGAGCCAGTAACGTGTGCATCTGTTTGAATGTGCGTACATTGTTTATAACTACCATGGGGAACTAATGGTGGAATATAATTCCATTGTTTTCGGTCTTCAGCTAAAGATGCGGATACAATTTCATTATGAGTTTGCGAAATAAGTATTTTATGCATCTTGTTAAGATGTCGAGAGGCACCAATAAATTTTTCGGTTGTTGCTGGAAATCCCCCCGGGGGTTCCAATTGTCACTGCAGAAGATTGAAAATGCTTTGACGCGGCTCACGGGGGGAAAATGTGGGCACCAGACGTTAGGGTTCCTAGAACCTTAATCTGGAAGAAAAGGTCTCTTGTTTTATTGTACGGGTCCTCTTCGAGGACCCTCTCTGTGACCGGTTGTTGGTGAGGTCTCCTTCCGGGGTACACGTGGTGGTTGTGGTATAAGATCGATTTATTTAGGTATGGTGCACGGTCGAATAAGTGTGCTGTTGCACTCTCAACAGAACTGAGTTTGGGTAGTCTCCAAACCCCTAAGCAAGTGGCTATAATATGGAATCTAGACTTGCCTTTTAATCTTGCCATATTATATAAATTGCTACTCATTGTGACTGTATCACACATAAATTGCGATAATGGCGGCACCGTCATATCCTGGAGTGATGCTATACTATACAATGGGTGCGCTAATCTACGCTTAAATTTCACTCGGTGGTAAGACCACCGTGGGATCAGGCCAACCGGCAGGTGTACACGTTAATCTTGTTCCACATCTGTTGCTGTCAATCTGGCGACATTTTCCTCTTCGGGCTATAAATCATCGTAGGGCAGCAAAAAAAATCCGTCTTAAGTCTGTGGCAAGATCCAGGTGAATTGCAGAAGTTACAAGGCAATAAAATAGGCATTCGGATTTTCGAGCATTTCTCCCAGAAAATTGTTTTAACCGTAACAGAGTGCCAGCATAGTCACAACCAGCATTTTCGAACGGTAATGCTTGATGAACCCGAACACTCGGTAGATCAGCCATCAGCTGTTGGGTCGTAATTTGACGTTGGCGGAAACATCTTAGGCACTTATGTGTTAACTTCCGAATGAGGTTTCGAGCGCCTATAATCCAATACCTTTGACGTGCGATAACAAAGGGGCTGATAATCCAGGGTGTAAATTTCGTTCATGTAAATTCTCTACAATGAGTTGAGTAATTCGACTGTACTTTGGCAAAATTATAGGGTTTTGCGTGCCAACATCAAGTTCTGAAGTGATGACCGGCCGCTAACGCCTATTAATTGATTAATGTCCACAAATGGAAAAAGTTTCAGCAAATGTGACCGAGCACTAAGGGACCGAGTATTTTATAAGTGGACTTGATGATAATTAAAAACATTTTGAGCTTGTTTCAGCAAAATCAGTTGCGGTCGTAGAAGTTCGTCAAAAGAAAGGTTGGACGTCTGCATACTGTGTCTTGGCGGCATAGAGAAAAGTTGTACTCATCCAGAGCAACTACCATAGTATTGGTACTAGGCTTTAGCTCGGATAGTGCTTCAGGATCTGCAATTATATTAAAATATTAAAACGATATACAATATAATTATATTTTAATTTATCGCTTACCCATCCAGGCCCTCTCCACCAGACATCAAAGTTACTAGTTTTGAGACAGACATTCCCCGGGAGGCGCAAACGGTGGGATTTTCTTTGGACGCAACATGATCCCAGAACGTTCGAGGCAAATTTTCTAAAATTTCTGAAGTTCTGTTGGCCTCAAAGGTTTTTAATTTCAAAGGTGGCTGTGAGAGCCAAAACAATACAACTGTTTAGTCACACCAAGCACGAGTTGTAATTGATTTTTGCGGTAATGCATCCTTAATCCGTTTAAGTAGGCGTGACAACAAAAGAGCTCCACACAATTCAAGCCGTGGTAAAGATGTTTGTTTTATGGGAACTGTTGCCGCCACTGGCAAAACCGCTTAATTATCTAAGCTCTATTACATATTTTTAGTTTAAATCTATTACATTTTAAATGTCAGTTTTATCCATTCGGAGTAACGGCTTTGCGCGCTAGACCCAACTCCATTTTATTAATTTTTGTACTTAGTTGGCTGGCGTGGTGATAAGTCTTTACTCCGGAAGATTTTCCTTAATTTTAATAATTTGTTACTCTAGTGGTTTCCATACCAAAAAGTGAGTTTTATATTTTATATGTTCGTAAATGTTGCTTTACTTATTATCGTATGTATATGTATTTGTTTAGGAATTTTAATATAAGAAGCATTTGGTCAATAAATTAGATGTTTTATTCGATCTGATGTCTCTTTATTCAAAATCCAGTGGAAATCATTAGCGAGGCGGATTCCTCACCCCAACATTTTAAAATTCTTTTTGTGGTCTACAAGTTTCCTATAACGTTAACGAACTAAGCTGAAGATTCACCTGTAAGCGCCCTGTATTGCCAATCACAGTAAGTACAAATGGAATTAGAAGGACAACAAAAAATGCCAAACTGTCCCAAGTGTCTTAATCCCCCTGACCAAAATATGATAAGCTGCACAAAATGCCGAAAATCCTATCATATTTCGTGCACAAATGCCACACCAGGCCAAATATCTGCCCCAACTTACAAATGTTCTGCTTGTAAAAGCCCTCCTGCAGAATCAATTAAAAGCACCTCAACTCGCTCTTCTAATAAATCAGACAGAAGAATGCAATTAGAACTTCAACGTATAGAAGAGGAACGTGCTGTCTCTATGGACTACATTTCCAAAAAATATCAAATTATAAACCAACATGAACAGGAAGTTCACAGCAATACCTCATCCCACCATTCGTTGTCTGTTCGAAACTGGTTAGAAGAGCTTCCAAACCATTTTGATTCTGCAGAACAAGTCCGGTCTGAATTAACGTCAGCACCTGAAAATATAAGTAAGAATAAAACAACTATACAGGCAGCCCAGCCGCCTGAAGCAACAGTTTATTTAAATATGCCACCATACGTTAACAATCCATCTAACAATTATAATTCATGTGGAATTAATAATATGCCGCGAAATATTACATATAATCTGCCGAAGACAAATAACGCTGCTACATTGTCGTCATCTGCACCCGCTGTATCAACATTTACTTCGGGATCCGCCACCACTAGTGGCTTTCAACCACGACAGCAGCCACAATATCCATCGGTCACATTTGAACCTCATGTTTCAACAACTAACACCACGGCTTGTCACATTCCACCAATTACTTCTAATATTCATCACCTTAATTCATATCAAAAAATGCCTGCTCCCAGCGGCCATTCAACACAACACACTTTAAATGTGAATGCACCAAACGCAACCACCTCTAACAACACTTCAAGTGCACCGCCTTATTTATTTACAAATATAAACAATAATTCACACGTAAGTCAAGGTCAGCTGTACGCACGCCAATCTTTACCGAAAGAACTCCCTGTTTTCTCCGGCCAACCAGAAGAATGGCCTTTGTTTTCTTCAACATTCGAGTGGTCCACTAAAATATGTGGATTTACTGATGCCAAAAACCTCATAAGGTTACAAAAATCTCTTGCTGGAGAAGCATTAAAAAAAGTCCAACACGTATTGGTACACCCTTCCAATGTTAATTGGGTCATGTCAATATTGAAACTTTTGTACGGCCAACCTGAAAATATATTAAATTCTATTAAAAATCGAATAAAATCAACACTACCAGTAGATGAAAATGACTTACCTTCATTTACGAATTTTGCAATTAATGTAAAAAGTTTAATTGCAACAATTGAAGCCTCCAATTTAAATAATGAAATAAATAACACTTCACTTCTCCAAGAATTAATACAAAAATTACCAGCATGTCATCAATTGCAATGGGGAACACAAAAGTTACAGCTGTTAAATCAAAATAAAATTCCTAATATTTATGAATTCTCCCATTGGATATTTAATATAGGAATTTCTGCTACATGTGTTACTGTTGAAAACTCTTCCCATGTTAACAGACAAAAGTCCCACACTGTTAGTAACAGCAGTAAAAAAGCTTACATACACACTCATAATGAAGATCAACGAAAATGTTTTGTATGTAATAATTGTAACTGCAAATCAATTGTTACTTGCAAAAAATTTATTTCTCTTAATCGTGGAGATAAATGGAATGTAGTGAGAAAACACAAACTCTGCAGAATTTGTTTGTGTAAACATTACGGTGAATGCAAGAAGAAGGTACAATGCGGAGTGGAAGGGTGTCAATATTATCATCATTCTTCTTTGCATCGATATTTTGATGAAGGGACAACCAACAACAATAATGAAGAACCAAATATAAATAACTCAAATAATTTAAACAGTAGGGGAAATGTTAACACTCATAATTGTGAAGAAAAAGAAATTTTATTTAAAATAATACCAGTGACAGTGCATGGAAAAAATAAAAATATAAAAACCTTTGCATTTATTGATGAAGGTTCGTCCATTAGTTTAATGGATAAAAATTTAATGGACGAGTTGGAAATTACTGGGACAGCTAGCCCCCTATGGCTTAAGTGGACCGGAGGTATTGAAAGGTGTGAAAATAGTTCCCAAAAATTAACTATTCGAATTTCAGGTGACAACAACAATAAAATGGTGCCGATTAATGTGTGTACCGTAAATAAATTAAATTTGCCAAAACAGTCTTTGGATTATGAAAAATTAACAACCAGGTTTCGTCATTTGAGAAATTTGCCAATTAAAAGTTACAGTGACGCCGAACCTAAAATACTTATTGGACTCAACAATTTCAATTTGGGAATTTCTGCAATTTTAAGGCAAGGTGGTCCTCATGAACCTGTTGCTGTACGTACCAAGATTGGATGGATGATTTATGGAGCTGTTTCTACAAACATAAAACCAAGTAAGCACTTCAATTATCATATTTGTGAGTGTAGTGAAAATGAACAAGGGTTGGATGAACTAGTGAAAAGTTTCTATTCTCTGGATAGTGTAGGCATTTGTTGTAAGGACCCACTAGTTAGTAAAGATGATGAGCGTGCCCTTAGTCTTTTGAAAAATTATACCAGACAAAGAAAAGACGGACATTTTGAAGTTCCTTTACTTTGGAAATGTGATGTTTTGAGTTTGCCAAATAGCTATGATATGGCTCTAAGGCGCCTACTATGCTTAGAGCGTAAATTAGTACAAAATTCTGAACTTTTAAATATTTTTAAAAATACAATTGAAAAATACGTATCCAAGGGTTATATACGCAAACTAGATCGCGATGATTTATTGCACAGTGGTGGTAAAGTGTGGTATTTGCCAATTTTTGCAGTTTTTAACAAAAATAAACCCGGTAAATCTCGTGTCGTTTGGGATGCAGCGGCAAAATCGAATGGAGTCTCTTTGAACTCGTTTCTACATAAAGGGCCAGATCTATTGGCATCGCTGCCAGCTATATTATTTTCATTTCGTCTGAAAGCAGTTGCTGTCTGTGGGGACATAGAAGAAATGTTCCATCAGATTTTTATTAGACCTGAAGACAGAGATGTTCAACGATTTTTATGGCGTGATTGTAACCAATCTAAACAGCCTGAAGTTTACGTGATGGACGTAATGATTTTCGGAGCTTCGTGTGCTCCTAGCATTTCTCAATATATCAAAAATTTTAATGCTGCTCAATTTGAGGATAAATTCCCTGTGGCTTCAAAATCAATAAAAGAAAATCATTATGTCGACGACTTTTTGGAATCGGTTGATACTCCACAGGATGCTTCAAATTTAGTTTCTGAGGTGAAATTTATTCATCAACAAGGAGGATTTAACATTCGAAATTGGATTTCGAATAATGAAGAGGTGATGAATAAGGTGTCCAACAGTTCTTCTGTTAGTGAAAAGTGTTTGAACATCTATGAAGAAATTAATTTGGACAAAGTTCTTGGTGTTTTTTGGGAACATAAAGAAGATGTCATTACATTCAAAATTGCACCTCGGTTATTACATAGTGAAATATTTTCCTGTATAAAAATACCAACTAAGCGCGAAATGCTTCGTTTGGTAATGTCAATCTACGACCCCCTTGGTCTTATTGGCAACATTATTATGTATGTTAAAATTCTTCTACAAGAAGTATGGCGATGCAAAATAGATTGGGACGAGCAAATTTCAGATGAACTCATGGCTAAATGGAGACAATGGGTCTCAATTTTACCTGGCATTCAACAAATAAAAATACCACGCTGCTATTTAAAATATTTGCCTAACTATGATGGTGTTGATGTGCAGTTACATACATTTGTGGATGCTAGTAAAGATGGATATGCTGCTGTATGCTACTTTCGTCTCATCAAAAATGAAATAATATTTTGCTCATTAATAGGTTCTAAAACTAGAGTAGCCCCAATAAAAATTACTTCAGTTCCACGACTTGAACTTATGGCTGCACTTATAGGTGCTAGATTCGCTAAATTTATTTGCGATAATCACAAAATTATAATCAAAAATAAATTTTTCTGGTCAGATTCTAAAACAGTCCTAAGTTGGCTCAATTCTGACCATCGAAAATATAGTCAATTTGTAGCTTTCCGTGTAACAGAAATTTTAGAGCTGAGTTCTATTAATGATTGGCGATGGACTCCTACAAAAGAAAATGTAGCAGATGAAGCTACAAAGTGGTCTCGAATTCCGAGGGTTTCTACTACTAGTAGATGGTTTCTTGGGCCCGAATTTGTATATCATACCCAAGATGACTGGCCAGGTGGTACAAAATTTGATGGTACTACAAATGAAGAAATGGTACATAAATCTTTTAATAGATCAACTAAAGAGAATATTATAAATGAAAAAAGATTTTCAAGGTGGAATAGGATGCTTCGAGCTACTGCTTATTTTTTCCGTTTTATTGAAAATTGTAAGTCGAAGACAAAACTAAAAGGCGAGTTAACTCTTGAGGAATTACGAAAAGCAGAAAACTTCTTAGGTCATCAAGCTCAAGCCGATAGATATTCGACAGAAATCGCTTACATAAAATCGAAAATAAATATTCCGAAGAATAGTGAAATTTACACTAAGTCGCCCTTCATGGATGAACATGGAGTTTTAAGGGTCGATGGCAGGATCGATAATGCAAATGTTCCTGAAGAACAGAAATGGCCTATCATATTGCCCAAATCCAGCTACATAACAACTTTAATTATACTTCACTACCATTCGAAATATTATCACAGTAACCACGAAACGGTGATCAACGAGATCCGTCAAAAATATTCGATTTCAAAACTACGTACTATTTTCAAATGTGTGACCAGAAATTGTCAGTGGTGTAAAGTTAAGAAGGTGAAGCCACATGTTCCACAAATGGCTAAATTGCCTCGTGCTCGGCTAGCTTCATTCAAAGCGCCATTTACATATACGGGACTGGATTTCTTTGGACCCCTGATGGTTTCAGTTAATCGGCATAAAGAAAAAAGATATGGTTGTTTATTTACCTGTTTGACGACCAGAGCAATTCACATTGAAATTGCTCATTCACTTACAACTAGTTCGTGCATTTTGGCCATCCGCAATTTTATGGCCAGGAGAGGAATTCCACATGAATTTTTTAGTGATAATGGCACAAACTTTATTGGCTCAGAAAGAGAACTGCGCGAAGCCCTTGAAGACGTGAACCAAAATGAATTTGTCAAATCTTTTACAACTACGACAACAAAATGGAATTTCAATCCACCAGCTTCCCCACATATGGGAGGAGCATGGGAGCGCCTTGTACGCTCTGTTAAAACCGTTTTATACAAAATAAACCTTGATAGGGCACCGAGTGATGAGCTCCTCGTGAGCATGATGATGGAGGTTGAAAATATTAAAAATTCTAGGCCTCTTGCCTATGTTCCTATCGATAATGAGAATGATGAGGCGTTGACTCCTAATCACTTTTTATTGGGTAGCTCTAGTGGACTGAAGCCAATGTCAACTTGTAATGACAGCGGTATTGTTTTAAAACAAAATTGGCTAATTTCGCAACAGTATGCGAATTTATTTTGGAAAAAGTGGCTGGCTGAATATTTGCCATCATTAACGTGCAGATCCAAGTGGTTCGAAAAACAAAAAAATTTATGTCAGGGGGACTTGGTAATTATTGTTGATCCTTCTCTTCCTAGAAATGTTTGGCTACGAGGAAAAGTACTTGAAACGAGATTGGCAAAAGACGGTCAAGTAAGAAGTGCGAAGGTCCAAACGAAGAATGGCATTATGGAAAGGCCTGTAGCGAAGCTTGCAGTTTTGGACGTGGCTTCCCGTGAAGAGTGTGCCGTCGAAGACCCTTCTTGCCACACTGCGGGGGGGAATGTTGCCGCCACTGGCAAAACCGCTTAATTATCTAAGCTCTATTACATATTTTTAGTTTAAATCTATTACATTTTAAATGTCAGTTTTATCCATTCGGAGTAACGGCTTTGCGCGCTAGACCCAACTCCATTTTATTAATTTTTGTACTTAGTTGGCTGGCGTGGTGATAAGTCTTTACTCCGGAAGATTTTCCTTAATTTTAATAATTTTTTACTCTAGTGGTTTCCATACCAAAAAGTGAGTTTTATATTTTATATGTTCGTAAATGTTGCTTTACTTATTAACGTATGTATATGTATTTGTTTAGGAATTTTAATATAAGAAGCATTTGGTCAATAAATTAGATGTTTTATTCCATCTGATGTCTCTTTATTCAAAATCCAGTGGAAATCATTAGCGAGGCGGATTCCTCACCCCAACAGGAACTTTTGAGGCAATAAATGTCACGTGAGTAGCTCCAGAATTATCAACTAATCTCGAGTAGACTACTGCAGAGTAGGCTTGGATGAAGGCATCTGAAAACACATGTAGCTCTAGACTTGAATTATAATTAGGCAGGAATCGTGGCATATTAAAGTTTATCAAGTTCTGCAAATCATCTCGATATTGCTGCAAGATTTGCTGGTAGTGGTTCATCCCACGAAAGATTTTGTGACCATAGTAAAATCTTAAAACGAATAACGGTTGGAGCTAAGAGTCCCATTGGGTCAAATATTCGAAACACATCTAAGAGTACTTGTCTTTTTGTAGAAACTAAGCTTTCTGCAAGTGCGATTTTATAACCGAGCTTATCAGTGGCAGGCGCCCAGTAGACTTCTAGCACCTTTTGGGCATCTGGGAATTTAATAAACGAAATTCATTTTCGTAATTCTAGTCCTGCATGATACAGCAAGTTGATAAGTTCATCTCGTTTAAAAACTATTTCATCTTTAGAGGCAGCCCCGATGAGAACGTCATCCACATAAAAATCTTCAATCAAAACTTTGGATGCTAATGGATAAGATGATTTGTAGTCATGAACCAATTGCTCTAGGACACGAACAGAGGGGTAAGGAGCGCAAGTTGTTCCATAAGTCACAGTGCATAATCGATAATGTTAAACTTCTTCTAAGGGCAATTCTCTCCAAACAATTCGTTGATAATTCTTGTGGTTCTCAAAAATCCATATCTACCTAAACATTTTTGCTATGTCGGCTGAGACAACATAGCGATAAAACCTGAAGCGTAGGCACACCGAAAACAGTATCTATCTCTGATAAAACGTTGTAACATTGATCTGTAAGAGGTAAATCCTTCAGATAAATTGCAGGTTGATTATCTAATGAGTGATTTGGAAGCGATGCAGTTATATTAGGTAAAACATGTACCATTGCGTCAAAATTGTGTTCTGAAACCTGAGATTGTACCATAATGTGACAGGATCCACGGGTTGTTTCTGCTTTTACTGAAAAATATTATTAACTAAAATCTTTGAAGGAAACCTATCAGATCGATTTCTTACGTGTATGAGTGCCATGGGCATAATAAATTCTTTTTCATTTATTTTAGTTACACGAGATCTTAACGGAAGCAGCAGTTGTGGCAGGTAATTACGACGGCGACGTTTCAGAAATAGGACGCTACATAGCACTCGTAGAAGTAGGCACATGTAAACGGGAATGATGACGTCGACGGCAATCTTTACAATTGTGCTTCGATGAATATTTTAAAACACGACGTTCATTGAGACCCAGTTGTAAAAATAATGGTAATTTAAATATTGAATGATCTGTTAATTTGCATTTGAAACAAGAACTTGTCTTGCCATCACCAAACATTTTGTGTGATTAACAGAATGTCTATTTGAATGACCTAAATCCGCAATAGTGGGATAAGGGTTATTACGACTGGCATGGATCTATCGGCTTTTTGTCTCAGGGTAAATTTTAGCTAGCAGGAAGTAAATTATCTAGCAATCACGTTCGATTTTATCAATAGCATCAAGGCCTCGAATTATTTCACTAGCTTTGTCAGATAATTTCCTTGAGATTGAACCATTCTCAGTAGAGGCAGAGGGCAAAGCCATAAGTGTTTCAATAAATGAAATAACTATATGCTGCGGGCGGTCATATCAGGCAGTTTCATCCTTCAACAAAGATTTCAAGTAATGAAATTTTTGAGTATGAAATAACGTTACTTTTGAGTCAACTGTACTTTCAAATAAATTCTTAAAACTTTTCCAATCTTTTATGATCCAATAAAAGAGCTGCCGCCAGCTGCCAGCTTCCTAATTGCATCAGAATTGTTGGAATTTTCATTAGATTTTGGGCCAGATTTAGTTTTTAGTGCATACAATTTGCCTCTAGGGGCTAAGAATTTGTCGTCATAAATTTCGAATTCCATTTCCGGATTAACAAAATTTGCTTGATTCCGGTATTGATGCATCTCATCAGTGAATTTCACAAATTCCTGCCATATGGTTTCCAATCGTTTCAATCGGCACAGCACAATCTCAAAAGGTATTCGGCAAACGCAAGTAATCATGTCAAAGAGCACTTCAAACGACCACTAATGAATTCATATCGTCTGCCATTTTGTGTTGGGATTATCAATTAATTTATAAACAGCAACACCTAAGGTACAGTACGGGCAGGAATATCCAAAAACCAATTTATTTTTTATTCCAAGAGTCGCCCAATAACTATGTGTTTATCACAGCAATTAATTGTTGAAACAGCAAAAATAACTCAAATCATTTGAACGTTTTGATATAAAATAATTTTTTATTTTATTCGTTGAAATTCGACAATTTTCCGGGTAGACTAGACAGGTAATACCTAAAGAGCTTCCAAATTTTAATGGTAACCCAGAAGATTGGCCGCTCTTTATCAGCAATTATAGGAATAGCACAGAATTAGCCGGTTACACTGATGGTGAAAATTTAATGCGCCTTCAGTCGTGTCTCCGTGGTCGTGCTAAAGAACTGGTAAAAAGTAAATTACTAATTCCATCTATGGTGGGCGAAATAATTCAAACTCTTGAAATGTGTTTCGGTCGTCCAGAGCATATACTTGACTCTATGATAGAAAAGGCAACAAAAATTCCTCCATTAAAAGACAAATTAGATAGTATTATTGAATTCGCTCTTACTATTCGAAACATTTGCTCGACGATGGAAGCTTGCAATATGACGGATCATTTAAATAACCCAATGCATGTTAAAACCTTAGTCGAAAAATTGCCAAACAATCATAAGCTCAATTGGGCTATGCACCCAAAAGAGAATAAGGTTCCCATAGTGAAATTGTTTAGCAATTGGATATACGCTATAGCTGTAGCAGCTAGCCAAGTAGTATCCCCAGCAATGTGTAAGAAAAGTGGTTCAGTGAATACGCATTAAAGTAGCACAAATAAGCCAATTTGTTTTTCATGCAAAAGCGAGGCTCATAAAATCCAGACTTGTGGTGAGTTCGCATTATTAAATTTAGATGCTAAATGGAATTTAGTAAAAGAAAATAAATTGTGCCGTCAGTGTCTAAATCTTCATCGTCGTAAATGTTTCTCAAACAAACAATATGGTATTAATGGCTGTACAGCAAAGCATCACCCATTGTTGCACAACCATGCTAATGTGCCCGAACGGAGAGAAATAGTAAATGCACATAGTGATGGAGAGAGATCGTGTTTCAGAATACTACCAATCCGTGTTTACTTTAATGGTGGCTTTGAAGACACATACGCGTTTTTGGATGAAGGCTCATCAGTGACTCTAATGGAGCAAACATTAATGTAAATGTTTCTCAAACAAACAATATGGTATTAATGGCTGTACAGCAAAGCATCACCCATTGTTGCACAACCATGCTAATGTGCCCGAACGGAGAGAAATAGTAAATGCACATAGTGATGAAGAGAGATCGTGTTTCAGAATACTACCAATCCGTGTTTACTTTAATGGTGGCTTTGAAGACACATACGCGTTTTTGGATGAAGGCTCATCAGTGACTCTAATGGAGCAAACATTTTTTAACAAACTGGGACTAAAAGGTAAGAGTGAACCTCTAGAGCTACGATGGACAGGCAATACTACACGGTCTGAAGATGATTCAATGAAAATTAACCTGGAAGTTTCTAGCGTACAAGCTGAATCCAAATTCTCTTTATACGACGCCCGTACAGTTAAAAACCTTGATTTGCCCATTCAGTCTCTGAATTTTGCTGAAATATTAAAAGCTAACCCGTATCTCAAAGGTCTACCAGTAAAATCATATACAAATGCCAAACCAATGATTTTAATTGGGCTCAACAATTGGAGAGTGGCAGTCCCGATGAAAATAAGAGAAGGTGACCGTGGGCAACTAATAGCAACAAAAACACGCTTAGGCTGGACGTTGCAGGGAGGTGGAAAAATTTCCGACAAATCAGCCTCATTAAACATTCATACATGTAAGTGCGAGGACGGTTATAAGGATCTTCACGATGAAGTAAAAGAGTATTTTGCCCTAGAAGTCTCTCAGGAGAAAAATATTTTATCAGCCGAAGATGAAAAAGCCATGCAGATTCTTCAGAGTACAGCTGTAAAGAAAGAACAACAATTTGAGGTAAATTTGCTTTGGAGAAATAAACAAGTATCGTTGCCCGATAGTTACGAGGTCGCATGTCATCGATTAAAGTGTCTGCAGAAAAAGTTTATAAAGGATCCACAACTACAGCAAACCATGCAAGCTAAAATTGATAAACTTCTGCTTAAAGGCTACGCAAGAAAGGTGTTGGGCTCAGAAGTATATTCATATCCCGGTCGTACGTGGTATCTCCCAATTTTTGTAGCACTTAATCCTAACAAACCAGGTAAAATACGTCTAGTTTGGGATGCAGCAGCAAAGTCGAACGGTGAATCCCTAAACGATTTTTTATAAAGTGGTCCTGACCTGCTCACCTCGCTCTTTAATATTTTAATTGAATTTCGAGTTGGTCAAATCCCGATTTGCGGCGACATAGCTGAAATGTTTCATCGCATTAAAGTAGAGGACACAACGATTTCTATGGCCCGCAAGCAGTAATCAAAGTGAACGTCCTACTATGTACGTGATAACTGCGCGCCATGCATTGCTCATTTTTTTCGAAACAAAAATGCAGAAGAATTTCGCGATAAGTATCCCCGAGCATTTAAAGCAATTACGAGCTACCACTACATGGACGATTTTATCGACAGCGTCGACTCAGAAGAAGAGGCCCTTGAACTAGCGACAAACGTTAAGATGATCCACGCTTCTGGAGGTTTCCACATGAGAAATTGGGCTACAAACTCTACTTTAGTTAGGCAACATTTATACGACGATGAATCAGCCGCGAGAAATTTGTTTGGAGCGGTGAAGAAAATTCTCGGTATGTATTGGGAATCCAATAATGATGTTTTTCGGTATAACTCCAGATTCTCGAGGCTTAAAAGAGATGTGTTTCAAGCGAATGTGGTTCCCACTAAAAGAGAAGTCCTTCAAGTTCTGATGTCTATATTTGATCCACTCGGACTTGTCTCACTTTTTACAATTGGCTTGAAAATTTTACTGCAAGATGTTTGGCGCTCAGGCACAAAGAGGGACGAAGAACTTAATAAGGAGCTGTGTGTAAAATGGCATTTGTGGTTCTCGAATATCATCTATAGTTATCCCTAGATGCTACTCTAAACTTCTCAGAATGACTGTTGATGTACAACTGCATACGTTCGCTGATGCAGGCGAAAATGCATATGCAGCCGTAAGCTACTTTCGAGTTCAATGTAATGATGACGTCGACGTGTCGATTGTTGCAGCTAAGTCAAAGGTTGCTCCTCTAAAGCCTATGTCAATACCCCGATTAGAATTGCAAGCAGCTTTATTAGGCGCCCGTTTAGCCACGAAAATCCAGAGTGCTACAAGGCTTCGTTTTTCAGAACGCTTCTTTTCGTCCGATTCCAAGACGGTTTTAAAATGGTTGTCTATGGATCCGAAAAAGTTCAAGGCATTCGTAATGTATAGAGTCGGTGAAATTTTGGAATCAACTGACACAACCCAGTGGAATTGGGTTCCAACAAATTTAAATCCTGCTGATTTTGCTACAACAGTAGGCCCAACAGACAACGATATGTTGACTACAGGACCCGAGTTTCTGAAGCTCAATAAAAGTGAATGGCCAAAATCTGCAGATTTAGGTAACCCCAATAATGAAGAGGTACGTAATCGTTTTTTGCATATCGATTCGCTTAAAAGTTTCTCTATAAATTTCGAATATTTCTCATGTTGGAGACGACTCTATAGAGCCATAGCCCTGTTTCTGTTTTATATAGAAAAAGTAAAGTCTGTAGTCCACGGCTTCAAAATACAAGACGACAATCTATTTGAACGTATTAGAAAATCCAAAAATATCTTATTTAAATGCGCGCAACTCAGCGAATTTTCTGATGAGATATGGAGTCTGCAGAACTGCAAAGAGATCGAGAGAAGCAGTCAATTGAAGCAATTCAACGTATTTCTGCACGAAGATGGTGTAATTCGGACTTGTGGCAGAGCAAACATGTTAAGCTGCAATCAAGCGATAGTTTTACCTCATGGCCACTATATAACATTTCACGTAGTCCGATATTATCATGAAAATTACCATCATTGTATGCACGAAGCAGTGATCTGTAGAATAAAGCAATATTTCTATATCCCTAAATTAAGAGCTCTCTATAAAGTTGTTCGACGGAAGTGTCAATTTTGTAAAAACGAAGCAGCTGCGCGGCAACTACCACAAATGGCCTGTTTGCCGCTACCTCGACTAGCAAGTTTTGAACGTCCATTTACTTACGTTGGTGTTGACTTTTTTGGCCCTTTATATGTAACCGTTGGTAGACGTAAGGAAAAAAGATGGGGTGTACTGTTTACTTGCCTGACATTTTGAAGTGGCACATAGTCTCGACACAAGTTTGTGTATTATGTGTATACAAAATTTCATAAGTCGGCGTGGCACTCCAAGAGAAATATATACAGACAATGGCACTAATTTCAAAGCTGTGGAAAAAATCATCTGAGAAGAAAATTTAAGTCTTCGACAAGTCTCCTCGAAATACGACGAAATTAAATGGTGGTTTAACCCTCCAACGGCTCCACATATGGGCGGTTCATGGGAGCGATTGGTAAGGACGGTTAAATCAAATCTTCACGCCATGTGCCCTGCATTTAAATTCAACGACGAAACTGTAAGATGTGCCCTATGGGAAGTTGAGTTCATCATAAATTCTCGTCCATTGACATTTGTAGCTCTGGATTCATGTGACGACGACCCCTTGACTCCAAATCATCTTCTTCTTGGGTCTGCTGCAGGCAACAAGCCTTTATTAGAACACGATCATGATCTCCGACTCCGGTGGCACCAGACGCAAAAATTTGCTAATCATTTCTAGCGAAGGTGTGTGCGAGAATATGATCCAAGTTTAGTGCGACGTAGTAAGTGGTTCGAAAAAACAAAACCCCCGTTAGTAGGAGATGTGTTCGTCATAGTCGATGATACGCTTCCACGAAATAGTTGGCTAAAGGGCATTATAACAAAAGTTTTTCCCGCAAAAGATGGTCAAGTTCACGTGTCGAACAAATTCCAGTACATATGAGAGGCCCGTGGCAAAAATAGCAGTCTTAGACGTCGGTAAGAAGGATGGCAAGCTCATAGACACCTAATTACGATGGGGGGAATGTTACCGCCGCCACTGTATTTTGTATTTTATATTACATACAAACAAACATATATGTATATAAACACAAATTCCTTATTTTACATATTTTCTCATTTACTCTATTAAAATATTTATTTAAATTGTACTAAATTTGTTAATGTTCCGTTTAATAACGGTAGTCTCTTGTTTTGTAAAATATTTAAAATCAAAAGATAATTTTTTAAAAGTAAAAAAAGTAGTTCTTAGTTCTTATTGTGACACGGTGGAAACAAGTTGTTTTAAAGCGCGATATACGCAAATTAATACTTAATAAACAAAACGTGCATATTTAAGCAAAAGTAAAGTGTTTTAATATTTAATATTAATATTGTGTAGGTCTTAAAAGTTTGTATTACGCCGTGCGAACTCAACACTCCCTTAGTTATCAGTTAAGTAAGTTTTAAGAAGAAGAAGACGTTTCAGGTCAATGTCGTATCACTAAATAATATGAATTCTGTGAGGAATTATACAATAAACAACTTTTCGTAGCTGTGAGGATCGCTACGTACTGAAGCTCCACTTTAAGCTGGAATTCTCACAAGAAATGTGACTCGGCGTTCTGCTGAAATAGCACAGTATATTAATTTGGAACAGTCTCTTAAACGGAAAAGTGATTTAGTTGATGTGTATAGTAACATCTTGAAAGAATGCATATCTCTAAATCACGGGCTCAACAGTTTCATCTGAAATTATAACAAGTCATGGCTGTAATATTATAATTTTATCTACCACATCATGCTGTTTTTAAGCCCGAAAGCTGCAGCACTAAGGTAAGAATAGTTTTCAACGCCTCTAAGAAAACTAGCTCTGAAATATCACTAAACGATGGCCTTCATGTAGGTCCTTTTCTACAAGCGGATTTTATGCCTTTTATTTTAAAATGGCGACTCTACAAAAATGTCTTCAATGGTGACATATGGAGGATTTTCAACGAATTCTCTTTCGCCAAAACCTAAACTCTCCCGTTAAAAATTTCGAGTTAAAGACGGTGAGTTTTGGAGTAAATTGCAACCCTTATTTAGCAATTAGAACTCTTATTTAATTGGCACATGACGCAAGAGAAGTGTATCCACAAGCATCTCATGTTCTCGCAAACGAAACCTGCGGAGATGGTATTATATGTATCTGGTTTACATGATATACCATCCACAATTGATATGCTGTCCCAAGTAATTTTAACTTAGAAATCTGCATTTCTGTTAAAAAAAATCACATCCAATTGCCTAGAAGTTTTAGTTTCAGTTCCTAAAATTACATTCTAGATTCATATTTTCTCAAGTTTACGGAAGCAAGAAAATTTGTTGGAACAATTTTGTAAAAAATCTTTCCCTGATTTCTACTTTAAGGATTCCCAGATGGTTTCAAAAATGAAGGTAGCCCTAATCAATCCGGTTAGTCTTTGCGGAGCTGTTCTATCAAAACTGACTAAACAAATAACGAACTCTTTACCTTGCCACACTTTCGAACTTTTTCTCTGGTCTGACTCTACCATTGTTCTCAGTTGGAAAACATACGCACTGCGCGTTGATAAGTGCGGACGATATTTTTTTTTTTTTTGCTCGCATTAACAAAAAACAAAAACATACATTGTGTGAATAATTTCAAACAAAAAAAGAACCTGTTTTAATACAACAACAAAGTTGTCTGTAAAATCTTTTTTCTCTTTATTTTTAACAACGGCATATTGAATTGCTACTTTGATAATAAATAAAAAACAATAAGGTCTAATGAGACTCTTTAAATTAAGCAACAAAAATGTGGACAGCATTGAATTAAATAAAAACAAAAAACTGAAAATAATTTGTGTATAAATGCTACGCCAGTTATACGTGCCCAATCTTGTTCATCGCTTTTGCTAAGCGATGACAATAAAATAACTACAAACAAGTCGCCTTCTGAACACAGTGTTACCGAAACTAACTAAAATGGACAGTGCATAAAAACCTAAGACGCAAGTGGGAATGACGGATACATAACTGTATTGAAAAGACCAGCTGAAGAGTAGCAAAGACACCCCATTTATAATTTAAAATATCTGTTTCACCGCAGGATAAGTGTAGAGGAACCACATAAGCGATCAGGACCCGTTCAGTGTTCAAATTGCCAAGAATACGGCCATACAAGGGCTTACTACAATTTGCCTCCGGTTTGAGTTTTGTGTGGAGAGTCACATTGTTCGGCCCAATGGGACAAACCAAAGGATGACTCGAAGGTTACAAAATGTAGCAATTGTGGTGGAAATCACACCGCTAACTAAAGAGGCTGTCCAGTCAACTCAGAAATTAAATATTGTTGCTAGGCAGCCACAATATGAAGCAAAAGCTCATTACCGTCAGTTAGCTCAACCAACAACCCAACATGTTTCATACGCGGATATGTTTCAGCACACAAAGCGACACCGACAACCAATACTCCAAATTTGCACCCAGAACCTAAAGAACAAACACCATCTGGTAACTTCAATCGTCTCGCAGCAAGCATCGAGACATTAGTGCATTCGTTAAACAGTTTCATGAGCTCTCTTAGCAGCATGGTGTAAGAAATGGTTCGCATGCAATCTATGATGTTGCAGGCGGTACTTAACATACCATGAACTGTTTAAAAATATGTTTCTGAAACGGAAACGGTATAAGCCAACACAAAAATGAACTCGAATACTTTTTGAAGAACCAACAAATTGATGTCATGATGGTTTCAGATACTCATTTAACAACAAAGAGCTTTATTAAAAACAATGGCTATATATTATATGACACTAAAGACCCCCATGGTAGAGCATGTGGTGGTTCAGCAATACTAATAAAGGCTCGATTAAACATCATTTACTATGTGATTTTTGTGAGGACTACCTTCAAGCAACAAACATCTGCATTGAAGAATATCATCAAAACTTAGTTATTTCTTCGAGAGTCAATATAGCGACTTCTACCAATCACTAGGTCCCTGTTTCATAGCATCAGGCGACTACAACGCTAAACATACGTTTTGGGGATCAAGACTAATTACTCCAAAAGGTCGTATATTGTTTGACACAATTTCAAAAATGCGTCTAAATGTGATCTCGAGGGGACAATCCACTTATTGGCATACTGATCGATTTTGTCGTGTTTAAGGGTATTTCAAGTGTAATTATTAAAGCTAAAGCATCACTAGAATTATCTTTACATCACTCAGCCACTATTGTCTATATATGTAACCAACAAAATATCGTATCACCAAGGACCACAAGCATAAATTGGTTGAAATATTAAAAATATCTCAGTATGCATTGCTCGGAAAACATCCCGCTAAAAACACCTGAAGACGTAGAGAGGAGTCTTATAGATTTTTATAAAAACCTCAAAACAGCTGTCCAACATGCAACAGTAACCCGACAACTAACTAGATATAATCAAACTTATTCTGTAGATGTCGAACAAAAAACGAAAATTCGTAGAGAATGGCAACCAACTCAAATGCAGACTTAAATAATGCACGAAAGGGCTAAGAGAGATGATGGGATCTCGAAGAGTAGATTATTAATTATGGCGTGCCTGTAGAAACCTTAAAAGACCAGTCGTACGTAAGCCTCCATTACGAACTTCTTGTGGGGGCTTGATCATTTAAAAAACGTGTTTAATCCAATTGCCTCGACTGATATAGCTGAACTGCCACCTATCGATGTTAGTCCGGCAGTTACCCTAAGGTTTGAGCTACGAGATATTGAAAAGGCAATAACTGATTTAAATTCCAAGAAAGCTCCTGTAATTGATAAAACCAGTAACAAGATGTTATTAGAATTGCCCCGTATAGCCCAAAAAATTATTCTTTTTGTTTTTAAAACCATTCTACGTCTTGAGACTACTCCTACAGAGTGGAGGATTTCTTTGATTACTATGATACCTAATCCTGGAAAAGACCACACAAAAGTAGAATCATACATACATACCTATAAGCCTTTTATCAAACATATCTAAGCTGTTTGACAGAATATTAATAAATAAGTTGAACCCAATTCTGAGCGCGAAAGGATGTATTCCGAACCATCAATTTGGCTTCAGAAAATAACATGGGAAAGGATGTATTCCGAACCATCAATTTAACTTCAGAAAACAACATAGTACGATCCAACAAACACACAGATTAGTAAATGTAATTAAAAAGATCTTTGAAGAAGAAAAAATACTGTTCTGCACTTTTTATCGACGTTTCTCAAGCATTCGACAAGGTATGGCACGAAGACCTTATATACAAGTTAAAGCTAAACTTACCCAAAAACTTTTATAAGCTCAAAAAAAAATTATTTAAATGATCGAAAGTTCATAGTAAACGAAGGAGATTTCTTAAGCTCGCGTCAGCTCATTAAAGCCAGAGTTCCACAAGGTAGTATTTTTGTACCCATTTTATACTTGTACACATCCGATATGCCAACTAGCAATCAAGTGCACACATGAACATCTCACCATTTAAAAGACCACATAATCAATTTGGAAAAATGGTTGAAGAAATGGAAAATATAGGTGAATAAACAAAAATGCACACATATAACTTACTCACTGCGTAGGGACTCATGTCCCCCTATTCGCATAAAGAACCAAATGATACCTCAGCTGTCAGACGTCAAATACCTCGACATACATCTTGATCATCACCTTACTTGGAAAATCCATATAGAATCCAAGTTACCACAAATGGAGTTAAAAGCAGTCCAACTAAACTGGCTTGTTGGCAGAAACTCTACCCTCAAATTAGATTGCAAACTTCTACTGTACAAGTCGATCCTTAAACCAATTTGGTGTTATGTGATTCAACTATAGCAAAAATTCGAAGGCGCCAAAATAAGATTTTACGAACGATCACAGCTGCTCCCTGGTATATCAAAAACTCGAACATCCACAAAGATTAAACGTGCCAACAGTTAAATCAGAAATAACATACGGTAGTGTATTTGAAGAAGCTTGAAACTCATTAAAATCCTTTGGCTCGTAACATTCTTAATGCTCCTGGTTACATTATACTAAAAAGAAGAGATACTGCTTTTCTTGGCCGTACATTAGAGGGATGATCCACAAATGATTTCAACAATCGTGCAACATACATTTTTTTGTCTATCACTGGCTGGACTTATGTATATTTATTTTATTTTAGATTTAAGATATGAGTAATTATTGTTAGTTCAAACATATTGAAGATACAATAAATAAAATATGAAAAAAATGAAAAACAAAATTGTGACTACATGTGGGAGTCTTGATATTTCTTTAAGCGCTTTTGCGTTCCATTACCCCGTTCTTGTCCGATTTCGTGTGCCAAAGTTCGTCATCAGAGTAAGAGATTCTTCAATTTGTGTTGTATTCATTGTCAATGGTACTAAGGATCCAGCTGCCATTCCACTATGGGCTCCCAGACCGGTTTTTGAGGCAACAAATCACAGGAAGCACCTAGACGCTTGAAATTTTGTGGGATTAAGTATTAGGCCTATTAAAGGTCTTAGTAAAAATTTCATGCTAATTGGGCAATGCCACGCCCACTTTTATGTGCGAAAATTAATTGTGCGCCTAGAGGCAAATTATGACTTTAAATTGCTTTTATTTTACTTACACTGGACAACAGTGAAGTAGTATTTGGCAAAAATGTTCTAAGTATATAGAATTTGATCCGCTTTATTTAAGAAAATATACTTATATAATGGGATTTTAGTTAATAAGATGTCGCATTTTCAATATTTCAATTTTAAGATATTTTTAAGAATTTTGAATTCATAAATTCAAAATATAACACGTATGTATTTTTATAACTCTTAAGTTGAGTACAGCCCGGAGTCGAGTTGAACCCTAAAACAATTTTTTTCTAATATAAAACACTTACATATATGTTTTAAATAAAATGGATTAAAACTAAAACTAACTCACGATTATTATGTACAAACTTTATTTTCTGTTGGTATTTACTTACGATACTATCAATAAATTGCAAAAAAAAAAAAATAAATTATATTCAGTACAGCAAAATTAAGACTCATCAAAGTCTTGTAATGTTTCATCAATTTCTAATTCAAAATTAATTTGGAATGATGTCTCATCCTCTTCAGAATCAGAATCACTATCATTTTCATTTGCATTTGATGTAGATGGAAACACACATTCAGGAGTCTCTGGTACCTTTAAAAGAGAAATAACTTCTCGTGGATAAGGCAACTTTCTTTTTGATGAGCAACGTTTTTTCAAATACATACTAGATAAAAACGGGTCAGACGAATCCATAGCTCGGTTAAATACATCAGTTATATTGTGTTCCCTAGAATCCAGTCGCGCGTGTTCAATTCTATCCTTTTTATAAAATTTGTTTCTAGCCTCAGAAGCATTTTCCCCAGCACACCCAAGAGGCACGATTGAAGCTTGTAATATATGTGATGAATGTGCTAGTATTTTATGCAAGGTCGGCGACATTGGGAACCATTCGTAATTTTTAAAATATATATCAGCAGTTTGATAACAAAAACTCTTAAAACTCTCAACATTTATTTCAAATTCACTGGAAATGGCTATAAGTATTATTTGCAGGTGCTTTATAAATTCAACATTAACATCTGTTATAGATGCAAACAATTCTGGATTTGAAAATGCTCTTCGAGCTGTATTACCATCGTTCGTCGATCCGCTACCATTACTTTTCGGCTTGTGAACATGAAGACCCATTGTCTTCCAAACACTTTCTTGGATTTTTCGTTTTCTTTCTTGCACTAATTTCTTATCCTCCGTATTTCGAATTTGCCATTTTTTAACCTGAAGTCTATATGAGAGATTAAGAACAAATTCAAGGCATCTTATCCATGCGTGTAAGGGGCTTATACCATATTTTAATGAGTTTGGTTTTGGCTGAAATTCTAACGAACTTAAATCTTTTATTGACAAGAACTGCTTCGGATTTGCTCCACATATTGGACATGATTGTGCGGACTTTGTATCCGTTAGCACGTTTAGCACCTTACCATCAATTAATGTCATTATTAGTTCGTATTTCACTAAAATTTCTTTACCATTTGATAACAAATATTTCAAAGGCTCAAGATTAGATATTTGAAGGTCCAAGTTTCTCTTTTCTTTCAAAATATGATCCTTGGTTTCCCTTATATATTCAATTTTTAGCGGTCGACAAAACCGGATAGACTGAGGAGTACGGTTCTTCCAAATGGTTGCGTCTTCTGATGTGACTAGTTTTAGTGGTATAACGGAGGTAACAAAGAGGGAGCTATCTAAATTTTCGGGGGAATTGCTCTTATATATTTGTTTAAACAAACTTTGTCCTGTAGAACCATCGAAACCATAACTAAGAACTAATATCACTTCACTTATCTCAGGCATTACCGTTAAAATTTCTTCTAAGTATGATAACATTCTCTCAGCCGTGTGATTAAGTAGGTTTTGTAAAGGTACTTCTGCAATTGATTCTGTTATCATTAACCCTTCAGGTCGGCATTGCTTCTTATATTCTAGAAGTTTTTTATAGCTGGGATAAATATCACAATTGTGTAATTTGTTCAGCTCCCTCATCCTAATATATTGTTGTTTTGTTAGATTATTTTCTAATAAAAAACCTAATGCTTCTTCAGGGGAAAGCATAAATGGCTTTTTGCTATCAGAAGTGAGCTGTTTTCTAATTTTAGAGGGCCTTCCTGGGGAAGAAGTTGTCTTTTTTAAAACAAAATTCAAATCTTTTTCTTTATTTGAATGTGCTGCAATTGAAGCGGCATGAAGCAGCAACTTGGTGTCGTTTCCCTGTTCTGCCGAAACTTCGGATGCGAGTTTTCGTTTTTGCCTAACACTTCCTTCATTATAACCAATTTTAGGCCGACCTCTTTTGATTGAAACATCATTATTTATTAATTTAAGCTCAGTCTCACAGGATAACCATTGGCTTTCCTTTTTTTCGAATTTAGCCCAGATTCTGAAGTTTGCGGACCACTTTTGGTTGGCATATGCACAGAAGTTATTAATTTTCTTCTTAATTGGTATCATACAGTTTTCATCAGCATCTCTTTGAAATTTACCACAAATCCATTTGATAACAGCAGTCACACTTCGATTATTTTCTAACCAAAATTTAACAATATCAGCATTTTTTATTTTTACGCAATCTAAAAAACGTAATATTTTAGAAAGTTGCAGATGGTTGCAGTAGATTTTTTTTACACATTAACTAGACATTAATACCTTCCTGTGCATACCAGTTTTTCACACAATACGCTCCAATAAACAAACTTCTACTCCATTACATATGAAAACTATCACCAAAATTACACAAAAAAGACGGCACATTTAAACATCATACATTAAGTAATACAACAATATTTTTGTTAATTTTTTTTTTATTTTAATTTTCATACCTATAGTAATATTTTCCATCTTAAAATAATTTATTAAGTTTGATAATTATTGCTTAATTATTCTTTTACTTTGTTTACTTAACAAGTGAAAAATATATGAAAGCAAAATAAACAAACAAAGTCTGATTTTGACAGCTTCCCGTTAAATGCAGGGTTGCCATGTGGTTATATTTTTTTACATTTGAGTTCCCCAGGATATTATCTATAAATTGCCATAGTAACTTTTTGGAAAATATTAAGTTCAAAAATGGACTTTTTGCCTCAAAAATCGGTCTTTGAGCCCTATGTGCATTCCTAAGGCTAGATTTTAATTACCCCATGTATTTATTCCCCTGAAGAATGTTAACATATTAACGAATTGATTGATGGCACTGAAATCTTAAAATATTATAGTTATTTAATAGCTACTATTACTGAACATTTGTTTATGTAGCCGAAAGTAGAATAGATTTACAAGCGCCTCGATTTTCTGCTATTCCTCTCCAATTTCTGACACGAAGTGTCAAGATGTCTTTCTCCACTTGATCTATCCATCGAAAGTTTGGACATCCCCCGTTACGAGGTTGAGATTTTACGAAGGATTTTTCTACCAAACAAGTACCCATACTTCGAAACCATATAGCAGCACCACGGTTAGTATTAGTGTCTTCTAGTGAGTGATTTTTATCTTTCGAGAGATGGTTTTGTTTTTTAACTGCTTACTTAGTCCAAAGTAACATATATTCTTCTCTTTATCTCAAAATTGATGTTGTTTGTTTTGTTTATGGCGGTATCGTGGTACCCGAGTCTACTGGACGTCATGAGCATTGATACCATCAACTTAGTTTTATCGCCGTTTACTGCCGACTTTTGAATCCTGCACAGTCGTATTAGTTTTGCATTAATACCCAACTCAGACATGGCTTGAACACATTTGAAATGGTAGGTGTCGATTCGCTTTTTGAGTCTTTCACAGGATTTGGCATAAGGTCCATTGACGTGGCCCAATTATCTCAGCAACTTTAGATTTTAGTCTTTTATACGATGGAAACGATTTTGTATGTGATAGGAAGTAGTTGGCACATACTGTCTTATCTTCTTTTCTGTGCACAGGACATAATATGGTGAAGTTTCAATTATCGGGTAATGTTACGCCTTATCAGCGTTTCTCCTCTGGTATTAAATAGGATTCATTGGATTTAGTAAGAAAGAAATCAAATGAGAATTGTTGTGATTGTCAAAAAACGAAACATAACATTTCGATTTGACCCTATCAAATAAAATGAAAAATATGAGAAAGAAACAAGTCGAGACCAGACATTGAATAGCGGCGGCTAAGAATTTTCATGTGGGCGGCAGAAGTGCCGGATCTTAAGTATGTTCGGCCGTTCAAGTTTTCGGTTAATAAAAAGCAAAACAAAAAATAATCGTAGATTCAGCAATTTCTAGACATGGCAAATACAAACTACATAAGTACGTAGGCGGTAAGACAATACAATTTTGAACAGGTGCAGGACAATGAAAAATTACATCGGCTGCGACTCAGCTTGGTTCTTTTGCAGCTTTCCGACGTCCAGCTTCCGCGCTGTATCAAATCGTACGTTTTGCACAATATTTAACCGCGGGCGAACCTTTGGCCACAAAGTAATAATCCAAATCGGTATTTGTTCCTCGGATTGGTCGTACGTCCAAAGCGGTGGATTTATGCCTTCCGTCTACCACAACATAATCAATATGATATCTCGTTGTCTGATCTGGTGACAGCCACGAGGCTTTATGTATGTCGATAAAACGAAATCTGGTGCTGCAGCAGAAATGTGGTCGGGGCACAGTCATGTGCTTTCCCTAGGTGCTCGAAGAATATATTTTTGATATGTTCGCCCTTGTCTTCGATCGGGGCACGGGCACAGATAGGACTAATGTTATAGAAATTGGCTATATATTGGCTAATATATTAGTGAGATGAGTTTTTACAAGGGTGGGTTACTAAATCGACGCCTCAACCCATGTTTTTATCGTTTTTATGGGTAAACACGCGGCACATTTTAGCTCACTACATTTAACGGGTATTAAAGCTAGTGACACTGATCTCCATAGTTGAGATAAACGAAGAACACATAGATATATAATTTATAGGGGAAATGTTAACATCCTAGCGAATTGATGGCCGCACTTAAATCTTAAAATACTATTACAATACATGTTTTAAATAGTATTTAGTTTCCAAATAGTATTTACGCATTTAACATGGAATTTTTTTACACTAAATATTATTTTACTCACGTGATCTCCAGTCCCAGCCAAATGAATACACATTGGTTTGTACCTATCCGGCCATTTATTGGGTAAAATAACCTGAAAATGTGCACTTTGGGCTGCCTTAGGCACTATACCTGGCAGATGTAGTTCTAGAGGAGTAAGAAAATTCCCCTCCAAAACTAAACTGTCTGGGTATTTATATTCATTAACAATTTGTACAGGGTAATCTTTTGGAACTAAGGGAAAGCATGTACTTCTTTGCGAAATTATTTTTCGAAATTGAAAAAGCCTAAAAAGTAAAAAATATAAAAAATTATAAGTAATAAAAAATTTTTGCGGCTATGTTTTAACACTCATAAAAATTTTTTATACAGGTATGTGATAGAAATCGATCGGTTTTCAAACAAAAACTTTCTTATAAAAGAATCAGAAAAATGGCATTTATTTTGTCCACCTCTTTTTAATAATAAATAATTCGAATACCGTTGCAAATATACAAAGAAAAAGGTTGAGGGATGCTTCAGATCCACTGAGTATGCAGGAGGCTAGGTAACAAGTTTTTCCAAGTGATTTAAACTGAACTCACAATAAATATTTTTGCAAATATTTTTAGGTTCAAGGAATATTTCCGTATAAATAAGAAAGGTTTTATTTGGATTCTACGAAAAATTGGACTACATGTGAAAACCAAATTAATTCCTTTGGTCATTGAGTTAGCAGGCACGTTGAGGTTCCTAGCAATAGGCAGCTTTCAAAGGTCGGTTGGAAATGATTCAGCTATAGCTATGCACAGAACTACGTTCTCGAAATCGTTGTCAAAGATGATACTTATATTAGAAAAAGTGCTATGTCAATATTGGATTAAAGTGTCAGCCGACCCAGACTATATTCAAAAGTCAAAGCAACATTTTTTTGAAAGCTTCAAAATTCCGGGGGTGATTGGTTGTATTGACGGCACCCACATTAGGATTGTGAAGCCCGGAAATCAGGATTATTTATACTATAATAGAAAAGGTTATTATAGTATAAATGCGATGATTGTAAGATAAAAGAAAAATTTCAAAAATACCTCATGTATTCTATTATGTATATTTGTTAAATTTGTGATTATAAAATGAATATTATTAAATTAATAAATTAACTTAAATCGACTTTTTCTTAAAAAAGTCTGTAAATGCCTTATCGTTTTAATACAGTTAATAACAGTTAAAATAGTAAAATTTCGTTTTTCATCACATTCCTTTTAGTTCATATTTTCATAGAAACAAATGGAAAATGAAATGGAATTTGATTTAAAGAAGAAACCGAATTAAAAACAAAACAGAGAAATAAGTGTTGTCATCACACCTTTTTCGATTTTATGTCGTTTTTGCATCGAAATCGTTTTTCATCACATACCTGATAATTTATACTCACCTTAACAAGGCTGCGGGTAATAAAAAAAAGTGAACGCTTTAATACTTTAATAGAATTATCGTTCTTAAAAGTTGAATGCATAAAGATTTCGACGTTTTTAAAAGTTAAGGTAAGGCTTTCCTACGAACTAGCATAAACCATGTGTTGCTTATGAACGACCTAATTCAGATGAATTATTCACTCAAATTTATAAAGTGAGTTCTTCATATTACATGAGTTTTTAACCTATTTCTAAACGCTTAATTTTATAACGGTATTTAGAGTTTACACTATCAATTTTTATATTTATAGTTTTCAAACCAGGCGCCACCTATCGGGTCCAATCAATTACCCAGGGTACAAAATAAGTATGAAAAGTGAGAGAAGGAGTTTTTGTGAGCTTACCTTAGCCAATTAAATCCCAAGGTACTATCAGCTGTGACACAGATTTTTAAGTATTCATGAAACCGCCGAAGTTGCTCCACAACATTTACAAGACCACATAGTCAATTTGGAATAATGGTTGAAGAAATGGATAATAAAGGTGAATGAACAAAAAAGTAAAAACAGTCCAACTAAACACACTTAGTGGCAGAAATTCTAATTTAGTGTTATTGAATTCAATTATGGGGCATTGCATCAGCTAGCAATGTAGAAAAAATATAAAGATGCCAAAATAATATTCTACGTACGATTACAGTTGCTCCTTGGTAATAAAAGACTCAAACATCCACAAAGATCTAAATGTGCCATCAGACTAATCAGAAATAGCAAAACATGCAGTAACGCACGTAATGAAGCTTAAAACTCAACCAAATGCAGGTTCATTTAGTATGCGAAACACACTACATGAACCTGGTTAAATTCGACTTAAAGGATGGGTTATTACTTTTCTTGGCCGTACATCAGAGAAATGACCCGCAAATGATTGCAACAACCGTGAAACAAACATTATTTTTGTCTAGCACTGGCTAGACATAAAAAGTACATTTATTTTTATTTTAGACAAGATATAAGTTATTATTATTAGTTCAAATATATTGAAGATACAAATAAAAAAAGTATGAAAAAAAAAGAATAATAAATCAATTTCATCTAAAATATATATGTATTAATATTGTTACGAAAGAAGAATTTATTACTTATGAGCTCTGAAAAGAAATTAGCAATAATTTTGTATGTAACAACATATGTGACCTATTTGCTTACAATAATGAATGAAAGAAACCAGCAGCAAATAACATCGCTAAACATGTATTAGTTATTCTTTAAGATCTCTCTAGAAACACCCCATATGCAAACATTCATAAACAACAAACATAGAATGAGTAGCACATACACGCTCGCACATTATTACAAGTATTAACTAAACCCACCCTATATAAGCAGAAATGTACACACGTATATACATAACTACAGAAGACAGCAGAGATATACACACGTTCATATGTACGTAAATACAAGAATAAAAAAGGAACCTGCTAGTAAGGAACATTCTAGACGTTTTTGCTTGCTTACTACAGAATAGTTTTTAATCGGCGCGGCAGTATTTTTGTTATATGCTCATCCCAATCCCGCTGGTGTGTGCCGAACATTTTTCTTAGGTACTCCTCAAGGTTCCAATAAATCTTTCGACCATGCCGTCAGATTGTGGATGTAACGGTGTCGTTCTGATCTTCCTTATGCCATATTCTTCGCACATCTCTTTGAATACAGCCGATTCCTTGGTCAGAGTGTAGTTCTAATGGAACACCATAGGACACACCTAGTTGCGTATAAATTTGCCCACAATTGTTCTAGGTTCCTGATTCGGAATGAAATATACTTCCGTATCGGTTTCCAGCATTACTAGCAGGGAAGGGAACTGCAACGTTCATTGCTATACGTTCGAAAGGAGCGCCTGAATTGTACTGCTGAAGCTGCTCCCGACTTCTGCGTACGGGATCCTTTACTGCAATGCTTTCTCGACCGCTGTTTAATCCTTTCTATGATCTTTGTTATAACAAGGTGAGGTCCACTAGGGCAATTGTGGAACTGCTTCATGACCTCGTCGAACTTGAAGCATGGCACGTGATATAAACTATCCAGGAAAAACCTTTTCTTATCTTACCAGAAACACTTCATAAAAACAACTTTTTTATTGCAAGTAATAAAGGAGAAAATTACAAATCTTTTATTTTATATAGAGTGTAGTCACATAAGAAAAACTACAAAGCGCCAAAATCTAAATGTTGCCAATTTGGTGTATAAATAAATTTTACATTTCTAACATCCTCACTTAAAATTTATTTAATTTTATTTTAAATTCATTAAATAGACAAATTAATTAAACTTTACACTAACAAGAGGCTTGGTTAAAACGTCAGCAACATTATTTTCAGAGCTTATAGATTTTAAAGATAAAGATATCTTATTCATAAAAAAGTTATCTCTTATAAAGTGATATCTAATATCGATGTGTTTGGTACGTGGATGAAACGATTCGTTTGTAGCAAGATGGACTGCACTTTGATTGTCGCAAAACAATATGTTTGGCTTAAGTTGACATTGTATTAACTCTTCTTCCAGTCCTCTAATTCATAACACTTCTTGAACCGACATCCCCATAAACACATATTCAGCTTCACAAGTTGAAAGAGCTGTTGTTTGTTGTTTTCTGGAACCCCATGCTACGGCACCACCTCTTTTTTATCAAAACATATCCGCTCACGGATTTTCTTTCTTCAGGGCCTGCAGCATCCCAGAAGCAAGTTGTTTCAAAACTCGATTTCTTTTCAAAAGTTAATTTGTGGTTGATTGTACCTTTGAGGTAACGTAGAATACGTTTCGGCGCAATCCAATGTTGTGTTTCATATTTGTTGTTGAAGCGACTAAGTAGATTTACAGCATAACTAATATCGGGTCTAGACACTTGCGCCGCAAAAAGTAGGATCCCGAATAGTTCTTGATAGAGATACTTATTCTTACAAGGCTCATTGGGACTTTGAAACTTCATGTTTAGATCCATTGGAGTAGAAACAGGATTACAGGATACCATATCAAAACGATCTAATAGTGTTTTAATGTAACTTTACTGATCTATTGTTATAGATTCACCAAAAGAATAATTTATTTTCATACCAAGAAACGATTTTGCTGGACCAAGGTCCTTCATTTTGAATTCATCTTTTAGTTGTTTGATTAAGCAATCTTTTATCTTTTTTCCAAAAAAACGATCATATCATCAACATACACTGCCAAAATAATTAAATTTTCGGTATTTTCATTGAGAACGTAAACACATTGATCAGTTTTTAACTGTCTCATACCCAAATCTTTCAATTTTCCACTTAGCCTTATATTCCACATTCTAGAAGCTTGTTTTAGGACGTACAAGGGCTTATTTAAACGTAAAACGTGACCATCGGCAATGGGTATACCTTCAGGAGGTTCAATGAAAATTTCATCCTCTAAATATTCTAGGAGAAAAGCAATACATACATCTAAGGGGTTAATTTTCAGATCAAACTCTAAGGCAAGAGTTAGCAAATAACGTAAAGTATTGTATCTCATTACGGGTGCATACGTTTCTGTGTAGTCTATGCCATCACGCTGACCATAGCCCCTTGCCGCTAACCTGGCTTTATACTTAATTTTCTTCTACGTCAGCTTTCTTTTTAAAACCCCATTTCGTGGATAATTTTTTCAAATCAGGCATTTCTTTTACAAAACTCTATGAGCTATTTTCCATTAAGGAATTGTACTCACTCTGGATCGCCTCCAACCAATTTTTCCTTTCAACACCATTGACTGCTTCCGAATAACTAACAGGGTCTTCCGTATTGCTATATGATAAATATGTTAAATAGTCATCCATACGTTTTGGCTTTCTTATTCTTGTAGAGCGACGTGGGGTATTCTCGGCAGCTTCATCTTGTTGTTGTTGGTTGGGGTCATCATCTTCAACGGAACTTTCATTAGAGGATCTATCATCATCAACCGGTTCAACTGGATTAATACAAGTCCTCACTAAATCTTGATTCATTTGCGCTGAAGTAGAAGGACTAGGCTCACTGGCATTTTCTGCCTTCGAAAAATACATTTTGTCTTCAATGAAAACGACATTACGACTTATGTGGACTTTTTTGGTTTCTGGATCATACAGTTTGTAGGTCTTGGAGTTTTGACTATAACCAATCATGACGCACTTTTCCGATTTTGCAGCCCATTTTCGCCTTAATTCTTTTGGTGTCATTACCATCGCAACCTAAGATCTCAATAATCAACTTTCTAGAACATATGAACTTCCTAGGAATAATTCTTAACACCGTTTAGGTAGCGCTTAGGTAGCCGCAAAAGTGAAAAATTTCCCGAAAATTTTTAAATTCATTTCGGGAAAGTAGGTAGCCGCAAAAGTGAAAATTTCCCGAAAATTTTTAAATTCATTTCGGCTACTTAAGCGCTACCTAAACGGTGTTAAGAATCATTCCTATGAAGTTCATATGTTCCAGAAAGTTGTTTATTGAGATCTTAGGTTCATTTTTGTAGTTGATTGTTTCCTTGAATTTTGAACGGTTTGCTACCTATGGACCTGAACAGGGGAAAAAAGGTAAACAAAAATTGAATTTTTTAAAGTTTTTTGCGATTTTGACCTTGAAGATGAAGTTTTTTTGATTATATATGTTAACAATTTTTGTTCTTTATGGCAAGAGCTACTTTGCCTCAGAGAGAATATGAGCTTGAGTAAATGATCATTTTTTTGCAAAAATGACATCGAGGCCCCACATCTTTAGGAATAATTCTTAACACCGTTTAGGTAGCGCTTAGGTAGCCGCAAAAGTGAAAAATTTCCCGAAAATTTTTAAATTCATTTCGGGAAAGTAGGTAGCCGCAAAAGTGAAAAATTTCCCGAAAATTTTTAAATTCATTTCGGCTACTTAAGCGCTACCTAAACGGTGTTAAGAATCATTCCTATGAAGTTCATATGTTCCAGAAAGTTGTTTATTGAGATCTTAGGTTCATTTTTGTAGTTGATTGTTTCCTTGAATTTTGAACGGTTTGCTACCTATGGACCTGAACAGGGGAAAAAAGGTAAACAAAAATTGAATTTTTTAAAGTTTTTTGCGATTTTGACCTTGAAGATGAAGTTTTTTTGATTATATATGTTAACAATTTTTGTTCTTTATGGCAAGAGCTACTTTGCCTCAGAGAGAATATGAGCTTGAGTAAATGATCATTTTTTTGCAAAAATGACATCGAGGCCCCACATCTTTGAGGGCCCATAAAAAAAAACCTGGAGGACTTTGGGAAAAACTGGGAGACAGGGGTCTTTTTGTTGGTCTTTTATGACGTAGTGGTGTCCGTATATGGTTATTTTGCCATGACTTAAAAAAGTACACAGTGTGTAATATATGTACAATACCAATCTTGATGTGGCCTTTTCATTTACGGCAGCATCCTGCTCTGTGCCTAAAACTGCGTTCCAAAATCCTTGGAGCTTCAAGGCATGCTCCACCGCAAATTTCCACTGGTGGTAGTTCTTCCAGTCTCTCAATTTCAATAATCTTCTCCATCATACAGCGTTTCTGGGCCCATAACCTGATATAAACTGTCCAGGAAAAACCTTTTCTTATTTTACCAGAAACACTTCATAAAAACAACTTGTTAATTGCAAGTAATAAAGGAGAAAATTACAAATCTTTTATTTTATATAGAGTGTAGTCACATAAGAAAAACTACAAAGCGCCAAAATCTAAATGTTGCCAATTTAGTGTATAAATAAATTTTACATTTCTAACAGCACGACAATTAAATCGGCCGATATAAGCAGCCATCCTTGAACCCGATCCAATGTGACTTCGCCAGTGGATCTTTTGGTAAGATATAACTACGCGTCGGTCTACTGTCTTCCTCTTTAGCCGCTGTAATTTTTGCCAATATGGGATCGTTCCTTTGCGCCGCCGGCTAATCTTCACTTGACGATATATGTTTTTAAAGGAGTTTTATCCAACAGAAGGTTTTCTTTTTCTTTGTACCTATTCCTACTATTGTTCATGCATATTTGTATACGCTTAACCAGGTGGAAAGGGTATATATATAAGTTTGTCATTCCGTGTGTAATTTCTACAATATTCATTTCCGACCCCATAAAGTATATATATTCTGCATCCTCATACATAGAGAATTTGATTAAGCGATGTCCGTCTGTCCGTCTATCCGTCTGTCCATGTTCGGGTTGAAATGTCATTTGCCAAGGCACCAGAAAAGATAGAAAAGATTTAAGCACACCAATCTGTCATAGTTTCGAAAATTTTCGTATTGCAATTCAGAAACATCGGATCATTACTACCTATATTTTTTTTTAATTTTTTTGGCTTAATGATTCTCTTTTGCTTTTTTTAGTCAAATAAATAGACCACGACAGGTAGATCGCAAGAAGTGCATACAGTTCTCGGGAGGTCAACAACCCCCTACGAGGGGCGACTTTTGTTTGTTTTTAGGTTGGTAGGGGTTTCCTGCTTTGATTTGTATTAAAGACCTTTATTGAAAACAATACACATATAGGTAGTCAAAGTATGAATAGTATGAATAATGAGTTTTTTCTCATATGACTTATTTTAATTTATGTAAGGAGTCAACAATATGGATAATGCTTGCTGTACATGTCTGTATAAATAAAATCACCGTGGTGAAGGGTATATATTATATTGAAGTTTATGTAATATTGAAGTTTATATTATATTGAAGTTGAATGAATTTATTTTTTGGTACTTCTGTCTCTGCAAACTACATTCAATTTTATCCAGGAGTGCAATTCAATAATCTGTTTTAACGAATATCGAATTGCTAAAAAAAATTAAACAACAAAATTATCTATTTAGCTACGCAGCAACACTTTTAAACAATACTCGTTATTGTTTAAAGTCAGCTGTTACTGTCTATTGTCGTTAAATTAACGGTCGTCATTTTTTAGTTGCTTATTTTATCGATAAGATCGTTTTTATTTGTCATTGTAATGGCTTTTGAATATTAAGAAAATGAATGTTTGCAAAACATACATATATGTACATATTGTATATAAATTAACACAAATTAAATTCAAATTTATTTTATTGAAATTTTTGTCAAAGTAATTCTTTCTATAAAGCACGCAAATAGTTGTTTTATTTTTTATTTATTTATTTAAATATATAAAAGTCTACATAATAACTTCATACAGACTTTAGTAACAAAATTTAATAATAATTTGTTTTTTTTTCTGTTCCTCTTTGTGCTGTTCGCTTTTTTGAGGAAAAAACTAACCAAAATTAAAAATTATTTTGATTTTGGGAAATTCCACGACAAATCAACAAGGCACTCAAAATGAATACTTCGGATTTTATTGAAACTTTTTTATTATCTAAATTCAAATATTAAAAAAAAAATTATCTCTTAGTTTTTTAGCTATACAGTTATAAAAGTGGGAAAATATCGCTTTTTTGAATATGCGCTCGAGGATTAAATATATTCTATATATTTAATAATATAAGCCCTAGAAAGTTGAGTAATAGCTCATTTTAAAGGAGATTTCAAACGCTGTAATTTGATATCATAAAAAAACAAATTTTTTTGTTATATTTAAAAAAAGAGTTTTATAAAAATCTTTAAGATTGTGTTTTTTAATTTTTTTTTTAATTTATATATAGTTTTTAGTGTGGCTTGGTTAGTTCACCATAAAAATTTCAGAGTGGGACCATGGTGGGGTCAGAAGTTATGTTAAAACAACTAAAAAATATCACTTTTTATTCATTTGAAATATGCATATTAGAAATTTGTTTTTAGATTGAGTCTTAAATTAATTTTTTAGATTATTATTACTGAATTAAAAACAAATAAAAACAAAGAAAGACTTATTAATTTAAGAATTAAAATTTAAAGCTTTGTTTCTTTGAAAAAAAAAAAGTTTTTTTTTTTTCTTTTATTTACACATAATTAATATTTCACGTTATATAGCAATAAATTATTATTAATAACATAATAATAATATAATATAATAAAAGCAAAACAAATAGAACTAAAAATATATAAAAAAGCGTTTTTTGTAGAGATCACCAATTTAAAATTCATTCTATGTTGAGAAAAACAAAATCTTATAAGTTTTTAAAACAAAGTTTTGGCAGACCAGACATGATGGGAATCATTTTGACTTTTTTGCAATTATTTTGATTGAATTTCATTGTTAATTGTTTGGAACTCAAGCTTATTTCTAAATTTACTTTTTATAAAAGCTGTAAAAAAATCGTTCTGTGGCAGCTGAACTATGCGAAAAACTTCATTTATTGCATTTTTATGTTGGGACACTTTATCCCAAAACTCTGCTATACTTATATAATAGTCTAAAATAATATTTCAAAATCTTAATAGTTTCCATTGGGATACCATTTTTTCTTCATTATCACCTATTAAATTTGGGAAAGATAATAACAAAGCTTCCTAAGTTATATCTGAATTACTTAAAACTTTAGATGGTTTAATTATCTCAAGATGTTTTAAATCTTTGCTTGAAAAATCGAAGCGTTTCCGAATTTCTTTTAAAACTTCAATAGTTTTTAATTTTATGTTTTTGTAAGCTTAAAAGGTTACATTCTTGCATACATAGTTTAGATGTATTGCCAATAAAAACATTTCAATATTTAAGTAATTATTTTCATCTCTCTCTCTCTAAAGAAGTTATACTTTTAACATAATTATTTAAATTTCAATGTTAAACAACATATATTAAAGCGTGTTTTAAAAAATTAGCATACATTATATAAATATGATCATATTAAAATTTTGGTGAGAAAATAATCAAAATCAAAACATAGTACACATCTACACATCAGAAAAAAAACCAATTTTGGTTAAAAGTAACCAAACGGCAACGCTGGTTACAAGTAAATTTTAGCATGATTCGAAAAACGAATTGACACTCACCAGACAAAGTTATTAAAAGTGGTTTAAATGAAAAAAAAGTGCAGGGCAGTCGTTGGGACTGCCAATAGAAGTGAAAACTAAGTAAGTTGTGATTACTTTTTCCCGCGATTTTTTATGAAATACAAAGCAAAAGGATCAGTTAAGTTTTCACAGAATAATTGAATAATTACATACATAAATACAAATATTGATAATACATATCTAAGTATATGTATATATGTATGTATAAATAAATATATGTATATTTATGTATATGTATATTTGTATATTTATATATTTGTATATTTATATATATATATATATATATATTGTATATATATATATATATATATATATATATATATATATATATATATATATATATATATATATATATATATATATATATATATATGCGTTGGTGAAGCAATAAACGAGTAGTAAAGTAAATACTAGAAATCTGCATTAGTTCATTTGTTTTTTAATCATATTAAATCATTACACTAACACGCACTATTTTTTAAAGTAAGCAATATATAAATGTTGAGTGAATCAGCACAAAATCTGTATCAGAGAGAATTAAAACATGTTTCGTTTAGTTTTTTTTTTTAATGATCATGGTGCCAATAGAATGAATGAAATTACAGCTTTCATTTGTTTGCATAAAGACTTAATGGCAGGAATTCCGATGGACAGAACCGTCAAACATACAGTCAGACGGACCATCTAATAGTCAGACCGTCAGTCAGACAAACCAGCAGACAGTCAGTGAGACCATCAGACAGTTCGTCAGATCGTCATACAGTCCTTCAGACAGTCAAACAGTCAGACCGTCAAACAGTCAGACCGTCAGATATTCAGACCGTCAAATATTCAGACCGTCAAATAGTCAGGCTGTCAGACCGTCAGATAGAGAGTAAGACCGTCAGATCGTCAAACAGTCAGTCAGTCAGTCATCCACTCAGATCGTCGGACAATCAGACCGTCTAACAGTGAGTTAGACCGTCAGTTTGTCGAATGGTCAGACCGTCAGACAGTGAGTCAGACCGACAAACAGTCAGACGTCAAACAGTCAAATAGTCCGACTGTCAAACAGTCAGACCGTTAGTCAGTAAGACAATCAATCACACATTCACTCAGTCTATCTATCTATAAAAACCAACGTTATGTTAACCAGGTGACGACGATACGAGTTCAATAATTTTTCTTCAACCAAATCGTGCATAATGGTGACGACGGTTTTTGACGTGTCGACGGTTTTTGAGTTCAATATTTTTTCTTCAGCCAAAAAGTGCTCACCGTACCTACAGAAGTTTTCACTTCAATAATAATCAATAATGGTGACGACAGTTTTTCGTGACGGCGGTTTTTTAAGATAGAGTTGAAAAGTAGCAACAAATGGTAGCATATGAATATTTTATGGTTGTGAAAATTCCACACAAAAGGTTTTTGTAAAATATTAAGTTTATGTACTTATAATTCAATTAGTTTTCTTACGATTCTTAGAATTAAGAAATAGTCATGAATTGTAATATATGTGTATGTTGTGAAAATTCCGTACAAGCGATTCTTAAGAAAAAAATTTAACATATACATTATCAATTTTAACAGGTAGAGAAATCACACAATACAATAGCGCTTGTTTAGAAATGCCCATTACTGTCAAATAGCATTTTGTGTAAAGCTTTTTCC